>OZ024706.1:1882917-2203471 GCA_964016945.1 Microplitis deprimator
CACCCTTATACTCCGATCGGAATTAATTTACTCCTTATTTACACCATTTTAACACCGGTAGGTTAACACCAATAAGTAGCACAGCTACACCAGTGTTAGTTTATTTTAACACAACTTTTTTACACTCTATATATATATATATATATATATATATATATATATATATATATATATATATATATATATATATATATAGAGAGAGAGAGAGAGAGAGAGAGAGAAAACGTGTGGATCTTTAAGGGATTAAAGATTTAACTGGATAAAATCCTTAGGTAGTAAAACCACTGATGAGTCTTGTTACGTCAAAAGGACTTTGAAAGGAGTAAAATAAAGTGAGAAAATAAAATAAAATATAAAAAAAGGACCTTGTGTAACAAACCTTGATTGCCATCATTACGCTTATATCCCTTTTGCACAGGGCTAGTAAACCTAGAGAGGATTATCGTGGGTGTTTGTGAAACCGCTGTAGAAACTCGCCAAGAAAAACATAAAAAAAATATATTGTGTAACTTCTCAAGGACTTTAGGTGGCGCTCATGAGCCGGCTTACGAAGGAACATTATTATTTTAGGCTCAATTAAATCTTGAGAAATTAATTTTTTTTTAGGCTCTAAATTTTCCCGTGTTTTTGGTTGTAGAGAAATTTTTTCTGGGCGACCCTTGTTTTTAAAGGGAATATTGGAATTTTATGTTATTTTGAATTACGAGCCCCTTGATGTCGAGTTACTTCAAAGAGTTGAGGGGATTCTCGGGTAAATTACGCTGTGGTAAAGTTTTGGCTTATTGAGATAAGAGAATTTAATAACTTTATAAGTTTTAGTTTTTAATTTCGGTACTAGAATCAGGGATTTTTATATTGATTTTAAAACTCTTTAAAGTTTTACTAACGAAAAAACTTTTGTAATATTAAATATATAATTTTTTTTTTATTAATTTAAAATCGCACGAGTCAACTTACCCCTTAAAAAAAAAATCAACAATTTAAATTCATAAATTATTCATTTATCCCAAAAAAATAAAATAATTATTGTCTGATACACAGAAAAAAATAATTTCTTGAATTGAAGAAAAAAATTTTCTTGGCTCAAGAATTTTTTTCTTACCCCAAGAAAATTTTTGTTTTCACTTTATAATAAAAAAAATTTCTTGGGTCAAGTGAAAATTTTCTTAGAACTAGAAAAAATTTTTTGCGCCAAGAAATCCTTTTTTTTCTGTGTACTCAAAAATAAAAAAATAAATTAAAATTTTTTAAAATGTTCACATAATTTATTTAAACAAAAATTTACAAGTTTTAATTTAAAAGTAAACAAAAACAAATTAAATTAAATGTATGATTAGTTTAACTATTGTTTAAGTTTAAATTTATTAGTAGTGCGCAGACTTATTGACAGTCATTTCCTCGGTGGAGATACAGGATAGAGTACAGTAGATTGGGGTTTATTAAAGTTGACTAGAGAACACACATTGCTGAAAGTAAAGCTTAGATTTAATTACGACCGCCTGGTGTGCGTAATACCCTCCGACCTGTCGTTTTCTTAAATTAATTAAAACAAATTAATCAAGGTCGTTTTGTTGTTTCTTTATTATCCTTCTTCTTCTTCCTCTTCTTCATCATCTTCTCCTGTAGACTTCCAACCCTTTCAAGAGGTCAAAGTCTTCACAGAAAATTTTTCCAATAATACTAAGAATAATTTAATTTCCGGCTTTTACTTTTATTTTTATAGAAATGAAAGACTCGTAGAGTCAGAAACAGACGAAAAATCATCAGATGCGCCAGCCCGTCACAAAATAGTCGTTATGGGAGCAGCTAAAGTTGGAAAATCAGCGATAATAAATCAATTTCTTTACAATACATTTTCACCAAAGTACAAACGGACTGTCGAGGAAATGCATCGGGGCGATTTCAATGTATCGGGAATCCAATTAACTCTTGACATACTCGACACTTCGGGTTCATATGATTTTCCAGCAATGAGAGAATTGTCAATAAGGTCAGCGGATGCATTTGTTTTGGTCTATGATGTTAATGATGCCAGTACATTTGCTGAAGTTGAAGCCCTCAGATCCCAAATACTCGCTAGTAAAGGTACGGTTCCGATAGTCGTCGTCGGGAATAAAGTTGATCTGGTTATAGAAAATGACAACGAGACTGATTCCGACTCAGAGGTATGCACTCATGTCTACATTTTATTACACTAATTAACGATGGGTTGATTACTGTACTCATTGTTTTATACCTACAAGTACTTGGTAACTTTAAAGTCAATTATTGTCACTAGTTTTAATTATTTATCGTGACCTGATTCCATAAGTTGGTGAAATAATTAAATAAATCACTTTTAAATTACTTTAGCGTCTAAACTATTGATTTTATGAAAAATTTCTAAGGAAATTTTTTGCAGGAAATTTAATTTCCTACAAAAAAGGTCCTTATAAAAATTATCATAAAATTAATAGTTGCAAAGTTATAGATTTTTAAAAGAATGACTTTCATCGAATAAATTTTTTTGAAATTTTAATTAAAAATGTAAATGCTTATAACTTTTAAAATAATGAGTTCATGAAAATTTTGTATCAGACCTTTTTTATAGGAAATTTAATTTCCTACAAAAAAGGTCCTTATAAAAATTACCATAAAATCAATAGTTCAAAAGTTATAGATTTTTAAAAGAATGATTGTCCATCTAATGAATTTTTTGATAACTTTTTTGAAAATATAAATGCTTGTAACTTTCAAAATAATAATTTTATGGAAATTTTACCTCAGACTTTAGTTGTAGAGAATAAAATTTCCTAAAAAAAATTCTAATGACTTTTATTTTTAAATTGAATACTTAAGCCGCTAGAGATGTAATCTCTTATAAATATATAAAAAAATGTAAACTTAAAGTTTAAAATTATCGAGTAATTACTGACATAATTAAATTATTTACTCGAATGAGTTCTTGAGAACTCAAATGATTTTCAAGTAATAAAATAATTAAATTAGTTCCAGGTAAATACAGAACGGACAAGAGAATTAGTGGAGACTGAATGGGAAAACGGATTCGTTCAAGTATCGGCAAAGGACAACTTCAACATAACTCAAGTATTTAAAGAGTTGCTGGTCCAGGCGAAGGTCAAGTACAATCTGAGTCCAGCATTGAGACGCAGAAGACGTCAATCTTTACCTCCGCCTCAGCATAATTCGCGCACCAGCACCGCCCATGTACCGTCACTTCAACAGCTGCAACATTTGCAGCAAATACGCGAGCGTTCCGGCGGTAAAAGAAACTCTTGTATCCTCTCGTAAACTTGATTTTAAATTTTTACATTTTAAATTTATTTATTTACAATAAAAAGTTATTATTTATGACCAAATTAAAATAAGCTTTTCAAAATATTTTCATCCATAGAAGCTTTTAATTACTTTGAGATATTTGCCGATGCTGAAGAGTGAGAAATATATATATATATAACATTACTTGGAGTAATTAATAAATTATTACATTACATAATTAATCTTGACACGTCAATCCGAAAAAATATTTCAATTCATATTTATAATGGTAATAATTAAATATAAATATTGTAAGGGTGGGTAATTATTCATCTCAAACCTCTTTTAAATAATTAAACTTTAATTAATTAAATATATATGTATATTAAGAGTAAGTCTTTAAAACTTGAATATATAATGGTTGTTATTTTTTATTTACGCCGATTTACTAGTCAATAAAAAATTAACGAGGCGCAATAATGTCTCTGTAATTTTCTGCTATAAATTTAAATATGTAATAATAAATATATGTTATAAGTATCATATATAAATTGTGAAAATATATTTATTTCACTCTACAAACATATAAGTATATATAGTATATATATTAGGCTGGCTCAAAAAAAAATTTTGAATTTTCCCGCTCTTGCCTTTCAAAAATCTAATGGCGAAAAAAATCGTAACAAGATTGAGCTGAGAAATTTGAAACTGCTTAGAAATTTTGAAAATTTTTAAGTAAAAAAAAAAATTTGAATTTTTCCCGCCCTCGCTATTCAAAAATCTGATGGCAAAAAAAAATCTGAAGAAGTTCGAGCCAAAAAATTTGAGATATTGCTTAGAAATTTTGAAAATTTTTAAGTAAAAAAAATTTTGAATTTTTCCCGCTCTCGCTTTTCAAAAATCTGATGGCAAAAAAAATCTGAAGAAGTTTGAGCCAAAAAATTTGAGACTGCTTAGAAATTTTAAAAATTTTTCAGTCAAAAAAATTGAATTTTTATTTTTTCAAAATTTGTTTTTTGCGGCAAAATTTATTTAGTTTTTAAAATTACTTAGAAATTTTTTTTTACGACCCGCTGATTTTTTGAAGGACGAGGGAAAAAAATTAAAATTTTTTTCTGAACTACTCTAATAAATATATAAATATATATATTAGTTGTAATCGTAAATTGTAAACTTTTTTTTTTAATTGACATATAAATAAATAAAATACAATCAATAGTAACAGCACATGGAGTATGTAAATAGTTGTAATGACTATTAATGATAATAATAATATTTAAAAATGTCAATTTAAATAATTGGCTGTTTAAATTTTGAAATAAAACTGTAATTTAAATAGTCGTAAAAATATATATATTTGTCTTGTATTGAGGTATTTTTTAATGGACTATCAACTTTTATTGCTTTTACTTTTCACTTTGTGTTTATAATGGGGAGCGTTTTATTAGATCGTTAAAGCGCGAGGAAAATTACGATTGGAAAATTTTAAAAGGTCACAATTCTCTTGCGGCACTTGGTAAATTTACTCGTCAACTGAAACAGGGTTTTGGTTTACTTTTTAACGGATTAATTTTATTTTAAGTTTAATTATAATTTATGGAGGAGGAATAATATTTATTTAGGGTGTTTACATATTTAATTATCTTGGTGCTGTTCCACATTTAGTTTTCATTCATTAGGTGAATAAAATTTCATTTTAAATTCAAAAAATAAATTTGTATTTTTTTTAAACCTCATAATCCACAAATCGATATTTTTGTCAAGCGCAATAACAAGAACACATAAAAGTGAAGGAAAACAATTTTTCCAAGTTTTCTCTAGGATTTCTCTAGGATTCTCAGATGTCTTCTACAATAACGCGAACGCATAAAAGTAAAGGAAAAAAATTTTTTTTCTCCAATGCCGAGCCCTAATTCTAGATTTTTTTCAGCAATTCTATAGAATTTCTTGGACGGCAATTCTGATAAAAATGGTCAGAATAGCGCCCTATGAGCTCGCAACGTCGAGATCTGATGAAAACTCGATTTTTGAAAATCAGACCGAAACCAATAACTTCTTTTTTTTTTTTATTTTCAATTTTCATAGCGGGAAGTTTAAAAAAATAAAATAAAGATAAATAAATAAACGACGAATTTGAATTGTTACCGGTTTATTATTTTTATTATATACATCCATGATAAATTTAACATCTCACTCATTTAAATAATAGTTTATTTTTATTTTAAAATAATTTATATTAAAAATGCACGTCTGATATTATAAGAAAAATTAAATTTAAAAATACATAATAATTAAAAGTGCTGTATGACTAGTGCACTCAATAATTATCTCTACCAATTCATTGATATTTTATTATTTTTGTTAAATTAACAATTTAACTATTAATTTATCATAATAACAATAGTGTTAGTAAAAATAAATTAGCTACTGAAAAAAATATCAACAATTCAATTTAAATAATAAAAGACATTTTAATAAAAATAAAAAAAAATATGTATATATATATACATACATATATAAATATTAAATTTTGAGTATTTAGTATAAATAAAAAATTTTAAATAAACGAAAAAGTGTCTTTTAAATAAAATTTAATACTATTGATTGAATACTCATTATCATTTGAGTTATAGACGTCAACAAATTAACATCACGTTAATTATTTTAGTCGAGGTACTTCTTAATGATAATTAATTAATTAATTTGTTATTAATATTAACAAGTTATGTACAATCGTTCATTTATCTTTGACTGATTTTTTTCATTAATTAATTAGTTAGTTAATTAGTTAATTAACTAATTAATTAATACTATTATCAAAATACTGATTCCGCAGAGCGCGAAATTTGAATAGGATGAGAAGGACTACGTACTAGTCGTTTTTTCGGCAGCTTATCAAGCTTTGATAGTAATGTTGAAAAATCCGGACGTTTATCAGCGTGATAAGCCCAGCAGAGCATTAATATATCCTGTAATTATTTAATATTAATTTACTAATTCAGTTTACTGTAAAAAAAAATTTTCTGGAGTGAATGCGATGATTTTTTTTTAATCTCTTCGGAGTTAAATTTACTCCGGCGGGAATTTTAATTTAAAATTAAGACTGGATCGGAGTAAATGCGGATTTAAATCAAATTTACGTCACTCCGAAATTACTCTGAAAAAAAAACTTCGAATTTACTCCTTATGCAGAGTAATTTTTTTCAAAACTCCGGATGACGGATTGAAATAAAATCCGTATTTACTTCTGATTTTTCACAGTTAATTGATTAATTTTTAATTTTAAAAAATAATTATGTAATGACCTTTAAAAATTTATGAGTGTGAATGTAGCAGACATCAGACAAATTAAAAATTATAATTAAATAGAGTAAATAATTAAAAAAATAATAATTACAAAAAATGCACTTATTGATTACAAAATTTTTTAAATGCGCATTTTGTTAAATTTAATTTTATTAATTATTTACTCTATTTAATTATAATTTTAAATTTGTCTGATGTCTGCTGCATTAGCACTCATAAAAATTTTTCAATAATTAAAATAATTAATTGATATTGAAATAATTAATTAAAAATAAATATAAGGATAAGTAGGAATACCTTGACCTCACGTGAAGCTTGTAAGTTTGCTAGAGTTTGTTTCATTCCTTTACCGACTTGCCATATTATTGCCTCAGGTGGTTGTCCTTTGAATGGCCATTCTCCGCAGAGTAATTCATACCACACAGTTCTGTAATATTGTTCATTAAATATCATCATACTTTTTCTTATATATCTATATATATACATATACATATATTTATATGTTTATTTAATTTTTTTTTTTTAATTAAATAAAAAACAAACCCGAAGGCATAAATATCAGAGGCTTCAGTAAATGATAATTCTTCTTGATCTCTTGTACGCTGGGGTCGTAGTCTCCGCACTATTTCCGGTGATAAATAACACAGCCAACCGGGTGGAATGCTCAATCCATTACTTTTTCTATATTTAATTTAATTTAGTGATATTTTATATTTCATTGATTTATTAATTTAATGTATGTAGGGTTCAGGTACCATTTTTGGCCACTTGGGCACCAGCTTTGGACACTTGAAAAATTTAAATAAAACACGCGATGGCAATTTTTAAAATGGCGACTCAGATATTTTTATCACGTAGGTTACAGTATAAATTTTATTTTGTACTTTTTCATTACCATATTAAATAAATTCATATGGGAATTCAGCCTAGATACCTATGGGGTTTTCACATGGAGTTTTCGGATGGATTCCCATATGGTTTTCTGTAGGAATCCAGCATAGATACCGATATAGATTCTCACATGGGTTTCAACAGAAATGTACACCATGTCAAATCTATATGGGAATAGTATGGAATCCCATGTCGATTTTTATCTCAATTTCCCATGAGAATCTACAGCATGTAAAAATAGGTAGATACCCATGGATTCTTATATAAATCCATAGACTCCTATATTAATTCCTATGGATTCTTATATAAATCCATACTTTTTTACATGGATTCCTATGGGTTCCCATGTAATCCCACATGAAATTATTCAATAAGGTAATTAAAATGAAATATTAAATGTCGAAAACTGGAAAAGTGACTAAAATGGTACTTCTACAAAATTTAATTATTTAATAATGGCACTGAAGTTTCCCGGCATCTGATAATTTTTGGATTTTTTTTTCAAAATGATAAATTGCAAAAAAAAAATATTTAAAAAAATTGCACTTAAAGATTTTTTTATTTTCTACAAGTGCATTTTTTTTTTGCAATTGATTTGTTGAAAAAAAATGCAAAAAGTTTTAATTGACTACAAATTTCAGGACCAATAATTTACCTGTTACCGTAACAAACTTTTGTTACGCTGAATAAACCGAAGTCTGTAATTACGACTTTGCCGGTTTCCAAAAATATATTTTTGCTCTTTAGATCTTTATGAACTATTCCACGTGCGTGAAGGTAACCCATTCCCTGTAAAAATTATTTATTTATTTATTCACTTCCATATAATTTTTAAATTGTTGGAAAATTTTAATTAACAACAAGAGTTTATTTAATACGTGGGAATATTCTATTAATAATTAATAATTAATCGATAATTAATTATAACAAGAGATTGAATAAAAAAAATTTTAATGCGCGCTGATAGAATCAAAATCTCCGTGAGTAAAATTTTTAAACTTTAATTATAATTCAAAATTTTAATTATTACGTTCATTGTTAATTAGTAGCGAATTTTTAATCACAAATACGTAAATTAATTTTTGTAATCTGATTCATAATTTAATTAACATAAAATATTAAAAAAAAAAAAAAAAATTTCATAAATTATTTTGTTGTAAAAAAAAATTTCAAGAAATCTAAATAGTGACTGATTTTTTTTTAAATTTATTCCGTAGCTTCAATAGACCGCGAAATTAAAAATATCAATCAGGTTTTTTCCAGCAATTAAATCAATAAAAAATATTTCCAGAATCTCGATTTTTGATTTAAAAATTTAATTACCCAGCATAATTACGAGTGTAAATTTAGCAGACATTAAATGTTTTAATTACAAATAAAGCAATTAAATAATTAAAGTAATAAAATTTAAAAAAATACATGTATGGAATTTTGAATTTTCCAAACATGTATTTTTTTCTTTTCATTTTATAAAAATTTGAATTTATTATTTCAAAATTTTTAAAATTGTCAGATGTCTGCTAACTTTACAATCATAGAAAAATTACATTTATAAAAATACTTACCTGAGAAATCTGTTGAGCAATGACGGTAGTTTTAAGCATATTAAACCTGTCCTTTCTCAAATGAATATGAGTAAAAAGCGTCATGCCTTTGCTCATACTAGTGACGATCGCCAAATGCGGAGGTTTCATACAAGCGCCCATGAATAAAATCAAATTTTCATGTCTCGTCTTGCGGAATGTCGCAACTTCCAGTTTAAAAGCCTCAAGAGTTTTCTCATTATCCGAGTAGTGATCCATGTTCAGGACCTTGATAGCAACGTCTCCGTGCCAGTTCCCTCGGAAGACGGTCCCGAATCTCCCAGTGCCTATCGGGTCCCCGATCTTCAGCTCATCGTAGGGAATCTCCCACTCGCGCATCGACAAACTGTTCTGCCTCGGCCACCGGCTGTTGTCTCCTGGCTCTCCATCAGAGACCTGGGAGTCCTGGGAGTCGACTCTCACTGGCGTGCGCTCCGAGTCTGTGCTGACACTTCCCGATCCTGAGACACTGACAGTCTTGTCGCTGTCACTGGACGTGACTGTGCTGTCAAGTCGATTGTGTCCATCAACCATCAGTGTCTTCTCATTGAGTGTCACGTCAGGAAAGTGGAACTGCTGCTTTACCGTCAACATGTGAGTGCTAGTAGCAGTACTGGTAACATTAACGCTCGTTATTGTTTGACTAGTCATTTGATTACCCGGCAGTAACGCTGGACTAGAAGGAGTTGAGCTGTTGCAGCTCGAGGTAGTTGAACTTGAGTCAGCACTAGTGAACGGTATGTTAATCGTCGAGTGAGGGTGAGACCGTTTCCGGTCCTTGCGGTTAAGCGAGCTGAGTAAATTTGAAATATGATGATGGTGATTAGGTGAAGTAACACTGGGTTTACTTAAAGTCGGCGAAGCATTTGCGAAACTGTCAGCTTGAAGTGTCCGTTTAAATTCGTCGAATAATTCCTGCGGCAGTCCGCAAGAAGGCGGGACCTTTGACTCACAGTCCCGGTGACATTTATACTTACACTCCTTGCACTTCAATCCCGTGCCGATGAACATCTGCTTCTCGCAGTAGTCGCACGTGGTCATCATCTTGAAGGTCTTTGTGAACCGGTGGTTGATAATGTGACCCATTCCCCGAGTTACTGTCGGAGTTCGCGGTGACTTGGGCACCTGGAGACTGGTAACAGTTCCTTTGTAACTGTTGTCATCGCTCTCGGCACTAGAATACGGTGGAGATTTAATGGGACTGCTGATATTCAGAGTATCAGCGATGTTGGCGTTGCTGCTGTCAGACCCCGGCTCCGTTGGCAGCCTGACACGTCTCGGATGCTCGGTCTCGCCGTTCTCTAACCGATTTGCCAGCTGGGACTCATGAGATTTTGACTTTGTCAGCGGGAACACCTCAGGCGGCTGATGGCTTTGGTGTTTTTTGCTCGGCGGTGGGGTCGTGGGAAACTTGACGTTAGCGCGCGCCTGCTTGCTCAGCAGTGGAGTCGACGGCGGGCTGCTGGTGAGACAAATAATCGATGACGACTGGCTCAGAATGTCGTTATTTACGTTTATGTTGTTGTGGTAAGGAATACTGTCTTCAGATGGCACCGAGCTCCGGGTAGTTCGCGATCTTACGGGTCTCGGAGAAGGTCCACTGCGTAAATGGTGACGATCCCACGAGTCCCAGTACAAGTTCATGTCAGTTTCCTTGTCTCCTTCTAACAAAACGTCAATATAACGGCGTAGATTATGCAGAGCTCGGCAAAGTCTACGTAATTCTTCTTCATGCCGTGAATTATTTTCTCCCAACATCGAACTCAGCTCGCGTTCGGATTTTTCTTTCAATGCTTCTAGAGTATGGGCTTTGCTGCAGACGCTCTAAAAATATTTTTTGTTACAATTAATATAAATTCAATTATTTATTAATTAATTACTCACGTTTATGGATTCTGGAGTGAGACCAACAACACGTAGCCACTGTGACAATGATGGATACTGTCTCATTTCAGGTGGCAAAGACCCGACAGATAATTTCGACTTGGTAACAAGTTGTTTTGAATAAAGTTTTATTAATTTCCCCTGAAAAAAAAAAAAAAAAACAGAAATAAAAATTAAATTTTCGAATTAATGATAAATTTATTCAAAAAATAGACACTTACTTCCAGAGTTCGAATTTCTTGCTGAGTTAATTCAGCACTAGTCGAACACTTGGTCCTGAGACCTTCTAATCTCTCTGCTGAAATTTCTATCATTGACTGGACGACGTCCAGAGCCCGACGTAACTCAGCATCCTCACCCTCCGCCATCGTTTTTATATATATATTTATTTATTTATTTAATAACTAATATATTATTTATTAATTGGTGTTGCCTGCATCCAGGCACCAACAAAATAAATCACTTAACAGACATCATAACCTTCTGCCAACGCAGTTAAACCTCAGTACTACTAATTATTTAAATAAATAAACGTTAATAAGGAGATAACCACCTCGGGCACTGGTATTTCCTACGGTAACCACTTATCAACATTGACAACCATCTTGGCGGTCTAATCAGTGACGTCAAACGATCAGTAAATCACCCGACGTCGTCCGAGACATTCCGACTCTCTCCCGTCAGCTCTCTCTCTCCTCCTCCTCCTCTTCTTCTCGAGCCAGACACTCACCGTCCGACCAACCATAACCTAGTTCACTATTTTTTACAATAAATTCACCTGAGAAAAAGTGTCGGAGTTTTTGCAAATTCAAATTTTTTTTTTTTTCGCGCGCTTTGTTAATTTTTTGATATTTGAATATTTATCGGAGATCCGGCTCCGGAATAGGATCCAGGGTGACAAGTGTCACTGAGTGACACTAGACATTAAATAAATAATAATAATAATAATATAAAAAATAATAATAATAATAATATGAAAGTTATCAGTTAACATTTAGAACTCGTGACAATAAGCAGCAAAAGTTGTTAAATATTTTTGGGTTGAGTTGGACCAATTGTCAATGGACATTTGCTCGTTACCTAGTTATGTATTCTGTAAAATTAAGTTATGTGTCAATGTCTACCTCGTGGTTATCATTTAAAACGTGACATCTCATCATTCTGTTATTATTATTATCATTATTATTTATATTTATAATAATTGCTGGTGATAAATGATAAGATTAGATTTAAAAGTAGATTGAATAATATTAATATATTTTATATTATAATAATAAATTTAATTTTAATTACGGGTATAGTTTTATTTTTATATTTAATTAGAAATGGTGAATATTGATAAAATAAAAGAGACTTATCCACTGCATTGGCTGGTTTGGAATAATGATTACCATCAGCTTGATACCGTATTGTCAACTAATCAGGTAATTTTTATCAGCAATAATTAATTACTTTATTATCTAATTAATTCAAGGTGACTTATTGCTGCTAATTTATTTGACATGAGGTCTAGAGCTGAGTATGAATGGAGCAGATGTCAGATAAATTTAAAATTACAAATAAATGGAGTAAATAATTAATTTTTTAAATTTAAAAAAAATGCGCATTTAAAAAATTTGAAAATTAATAAGTGCATTTTTTATAAATATTTTTTTTTTCATTATTTATAATTTTAAATTTTTCATGTCTACTACACACACTCATGGTCTAGAGTTGGTTTAAAAAAATTAAATTTTTTTTGTGAGTTAATTGTCTTAATTATTGCGAGTTATTATAATTATTATTTGTGATGATGGATGTGGAAATAATTAATTATTATGCTTGTGTGAGTAAGTAGGATTTGAAGCCGTATTTGCTGGGAAGCCGTATGAATTTCAATGATAAATTTATTATTAATGTTGAATTTAAATATATTTGACTGTAATGTCATTGATGATTGTTTTTTTTATTGGTAGGTAATTAATTAATTGATGAATTGTTTTTTAATTTCCAGCATGACAAAGAGAAACACGACGCTAGAGGCAGGTCCCCTTTGATGCTGGCGGTAACGCTGGGGTACAAAGAATCTGTGGAGGTTTTGTTAAATCACGAGGCGAATGTTTATACGGAAAATACACAAGGATGGAGTGGTAATTATTTATATATATTATATATATACAGAAAAAAAATTTACCTTGAGTCAAGAAAATATTTTGTAAGACAAAAATCTTCAGGAAGATCATCAACAATTGAAATGAAACTTTTGACATCTCGATGACGTCTAGTTCACATACAAAATTTCATTAAATTTTTTTTTTCCCACATGTAAAATCACATGTAGACTTTATGTAAAATAGCAGCTTTAATTTTACGTCATCGAGATGTCAAAAGTTTCAATTTTATTTCTGAGTTGAAACTCGGGTTTTCTGGGTTTTTATATTGGGAGTGATATTTATTACTGAGAATTGATTTCAGTGGTCCAGGAAGCAACGGGTACAGGTAATCCAGAGATATTGCAAATGGTATTGGCACGAAGAGACTATCAGAGATATTGCAATCGGATTGATGGTATCCCTGAATTACTTCATAAGTTAAAACAAGCACCGGATTTTTATGTTGAAATGAAATGGGAATTCACTAGTTGGGGTAATTTATTATTTTAATTTTAATTATTTATAAATAATTAATTATTTAAATAAAATATTTAAATTTTCAGTTCCCTTGGCATCGCGTATGTGTCCTAGTGATACTTACAAAGTATACAAACAAGGAAGTAACGTAAGAATAGACACCACATTACTGGGTTTCGATCACGCGAATTGGCAACGCGGTAATCTCAGTTACGTCTTCAAAGGCCAGAGTAAGTTTTTATTTTATCAATAAATAATTAAATATTTTATTTGCATGAAATATTTTAATTTTTATAAAAAAAAATTTATTTTACATGCATTGAAAATTCACACGTTTTATTTATTTTGTCTGTTACTTTATCTCTGCATTGTCTTTGTCTTGCTTACAATTTATGAAATTTAATGGAAGACGTACCAAGTGCACCTGTGACTATTAGGTGCGATCGGAGTTATGTCTTCCGCATGGTTGGAGATACACCAGGTGATTTAGTACCCGATAAAAAAAAAAGTATTTGATCTACAGCACAGCCCGTCCTTTTAATTTTAATTATTGTCGTATATTTTACTGTAGATAATGAAGTAGGATATAAATTAATGAATTCATTAAGTGATTTAATTAATTTATGAAATGATTTATTTAATTAAAGATGACGGCGCTACGATGATGGAAGTGGACCACGAGACACGAAAAGTCTACGTCGAGCACATGAAATTAATAGACGACGAAAATGTCCAGCTGATGGCGCCCTCCGAGGAAGGAATCGTCGCCCGACTGACCAATCCAATAGTCACGACCTACGTTGACACGGACAAAATAAGTTTCGAGAGAAACAAAGCCGGGATATGGGGGTGGAGGTCAGACAAAAGTGAAGTGATTAATGGCCACGAGTGTAAAGTCTTCAGTGCCAGTAATGTCGAATTGATCACTAAGACACGTCTTGAACATTTGTCTGAAGCGGATAAAGTACGGAGTCATACACCCCGTACTCCACTTCAATCTTTCCTGGGTATTGCTGAGCAACAGCAGGAAGAAAATGGCGGTGCTACGTGTAGCGTGAGTTAAATTTAGTTTTTTTTTATTAAAAATTTCCGCATTGTTTTTTTTTTTTAAATTTAATTAAAGCTTGTCATGAAATATTTTTTTAATTATTAGGGACAAGATTTTGCCTTTTTGAAATGAATGATGTCAAGTTTTTGATATTACGGCGAAAATATTGGTCTTATTAAAAAAGTTTTCGAACAAAAGTTGTAGGAAATTTAATTTTATAACAAAAATGTCTCTTATGATTTTATTATACGACCAATATTTTCACCGTAATTCAAAAATTAAGATTCATAATGAATGATTCAAATTTTTGTTAATTATGAAAATCTTAATTTTGAAATTACGGCTTTCGTATTAGTTTTAAGAAAAAATTATAAGAGACATTTTTTTTGTAAAATTAAATTTCCTACAACTTTTGTTTAAAAACTTTTTTAATAAGACTAATATTTTTACCGTAATTCAAAAATTAAGATTCATAATGAATGATTCAAATTTTTAAGTATGAAAATCTTAATTTTGAAATTACGCCTTTCTTATTAGTCCTAAGGAAAAAGTATAAGAGACATTTTTTTTGTAAAATTAAATTTTCTACAACTTTTGTTTGAAAACTTTTTCAATAAGACCAATATTTTCACCGTAATTCAATTAATTACAGGAAGAATTTATCAACGTGGGAAATCATTCAAACATAACTCCCGAAGAATACTTTGACCCGGATGTCGATCTGAATGGCCGCGACATCGGACGACCTAAAGAAGTCAACACCAAAATTCAAAAGTTCCGCGCGACTTTGTGGCTGTCAGAAGAGTATCCACTCAGTCTCCAGGAACAGATCATGCCGATCGTCGACCTGATGGCGATATCCAGTACCCATTTCGCTAAACTCAAAAATTTCATTCAAATGCAACTGCCTTCAGGTTTTCCCGTTAAAATCGGTACGAATAAGAAAATTTAAATACAACCGAGTTTCCTTTTAACACAAACTTTTTTTTTTTTACTAGAAATTCCACTGTTCCATGTATTAAATGCGAGAATAACCTTCGGGAACATCTTTGGACTAGACCAGGAAGTGCCGCACGTGAAGAGAATTCAAGAAGGCACCAGGACAACGTGTGTCGTTGATGATATTTGCTTCGAAGCACCACCGGGTTACATAAAACTCGGCGCGCTCGATCGTACGCAATTCAGTATTGAAGAGGAAGATGATCTTCTGCAATTTGCTATCCAGCAGAGTTTGCTCGAGGCCGGCAGTGAAAGGGACGAGGTCGATATTTGGGAAGCTCTGAGAGCCCAGAAACCCTCGAGACCGACAACACCGAATTTGCTGACCGAAGAAGAACGTCAGCTTCAAAGGTATTTATATAAATGATATATTTATTTACTGCATGCTTTATTTAATTGTTTAATTGTTTTGCATGGTTTCAATTTAATCATCAGTCAGGTGGGTCAGTAGTCAAAAGTTTTTTTTTTTTTTTTTTAATTAATTTTTTTTTAAAACTAAAATTCAATGATTGATTTTTGTCGCTCACAGGAAGTGATCTATATATTTATTTATATATTTTTAGAGCAATCCAGGAGAGTTTGGAGCTCTACCAAGAGACTGCGGAATCTCTTGGCGAAAACGGGAGGACAAGTTCTAGGTCAAATATCATAGACGGACATGAGATTGGGAATAATGAACTCATTGAAGATCCAACTGCTGATCAATTGAAAATAGCAATGAGACTTTCAGAACAGCAGCAGTTAGAAGACGAACAGAGACGACTGCTCGAAGAAGAAACTTTTCGTCAGGTGCTTGAACTTTCGCTTACTGATAAATAATTTAAGTTTTTACTTAGGAATTTATAATACTGGATTTTTATTAATAAGGAGGCCAAATTATTATGGTATTGAGATCTTCCTTAAAGGAAAAAGAATAAATAAAAAAATGATTGATAATTGATATGTTTAAGTAAAAAAAAAAAATTTTTTTTGATTACGACGGTTTTAATAACCGTCTGGATAAAATGGCTGCCGATATTTAAAATTTTATACTGCGACTAGCAAATATAAAAGTTGATAAATAATAAATAAATTGACATCTTATATAATAGATAATTTAAATAAAAGTATCAGAATTTAGCTTAGGTATGAACGAATTGAAGGTTTTATTAATTTCTTAAATTAAATATTTTATATGGGAGTGATGCGAATAGCTCACGGATTCATGATAATGATAATAATAATAATAATTATTATTGATGAATAATTTGGAAGGTGAATATCGATTATGGTGTCGCGTGAATTCTAATTGATTGAAAGTAAATAAAAACTAATGTGTAAGTTACCGCTAATTGTCAATGTAATTGACGTAAATCACTCATTAAATAATTCTTTATTTCAAAATAAAATTCTATTTATTTTACCCTGATTTATTTTTAAGTTTTTTTTTAGTTTAGATGAGCGAGGGACAAGAAGTTGGAATGCGCGCGTAATTTTGAATTTTTAAATAAGTGATTGTTTTGAAAACTGGAATTGAAAATAAAAAAAATTACTTAAGTAAGACGGTAATTATTTTCTAACTTTTATAAAAATAAAAAAAACTTTTAATTTGAAATTTGAAATTTTTGGATGCATTCCGAAATGCGCTGCGAGCTGCTGAGCTGCTGCGCTACGCATTTCGGAATGCACCCTTATTAATTATTCTTATTACTTGCGTGGCAAATTTAAATATTTGAAAAATAAAATATTAGAAATTGGAGGAAACTGAAAATCGTACGTCAAAATAAAATTGCGGCAAAATATTTAAAAAATTAAAAAAAAAAATACAAGTGTTTGAACAAACCTTGATGGGGAAATAATATGCAGAAGGGTGTCCTAATACACTTGGAGATTTAATTTAAATTGCTCCAAGTGTATTGCAGCTAAAAAACGTCACTTAACTGCTATTTCTCCACCAGACGATGTCAGATGATTTTGCTCAGGAACTAGGAAGTCATCAGCATCAGCAATTCACAACACTTTACACTAGCACTGAATGTTTTACACTAGTACTGAACACTTCACACTAGCACTGAACATTCAACACTTAATTACACTGTAGACACTTTGCACAATTCAAATTTTACAAACACCACACAATTTAATTAAACTGAGCAAAAATTTTATGGATAATTACATGACGCTACTGTGTTCCAATTTAAATGTAAAGAAGGATCTAGACTACAACTGCCATTGTCGATGATACTGACTGCCGCTATCGAACCGTCAGTTGATACAAAATAATCGATTTTGCGATTCATTCTCCCTCCCCCCACTTTAGCAAACAATTGAACATCGAATACGGAGTCGCGCAGTGGCGCCAACTTGGCGCGAAATTTAAAAATTGAAATTTACTAATTTTATTAATTAGACTAAGAAATACGCTCGAAATTTTGTATTTTTATCGATAATTCATTAATTATTCTTATTACTTGCGTGGTAAATTTAAATATTTGAAAAATAAATTATTAGAAATTGGAAAAAAATTAAAAATCTTACGGAAAAATAAAATGGCGGCAGAATATGAGAAAAAAATTTTAAATATTAAAAAAAAAAAAACATGCAAGTGTTTGAACAAACCTTGGCGGAGAAATAATACGCAGAAGGGTATCCTAATACACTTGGAGATTTAATTTAAATTGCTCCAAGTGTATTACAGCTAAAAAAACGTCACTTAACTGCTATTTCCCACCAGACGATGCCAGATGATTTTGCTCAGGAACTAGGAAGTCATCAGCATCAGCCATCAGCAACACTTCACAATAACACTGAATACTCAACACTTTACACTAGCACTGATCACTCAACACTTAACTGCACATTTAAAATTAATAAAAGATAAATTTTACAATCACTGCACAATTTTACACGACGCCACAATACTGTGTTCCAATTCAAACGCAAAGAAAGATCTGGACTACTGCTGCCATTTTCGATGATACTGACTGACGCTATTGGACCGTCAGTTGATACAAAGTAATCGATTTTGCACTCATTCTACCGCCCCCACTTTAGCATGAATTTGAACGTTGAATAGTGACACGCAGTAGCGCCATCTTGGCGCGAAATTTCAAAATCGAAATTTAATAATTTTATTAAAATTCATTTGTATCAATAATTTTATTAATTGGACTAAAAAGTTTACTCGAAATTTTTTATTTTCATTAATAATTTATTAATTATTTTCATTATTTGCGCGGCAAATTTAAATATTTGAAAAATAAATTATTAGGAATTGGAGAAGAATTAAAAATCGTACGTTAAAATAAAAGGGTGGCAGAATATGATAAAAAATTGTTTTAAATATTAAAGAAAAAACACGCAAGTTCTTCGCGCAAAAATCGTGCTGCTACTACGCTGCACTTGCACGGATTGCTGCTGAGTTGCAGCGCATTTTTGAATGCGCCCTTAAATTAAATTGGAGACTGTAATTATCTGACAATTTTCAAATAATTGAAAAAAAAAAACGTTTCTTATTTGATAATTAATTAATTTACTTATAAAATTTATTTAATTGTTACATTTATTTATTTGTAGTCAGAAAAATTTATTTATAAATTGTCAATTATATTAATGAATTTTTGTCCTTCAATTACTCAAACTCTGACTGGGCCCTGCAAAAAAATTATATCAATAAAAAATTATTAAAAATATTGATTAGCATAAAAAAGTAAATAATTAGTTCCCAATAATTAATAAAAATTAAGTTACAGTAATAAATATTTAAAAATGTTAATTAATAAAATGAATACTGAACCTTTTAAAAATAGTTTCAAGTATATTAGCACTTCTTTGAAAACGTTTTTCATTTTTTTGTGCCTGTTGGTGCCATTTACGTCTGACCGAATTCCAATGCAACCGATGACTTTTCATCAAAGTTTCTTTAGACTTTAAAGTTTTTCCTTCCTGAATAAAAATGAATAAATAAATAAATAAATACAGACTATTAATTATCTTATAAATAATTACATAATTAAGATCAAGTTTTTCTTTTGGCTGCGGAGTTGGCGACGGAATCCGATTCCTCGGGAAAGCTTCTTCAGCAGGTTTAGGTAGTGGCAAATTAAAAACATCCCGTAATTCACCATTTGAATCCTCAAGATGATTGTCTGTGTGAACCTCGTCGACTATTTCAGGACTAGGAGTCCTGACTTTTGGTACCAGGTTTGGATTTCGCGGTTGGTTTGCCAACCAGGCGCGACAGATTGGATACAGCGGAGTGTCTTCGCGAAATTGCGCTAAATCTACACTCCTGTCAAATAATTTCATGACATATGTGTGGTGGAATAACTGATCAGCAGGCAACTGCTTGCGTCTTTTTATTTTACGCGTTGGTGGAGGTTTCGATCTGTGAAATAAAAAATGAAAACATTTTATTTTCTACCACGGTCTTGATATTTTAATTGGAAGTATGATCAAGTTATTGACAGTAGTCATACATAATTAAAAATAATAATTATACCAACTTTTTAACTGGTGTCGGCTTCATTTCTGGTGGTGGAATCTCGTCTGCGGACTCTGCTGATGATCCTTCGTCGCTATTGCGTAGCAGTTCCCGTAAGGCTCCTTTTAGACGATCACGTGCAACCAATACTTCATTATCATCTAGTTTATTTAATTTATTATGTTACAAAATTACTTATATTTTACAATAATAATAAATAAATATTTATATAGAATAATATACTCACTTATCTCATCTTTAACTTCTATTTTAATACTTTTTGCTGATGCTTGTATACTGCGTTTTTTACCCATTCTTTAATTCACTTCACTATTTTTTTTTAATTATTAATTTGTTTATAATTTCTTTAATTATTTTTTAAAATTATCATTGAAAATTACTGCTGACTGCACAAGCAATGAAAATGTAATTTGAAGGTTATGTTTTGAAACCCGGACGCCATTTGCGCGCGTTGATTTGAAAAGAGCGCCATCTCTATTTCAAATACTCCCGCGCTTTTATTTAAAATTAGTAAAATTATTTTTTATATCAGTATTTATTTTTAGTGGCTCGTATTGTCACTAGGAGGCCTATTAAAAATTATTTCTCTCACAAAAAATTATAAAATTTTGATTTATAAATGGAAAAGTGTAAAGTTGAATATTTTCTCTATTTCAGATATTTTTTAAAACCATAAATTAAAAAAAAAACTAAAAATATGCACATATAGAAAATTAAAAAAACTACAGGTGCATTTTTTTGAAATATTTTTTTTTTTAATTTATGGTTTTAAAAAAAATTCACAAATTATTCGACGTTGGCTAATTTCAGTATCATGATTTTTTAAAATTTTACCGCGCAAAAGTTAGAAATATTTGTAAATAAATAAATAAATAATTTAAAAATAGTCGATAAAATTTCCAAAAAGTAAAATAATTTAGGCAGCAATGGAACGTAAATTTTTTTTCCATTCAAATTTGGTTTTAAATCAATTTCTAAATTTTTTTTTTCCGCCTCACGTTATTTTACAAAAAAAAATTCGTCACAAGTCGCCATATTTTCGCGCACTTATAATTTCCACGAATGACAGCGGCGGATTCAAATTTTGTTATCAGAAAGTGAATAGAGCATGAACCTTAACACAGGATCTGGTTTGTTATCAAACGGAGGCGTGAGTGTTGTGTCAGCATATTAATGCCGTGAGATTCATCTCTGGACAGGCGGTCTCTCTTGGAAGTTTGTGCTCTGGTAATTTGTTTTTCCCATCTGCTCAGAGAGCCAACGGAGAAGGTATTATCTGTTATTTAACTCGACAAAGTGAGACAATATACATAACACATATCCCCTCACCCTCATCATCTGTTAGTATATATATAAAAAGAGAGTAGTATGGTTGTATTGTAGGTAAACGGTAAATTGTGTGACACGGTGTGCGCTCCCGGTAGGATCGATCTACGGAAATTCCGCGGATTCGCCGCAGTAAGAACGTGAGCTGTTCTCTGGCTTCTGAAGAGAAGACGTCTAAGATACGACCATTTAAGAAACTGGGTAACAATTTTCGATAATTATTTTCAAGTGATTTGTTATTTAGTATTTTTAAATTTAAACCATTTTTTGTTTTTTTCATTAGAACGTTTCGGAACCAACGGGTTGGGGAAGACGTCATTGGAAGCTGGAGCCAGTGTCAGAGTAAGTCATAGCCGGGGCAGATTTAGAGACGAGTTTGAAGTTGAGTGAGTGATTTGGTAATCGGAGCACTCGAGATTGGGAAAATAAATATAAGGATGTCAGTTGAAAGGACGTAGAACCAGAGTATCCATCAAGGGTGTTGTCTGGTCCTCGTGTGTCTCCTGACCGTTGGGGCGTCGGTCCATCCAATCCTTCTGTTTCAATAGCTCGTGTGGTGGCGTCTGTGTCGGGGTTGACTGTCGTCGGTGGTGCTGGCGTCGAACGGTCGCGCAGACGACGCGCGTCCGTCGACGGAGCCAGGTCGTAGTACTGGCTGGCTACTGGTGGTGCTGGTGCTGGTGGTGGTGGTGGTTGGGGTGTCGCATAGGAGGCCAAGTTTATATGGACCAAGGTGCGCCGTGTTCCGTGTTGTAGCGAGTGGAACACTTGGTATACTGTCAGGCTATAACGCAGAATCTTTTATTAAATAAATAAGTGAGGATCCAGAGGTATCGAGGTGTGGGCACCCCCATGCAGGACAAGTCATCGCAATATTTATTGGAGCCCGCTGATGACAGACAGGATGCTGAGTGAAGTTGGTCATCTTCTTGGAAGTTTACGTCGTAGGTAATACGGCATTCTCTGGTGGGTCAACAGAAACACTGGCCAGTTAATTCTTCAAGAGGTTTGATGGTTTGTTGCTGTATAAACTCTAGGACTTGATCATCGATACCGATTGCCACCGATATTGCTGGGGTCAAGAGACAAGAGACGCACAATAATGCGACGTCGTGCCGCATTCACTTTTTAATAAGTGCCAAGTGGGACGGTCCCTTGACCTGCTGGGATATGACGTAATGGCAAGAGAGGTAAAAATGTGATAAAAAATTTACTATTATTGAATTTTTAAATTATTATTATTATTGTTTTATTTAAATTAGTTTATGTTTGTCGGTAAAATGAATAAGGGCAGTTATTAAATTTAGTGGTGTGTAATTTGAGGCATGGGTGTGTGTAAAAGTGTGTGATTGACAGAAGAAACAAGTTAATGTGGGCCATAAAAGCTCCCTGTCCCAAATAGAATCTGACGTGACCTAGTTTCCCTCGCCTGGTAGATGACCCCGTGACACGGCGGCCGTTCGAGTTCCCTGATTGAACGTGCACCAAGGGAGTAAGAGGGAACAAGGGGACTGGTGGCAGTGGTGTGGGAGGCTGGCCTAGGATATTGGGGACGGCAACCTCCTCCTTCGGCCCGTGACCCTTTTTTTTATATATACACATACACATATATATATAATATATATTTCTGTCTTTTTCTCTTTCTTCGGTTCTTGTGCTCCGTATACTTGTACTCTCTCGCGCATCCGGCGTAATCCCGAGAAAGGAGGACCGCGGAGACACGGCGGAGACGCGAGAGGTGAGACGCGAGAGAGACGGGGGCGGTTGTGATGATGGTGGACCCCTCCTTCAGCGTTTTTCATTACTCTAAATCCAGGAAATGGGCGCAATGCCTTTTTACCTTTTGGCAGCGAGCATTAGCTTCCACTATCAGACCAAATCTAAAACTACTCTCCTCATAAATCGATACGTCCTTCACATTTCACGATTTACGACCTCGTGGAATGTTTATTCAAAGAATAAAACACAGATATATATACATATATGTGCATATATATTATTTCGTTCATCTCTCTCTCTCTTTTTTTAATTTTCCCTCGAGATGGGCTTTGTTCGTTTTGTCAAGTGGAAAATTTTACTCATGATTTACGCTATCATCCCCTAAGTACTACCAAGACACTTGACTATGTATTATGCTAGTCTTTATTCTTCATCATCTTTTTCATTCTCTTTACTTTTCACTCATCCTCATCCTCATCCTCATCCTCATCCTCATCCTACTTCTCCATCTTCATATCATATCATATCCACATCCACATCCCCATCATATCTCTTATCCTCGAACTCTTATTTTCTCGATACGTTAATTTAACGAGTATAACGTTCCTTTAAAGAATGATTGAATCAGGTCAGTGTTGTCGACCATAAGTTGCGCTTGCGTCTGCGCCGAACCAGTCTAGCGCCACCCTGTTGAAAACGCGGAACGACCCAAACATAATTTCGTCCTAATCCTCCTTCATACAACCCCTCCAGCCTCTCAACCCTTCTTCAGCCTCCGTCGCATCGCCCGTATTTTTTTTTTCTTATCCATCCGTCCAATGACCTATTGCGCTAATACTTTAACTCATAAGCTAATTTACCCTACAAATTAAATTCCGTCCAATCAAACTCGAGTCCGTTTCCTCCCTCAGGTCTTCGGAAACACTACTCCGAATTAAATTTGCTGTTTGTTTTTCCTGGTGGCATTTAACTGCCGATTCGCTGGCCAAATAGACGACGGACTTAACTCGGAGGCCAACATATCCGATATGAAATTGAAATTGAATGTATGAGTACAATATAAGCCGTGGAAAACAGGTTGGGCGAGGGCTGTCTGTACTCAGTAGAAGAGAGAGGATGTTCATAGCACGTAACCGCTTCTCTGCTCTGCTCTGCTCTCAACTACTCTCGTTCGATAACGCATTCCGCCCATCCGGGGACCTGCCACTTAGACGCCGCTTTTCTTTCCCACCCAACGACGCCTTGTTCACCTCAACTGCACCGCACATATCCACCCGTTTATAAATTATTTATTTATTTATTTATTTATTCCGCCATCTTATGCGCGCACTTATTTGAAATATTAAATTTAATTTAAATCCACTCGAGATGACACAAGAGCTATCTATCATAACTCTTACACGGAGCTTGTCGACTCGATATAAATTACATTAGACATATTTGACCGAGCAATTTCTGCATGCCTCAGGTACACGACAATAATCTATAGAGTGTAGGCCAGTTGGTTATATGTATTTATAAACCCAGGGAATAGAGCGCGCGTCTCATCCAAGTCTCGTTTCCTATTCGGTCCGACTCGTGTGTGCATAATAAAAAATATGGGGTAAAATTGCCACGACCCTCAGCATCATCAGTGCCAGCGCACCGGCATCGAGAGAAAGAGAATCCGATATAGCGAAGATAAAATTAAAGAGAGAAGGAGAGTTAATATGCAGGGTAAATTAGCTTTCCGTTGACCCGGTATGGACACTCTATTTAACAGCCATCCGATTATCTGATGGATGCTGCAGGAATACCCGAGTCGATTATTCCAAGAGCAAGCTTATTTTGTTGTTTATATTTTTTTTTTTATTTTTACCGCATACTTTATCTAGTGACGCTGTCACTGTGGTATAAATACTAAATGAAAGTGTATTTTTATGAGCAGGAGTTACGGAACAAGAGACCTTTCAAGATATGGGACAGCTGGCGTAACGTACGGAAGGGTCTAGTCGTAAGCAATTTTGAGGAGCTTTTACACCGAGGTAAATATTGTTATTATAATTATAAATATTTAGTGGAGATAATTGGTGGTGGAGGTGCTGATAATGGTAGTAATTGAGTTTTATTATCGACAGGTAAAGAAAAGTTGGGCGTGCCACCGAACGAAAATGTGTCCCTGGTGCTAGAGTCTGACGGAACACAGGTAGAGGACGGGGAATACTTCAAGACTCTAGCGAACAACACAATCCTGCTGTTACTGCGGCATGGCGAGCGCTGGTGTCCAACAGGCGTCGACATCATCCGCGCAGGTACTGCTACTACTTCACTGGAACCCTGTTACCAAGATCACAAATCTGATGGTCTGATGTACGACAACAGGAATTGCAAAAAAAAATTAGCTAAAAAACAATATTTGTCTTTCACAGCAATATCAGCAATACCAAAAATAGTTTGTGAGACTATCCATGCCCTGGAGTTGCACGATGAAACGCCCTCGTGGAAAATCATGGACAACAAGGGACGTGTCACGGTGGTGCTACATTGGGACCAGCGCTCGTCAACATCCTCGTCTTCCGGAGCTGGACAATCGCAACAGCCCCCGGTTCAGCAACCAAAATCATCAGATCCAACGAGTTCTAAATACTCACCAACTAAGAAGGCTGATTTAAGTGGACCCGGTCAACGTCCATCCCTCGTGATACAGACGAGTTTGGACAAACTTGGTTACGACAAAACGGGACATGTGGCTGAGCTATTGCCCCCTCGCTACAGTAGCCCCCAAATCACTGTGATAAATCATGACGATATGGTGCAAAAAAGTTTTACTAGTCCGAATAATAGTACGTACGTTGGTGTCGGTACTGGGACTGGTGGTGCTCCTGGTTCTGGGCCTGGTCCAGGTGGCGTAGGTGCTAACTCACACTCAGGTATGACTGGTCGTCTTGTTAAGCAGGGTACCAATTCATTTGAAAGCAGTTCAACCATTCATATCCACACGCCCGAGTGCTCAAATCGTATCCACCAGCCAGTGACACGTAACGGAAGTCCCGTGAACGGTACCGACGGTAACAATACCAGCGAGTGTGACTTTCACTGCTGTGCATTGCACGAGGAGGGTCGACGTATTGCTGTACACAAATCAGTTGCTACCTCACCTATTCAGGACCAACACTCGGTCCAGCGCGATCAGCACCAGCAGCAGACTCAGACTCAAACGCCCTCTCCGCAGCCGCCTTCCTCTCTCTCGGACGGAACTCGACGCCCGGGGATGGTGAAAGGCCACGTCAGGTTTCGTGACACCGCGGAGGAAGAGTCATCGTCCCCTCGGAACTCGGGCTTTCACATGCATCATCATCATCTCAATAACCATCATCAGGAACACGACAGCTCCGAGTCCGAGACCGAGAACACGATAATGGAGGACGAGATCGTCACTTCCGAAAAGTTTTTGCTGCTGATCGACCAGCTCACTGTCGACCAAAAGCACCATCTGAGCATTAAAGACATCGGGATTATTTTGGAGAGACTGAGTTCGAAAATTCTCGATGTCGAGAGACTCGACCGGGAAAGCGAGAGTGAAGAATGCTACAATTGGACCATTAAAGCTATTATACGTGGTGACGTCCTGAGGGAACTTGGGGTTATTTATAATGGTAATTATTATGCAATCAGCGAACATCCTGGTTACAAAGAAGAGTCTGAGGAAAATAATGAAGACAATGAAGAAGAAGAAGAAGATCGTCTTTAATAATGCTGTTTTTTTAGGTACAATATATATTATTTTTATCTTTCTTTTTGCATTTTCATACCTTTTTTATCGATTTATCATATTGATTATTAGTAATAATAATAATAATTATGATAATGATAATGATAATTGTCGTCGGTACGGAACACTCGCACTTTTTCTGGCTCCGACTGACTTTATTTAACTAAATCCAAGTAATTTTATCAAAATTATGGTAATACTGATGATTATTATTATTACCCGCAACTAAAATTTTTAACTAGATCTTAGATCTACCATTGATCTATTGCAGATCCATGAATATTGTCTCTGATAGATCTCTAACGAGTTTCTCTAGAAACAATCTCATACTTTTGGAAAAATTATTCAAAATTTGACTCTCGATGAATTTTGATCGACTAATTATTGATCTATGATCTATGATCTATGGAACTGTCATCGAAATTTTATGAGAATTTTTTTACGATCGATCTATAGATCTTTTATCCAAAGTGTATTTAAATTTTTGTCTATTTTCGATCTACAATAGATCCAAATTTCTTAATGACATATAATCTATATATCAAATATATAATAAATTAATCAAACAATTGATCTAACAAGATCTCCTTAGATCATAGATCTATTCAGATCTACTCATTTCTGTAGATCTTTTTAGATCTCAATGTTTTTTTTATTTTAAATTAAAATTTCAATTTTCACTAATTGATTTATTTTTTTTTTGTGATCTATGTAGATCTGCATAGATCTATAACTAATGAGAAGAAAGATCTATAGATCTAAATCTTTTTCTCTAGCACACTAGGCTAGATCTCTAGATCATTTATAAATAATCTATCATACAAAAGATCTATTTCGATCTATAAAAAATCCAAGGATCTATGATAGATCATAGATCAATAACTGGATCATTCAAGATTTGTAACTCGATACTTTTTAAAGGATCTACCAAAAGTACGTAATTATTTCTGGAAAAAAATATATAAGAGATCTAGAAAAAATGATTAATGGATCAATAGATCGATTGGACTTAAGACAAATTTAGTAATTTTTTATCGGGTACCAATATATTAAAATTTTTTAGTTATTTATCTAATGTTCTTACGGAAAAAAGGACTAAAAAATCCATCTAAAATAAATAACGATACTTATAAACCTTAGATCTAATGACGGTTGTTAAACATGTACTTATTATTATTATTAAATTAATTAATTAATTATTATTATTATTGAATAGTATTATGTATACTTGTAGGAAACATTTTGGGATACGGATGCTCTCCGTAACCGTCCACGACACTGCCCTATCTTAAAAAAAAAAAATTAAAAAAAATACATATGAATATATTAAAGAGTTGAAAATCCTCAGAGTGAATAAATAAATAAATAAACAAAGATGGTTCTGAATAATAAATAATAAAATATAAATAAAGAGAATATGGGTATAAAACCACTCAATTATATTACGTAATTATAATTATTATATATATTCACACTCACTCGTTTTCATATTAAATGATGTTGTTCAATATTTTTCAAAAAGCTTTTACTTGACACTGTTTTCTGGCTTGTTATCTTGTTGTTTATTAAAAAAAAAAAAAAAAAATAGTATCATTATCGAGATAAATATTAATATTGATATTGATTATTATTAAATAAGATAATTATTAATGTTTTAATGAATATTTATGTATGAAAATAATTTTCATTGGTTTTGAATTGTAGATTTTTTTGACTGGTAGCAAAAGTCATTTTTTTTTCCGTGTAATTTTGAGAAAAAAAAAATTTGGTGTATGGAAAATAATTTTTTGAATTTTTAGAAAAATTAATTGATGATTTGTGTAGATTAGAGAGGGGAGTAGAAAATTTCAAAATAAATTTTTAATTAATTGGAGATAAATTGAATAATTTTCCGAATGGAAAAAAATATCAGTTTGAAAAATCTACAAAAATAAATTTATTTGCTACACTAATTGGTTATAATATATATAAATATATATGTTTAATTATTTGGTAACATAAAAAATAATTTCAATAAAATTTGATTAGAAATGAAAAGAAAAGAAATCGGATTTCATTGAAATTTTTAAATTACAAAAGTTAGCGAATTTTTCATAAAATTATAATTTACTGCTCTTCGGGGTAACGAGGGTGGATAAAAATGAGTGTTCAAACGATGTTAATTATTAAAAAAAAAAAGAAAAAACCAAAAAAACGTAAAATAAATAAAGAAATGCGCGGGATTGTCGGTGGCGTGCTCGAAGAGCCTTCGCGGCCCATAAGAAGTAAATAAAATAAAATTAAAAAAATAAAACTAAAAAAACACACAACGTATGAATTTGCAATTTTAATATATTTCTATTCTAAGTATATAACGCATATACCCAAGTAGCGATTCACTGTCGTAAGATGAGTTCGTTTAGACTTGAGAGATGTAATAATTAAATAAATAAATTAAATTAATTAAAAAAATAAAGATGGAGAAAAAAATGCATAATTAAATGCAAATTAAATTGTAATGAATGTTTGTTCGAGTGAATAAATAAATGAATGAGTATGTGACTAATTATTATTTAATAATTACTAAGTAATGAAATATAATTTTTGGCGGTTAATTTAAAAAAAATGTAATTATCGATAGTAATAATTTAAATTTAATTTTAAAATTGTTAAAAAATTTTTTATTATAATTAAAGTGTATTTTTTTTTCTTTTGAATTTATTATTAAAATATAAATAAAATGAATTTTAATTATAATAAAATATTTTCAGTATTATTTTGTGCCAAAGTTTGTTAATAAATTTTTTTAATTTAAAATATCAATAAGTAAATGAGGAAAGAATTTAAACAACTCGCAATCAATTATTATTATTATTATTAAAAAAAAAAAAAAAAAAGGTTTAAATAAAAATGTAAGTTTAAATGGACTTAAATTCTCTCATTTAAAATGAATGGACGTTGGAATCTTTTCATAAAATGTTTTTCTTTGTAAAGAAAATATAAAAGAATATAATAGAGGAATTAAATTTAATTCCTTACTGTGAGATCTGCCGTAAGCAATTTGGAAAAAAATTATATATAAATATATACACAGAAAAAACAGGATCTCTTGGCGTAAGAAAAATTTTGCATTATGAAATGAAAATAAAAATTTTCTTAAGACTAGAAAAAATTTATGATTCTAAAGTTAACAGACAATTAACCGTTTTTTGACTTTTTTTTTTCAACGAAATAATTAAAAAAAAAGAAAACTAAAAATATGCACATGTAGTAAATAAAAAAAACTACAAGTGCAATTTTCTCAAATATTTTTTTTTTATAATTTACTGTTTTGAAAAAAAATTCAAAAATTATTAAACGTCGGTTAACTTCAATTTCATAAAAATTTATTGACTTCAGAATTTTTTTCACCCCAAGAAAATTTTCGTTTTCAATTCATAATGCAAATTTTTTTTGGACAACTCAAAATTTTCTTCGAACGAGTAAAAATTTTTCAAACCGAGAAATTCTTTTTTTTTCTGTATATATAATATATATAAATATAAAATTGAGAACTAAATAAAGTAAAATGAAGAACAATTGTAAGACGTAAGAAATCTGTAGCCACCTCCCTGCTAAATTACAAGACTTTGAATTTATCAAACGAAAAACAAAAAAAAATTAAATTAAATAACAAATCGATAAGAATTAAATAATTTTAACAAACGCGTCTTTCATTTTTACCTGCGTAAGAACAAATCATGTGCAATTCTGCCTGTACATCAATTAAAAAAAAACTTATTAATTAATTATAAAAAAAAAATAAAAAAAAAAAAAAAAAAAAAACAGAAACATAAATTGTAACAATGAGTGGTTTTTAAAAAAACAAAATTGTGATTTGAGTCAATCGTTACCATGACTCGTAACTCGTATCTCGTAAATTATTTAAAAATGCCTTTATATAAAAAAAAAAAAATAAAAAAAATAATAATAATAAAATAAATAAACTGGCGAAAAAAATTAATTTTTTTAAAGTCTTGTTCCTTAAAATCGCGCGAGAACACGCACATTTTGCGCACTTTGTTGGTAGGTATAAATTTAAAACAATAACGTAAAAAAATGAATTAAAAAAAAATATAAAGCGCATTTATATCGAAAGCGGATGACCGGAAAGCAATTTATTTGTCAACGGACGGTTTTTTCAATCAATTAGCCGACTAAGAAATTTATAAACTAGATAAATAAATAATAAATAATAAATATAAAAAAAAATGTTAGTTAATTGATATTAAAATATATGTATACACATATTTATATTATTAAATATAAATATGTGAATATATATGACTAATCGATAATAGATAAGTTAACACTAGGGACAAGATGTTTTACAAAGGCTGCCAGTGATGGATTTAAAGAAACAAATAAATGAAAGGTTTAATAAAATAAATAATTATTAAATTTATTTATTATTTAAATTTAAAATAAATAATAAATTAGACTGTAAGTTTTTCGAACGTTGCTCACACGTCACTCGATATCTATTTATACGCTAATCATATTCGGTAAAGTCTCATCCTCAAATACAAATAAAACTAAATATTAATATTAATATTAATAATTAATAATTAATAATTGTGAGAATGAAGGAGAGAGTGAGACTGCATGATTTATGTACGAGTGATTAAGAATAAGTTTATGTAATTTTTTAATTAGGTAATTTAAATATAATAAAATTTAAGTTTCCAAATTACATAAACTTACTCTGGTTAAATGTTAATGTAATGAGAATATTAATAGTTGATAATTAATTAATTAATTGATAGATTGATTGATTGAAAATGAATATATTAATTAATAAAGATTATTTGAAAAAATATTGAGATTAAGTAATTGTCGATTTTAATGTGCGGTAGATTGTTAGGTTGTCGAGTGAATATATGTACCTATACGTAATATATATATACATATATATTATTAATAATAAATATTAAACGCAGGAACGTCCGCGGCTCTGGTATTTCTTATTTACTTTTTTTTTTAATCATTTTTTCTAAGGTAAGTAAATTTTTTTTATTTTTAAAATGTAAGTAATTTTTTCTAGTTGATTTTGGAAATTGAAAATTTGGTATTTAAATAAACTCATGGGTAGAGGTAACGTTTTTGGCCAGTTTTGGACACTGGAAAAATTTAAATAAAATAATTTAGGAAAAACGCGATGACGTAATTAATTTTTTGGTGACTTTTATTACACTTGCAGTAGAAATTTTATTTTATACTTTTTTATCTTAAAAAAAATATTAAATATCCAAAAAATGGAGCAGTGGTCAAAAATGACACTTCTACCCTAAGTATAGAATTATTCAATTATTTTACGATAGAAATTTTTATTACAAATTTTTTTTATTTAATTTTTAAGTAAAGAAGGGGCATGATGGGTAACTAGAAAATTTGAAAAAAAAATTTTTTTGTCATAAAATAATTTTTTAAATTTTTTGTTGAAATTTTAAAAATCTTTTTGAAAATTTATTGAATATGAAGAAAATGAAATTTTTTAGGAATAGAATTTTTTTGAAAGTACTCTGATGTAGAGAAAAAAAATTTTAGTTATAGAGTCAGGATAAATTGGAAAGAACTGTGTCGACTAAAATTAAATTTTAGTATATAAATCCCTTTGTGCTCATTCTTCGATACATATATTTTTTATTGTTGTTCTACTAATTGAATTTACTTTTTAATTATTTAGTTCTGCAAACTAAAGTTGATTGAAAATCGTTAAATAAAATTTTATTACTTTTCATTTGAAATATTTATATATTTTTTGTAAAATAAAATTTATTTTTAATACCAGCAATTAAATTAATTAATAAAAAAATTTTTTCAAATGGTAATTGATAAAAATTTCAATACCTTTTACTTCAATTTCTATAAATAAAAATCCAGTTTTAACTTCAATATCACCAATTAAATTAATTAAAAAAAGTTGTCAAGTTAATTGACTCTTGAATTTAAAAAATACATTTTTTTATAACAAAATTTATTTTTATCTCGAGTCTTGTGATTGAATGAGGAAATATTGACCTTGGCATAAAAAAGTCTTGAATTAAATTTAAATGTACACATAACTTCAATTGATCTCGCAATTAAAAAAAAATAATTTTAAAAACCTCAATAGCCTTGATAAAAATAAAAGTAAAAGAAGTTGAATTAAATAATAATTATTTTCCCTCTCAGCGCAAATGCCCTCTATTGATAAAACCTCAGGCCCGATTTTCATCCCAGCATCCGAGCACCAGCATCCAGAGAAACTCCGCGATCTCTGAGTCCGCCCACATCATCCGAGAAAGACAGCCAACAGCTTACCCCGTCTCTGAAAATGTTTGTGGAGCGACAGAGGCCGATTTTATTGATTCGACGGCTAAGAGAGAGCCCTTGAGTGTAAGTGAGTAAGCTATATAATGTGTAGAATGGCGCAGGAATCGATAAGGGTGAGTTGCCAGTGGGAGTGAGACAAAGCCAGTCAGATGATGCTGATGAGGGAGGACCAAGAGAGTCTGGCCGGTTTAGTTTCGCGCTTGCGGCAACGTTGCTTCAGATCCGCGCCGCCACCGTTTTCATCAATCCACTTCCACTTCCACTTCCACTTGCATTTGTACTTGTACCTCCATAACCACCACCACCGTCACCACCACTACCATAAGCATCAGCGTCCATCGTCAATAGTAGGGATGAAAATCTACCCCGTTAAACGGTGCATCCATAGACCAGGGTACCAACTAGGAGATGGTTGCATCCACTGGCGGGGGATGACTCCCATACAATACACGAGGTTTTATCCTCCCGTCTGTACATGCCGAGAACTCTCCCACTAAATTTTACAATTGCATCCCTCTCCATCTATCCCTTATACCCCTGGTGACGAGCGTTGGATCTCGTCTAGGAGTAGGGATATAAGCTCGCAAATATTTTCATACTCCAGACTTCCACCGGAGGAAGAAGATGGCAGCCGTTGCGTGATTTTCTTCTTGCAAGTGCTCGCTTCTCATAATCGTGATCGTGGTTGTGATCGTGACTTACTTAACATCCTCGTCGTCACTCACCATTGACGTACGTATGCTATTATTCGCTAAATTATCATCGTGCCGGTGATATTTAATAACCCCGGTCTCTTCTTCGTACGTTAAATGACGGCGAAGCTGAGCTTATTATTTTATAAACTAATAATGATCCTTACGTGATAATCGCCTTAATTATTATTATTATTATTATTATTTGTATAAATAATTTATATTTTAACTCGTGTTGTTACTCATTATTTAGTCAAGCAAACGTGCGGCTGTTTTAAAACCGTAGTTATAAATATAAATAAAATTTATAAAAAATGAATAAATTTTTTTCAATGGACTGACGGAATTATGCGCGAAACGGGATTCATAAGGTGTCTTAAGGGTGGGTCTTTATATCCTCAATTAAATATTTATCAGTCTTCGTCATCAGTATCGGTATCGACATCAACATTGACATCGACATCGACATCATTTTTAATAAATAACAATAATACCAATAAATATTTAACGTATGTCCTTAAAAATAAGGACATTAATGAAGACGTGGTGGTCAAGAGCAACCCAGTGATTAGCGGACATTGTTGTTATTATTATGTAAAATGGAATTGAACAATGTTGTTAAGACATAAACATGTTTTGGGTACACTGTGGACTCTTTGTTCTCGTGATTGCCGTACCTGGATTTATTAGCAGTGCCGACAGCACGTCCAAGCGAGGTAAGTTCATTTATAATTACTAATATGCCGACATATGTGGGCCCGGAATAATTAAAATTTCTATCCAAGTCTCGGCTGGTAAGTCTGCAGCCAAAGTGCCCAGTAAATTTTGTTTTGTCAGGGTGGGATAATTTTTTTAGCGGAATTAAAGGAGCTCGATGGGATTAGGGATTTTCCCGTGCACGTTGGGCGGCAGTTACCCAGCCCCGCAAAAGGACTAGGATGCTGCTACAGAGCTGATGCGGTGTAGTGACGCGGGGGCTCTTCGATAATCGCGCAGCTCGAGATACCCGGGAGAGCAAGAGAGATCCAGCAGCTCACTAGAGCGAGTGAGACGATTCGTGCATGCGAGTAGACTGAGGATGGTTAGAGAGTGAGAAAGAACGAGGGCGGTTACGCGGGGGTGAACAAAAAAAAGATACGGAAAATTCCATTTGGTGAAATGACAAGGATATCTTTCTTTTCCTTCCTTCCTTCATCTTTTTCTTCATCTTCATCTTGTTCGTTTTATTATTATTATTATCATTTATTTTTTTATTTTACTTTAGTTCATTTAGTTCTTACAGTACTTTTATTATTTCCTTCTCATGTTTTTCTTCATCATATAACCCAAGTAATCCCCGTCGTAAAAACGCATTCACGGACCCTTATACCCTGGGTGAAATAGCAGTCTGCAGTTTTTCTCTACTCGGCAGGTACTTTGGGAAAGAGCTTGGGAGCTTTCAAAAGGTATTTGAGGGCTACATATATGGGTTACTTGGAAAACCACCGAGAGCTTTCACCAGCTCAATCCGCATATGTACGTGTGTTTTATACGTTTACAGAGGATTACCGTGAATATGTGGTTTAATTTTTTTAAAAAACTAAAATCTGACCAATAACAAAAAATTTAAAACACACACTCGGATATTTTATTTTGCTTGTAAAAAAAAAAAAAAAAAATGTTTTCGTCGATTAAAAATTTTCGAGCTCGAGGCATTTTTTTTTTTTTTTTTTTTATCAGGATTAAATTTAAAAAAACCAAAGAAGAGATTTTTTTTTTATTGCCGAATATATATTTATTAAAGTCTCGAGGCGATGACGATTGAGGTTAGTGAAGAGTTTGTGAGGGTAGATAAGGGTTTTGTTGAGGGTGGATTGCTGGTAGTAGGTAAGGGTTGAGTAGGAGACTGTGATGATGTCAGACGGAGAATGGAATAGGTGGCGGCGGCTACATTGGGATATGAAGCGATTCCAAAGCCTGGGCAATGCTCCAGGCTACTGCATATCTCTATAACTGAGAGGAGAGTCGAGTTGAGTTGAGTCGAGTATAGAGTGGATGCTGGTAGTTGTATCTTGTGTTCTGTCTTGGTCTTACTCTTGTAGATACATGGGTAAGCTGCTGGTGAGATGCATTCTCCTTTCGACACCGCGTTTCCACGCTTCAAGAGGCAATTAGGTGCGCTACCCCCGATTGCCGGACGTGAACGTGAACGCGGACGGTTGCGTAACGATATTCGATGAATAAGAGGAGGGAATGTGGGAGGGTGGTCTGTAGATATGTATGTAAAAGTAATTGAGAGATCGAACATGTCATTGGCAACTTTACCACGGAAATAATTTGTCTTAATGAATTGCCGATGGTCAGCATGTCATTCCTCAATAATTGTGATCTTTTATTACACAGATCTGTCAGTTTTGAAGTTTATTTTTAAATATCTCGTTAACTGTTGGGCTGACGAAAAATTTTGTAGAAATCTTTTTTGTAGGAAATTTAATTCTCTACAACTTTGTTTGAATACATTTTTATCGATTTTTTGATAATTTAGTGGTAATTTTAATTTTTAGTAGGAAGTTATGGATTTGAAAATAATTTAATATTTAAATTATTTTTGTATTTTAATTTAAAAAGCTGTTGGAGATACGATAAAATTATGTGGAGTAATTTTATGGGAAATTTAATTCTCTGTAAATTTGTATTCATACATTTTCATCGTATTTCGATAATTGATATAGAAATTTTTTTCCATGTAATTAATACAAAGATTGGAAAAAAATTAACAATCACAATATTCTCATGTTTAAATTAAAATTCTGGCTGAACAATCAAAAATACGATGAAATTATCCCAGTACGATTTTGTAGGAAATTTAATTTTCTATAATTTTGTTCCTATGAATTTTATTCGTATCTTTGATACCTTACCAGAAATTTACATTTTAAGTACTGATTTATAAATTGAAAAAAAATTAACCCAAAAAATCTTTCAGTGTTTAAATTAATATTCTGACTAAACTATTGAAAGTACGACAAAAATGCTAATGACTAATTTTACTCAAAATTAAATTTCCTACAGAAAATATCTCATTAACTTTTCCCCTAAATTCAATAGTTTCGAAGAAATTTCCATTCTTAATAAATTTTCTAAAACCCGTTTTTTTTTAATGCTAATTAATTTTGTTAAAACAAAGAATGAATGTTATCAATTCAGCTAATTAATCAATAATTACGTAATTTGTAAATAATTATAGTTAAAAAAAAAATAAAATTATTCAAATGTTATATATTTACTAACAAGTCAACGAGACGTTGACTAGTTGGCAAATATATGTAAATCAATCGGCTGTTGACTAAAACCCATTGGTATTAAATATATACACACATTTATATATGTATATATATATAGAGTAGATACAATTAAAAGTATTCGCCAACTTGTTTAGCGAGCGGTGAATTGTTCCGGAACTAACTGAAAATGTAATTATTTTGTCCCTTGGGCAAGTAGCAGCAGTATGGAAGTAGTAGTAGTAGTAGTAGTAGTAGTAGTAGTAGTAGTAGTAAAATAGTGTAGCAGTGTCATAGCATAGTGTAGTATAATATGTACATATATATAGTGAGAGATAAACATCAGACAAGCCTGATGAATTTTCAGTAACCGATAAATTAATTATGCCTCGAAAAAACATTATCTCGTATCGACATCAAAGGGTTTACTATGATGCAATGAGTTATTGGCGCATCGCAGTGGCGGTAGTGGTTTTCCAGGATAAAGAGACACAGAAAATACGATCGACTAAAATGTTAAAATAAAATTAAAAGAGTTGATGAAAGCCACGTCCAACGATATATAAGCTCAGGCCTGTCTCTCTCAGGATCCACGAGATTGAAATGGCAAAGTGCCAGTCCTAATTTATTGCTCGTCTTTTTTTACACAGACCCCGTTACCAGATTTCAGCTGCCACCGTATCACCTTTAACTCCACCGAACTTCTTTAAACTAAAAAAAAATATTATGTTGACTAATTTTTTTTACAACAAACAGTTGACCGGTTTCGTATAAATTTTGGCAGCCGAACCGGGCTCAAAAAAATCCGTCCACGTACGGATGAAAGTTAAAAAAATTTATATATATGAAATAATCATTTTTGTATATTTTTTTATCTGATACATCGGTCACGTAATATTTTTCAATTTCTTCACAAGTCTCTGGGGCGTGAAGAGGATCGAAAAATTCAATTGCATTCCTCCAGCACTTGGGTACGCGCGACGAACCGACCAACCGACGAACCGGCCAACCGACCAACCGACCAACTGACCGACCATTTATCGAAATAATCGTTTGGGAAAATTTATGAGAATGTCCGGCTGTAGCAACAGAGACTAGAACGTTTTAGCTTGGAATAGAAAATAAAATATAAAAGTATAAAAAAAAGAAGAAGTAAAATTGTATAAAAAAAGTGGATGAGTAGAGAAAACAAATAAAAAAGATAAAAAGTAAAGATAGGTATCGAGGATGACGACAACGACAATGACAACAATAACATCACGTCGAAAGGGTAAAATCGTCGTCGTAAAATTACTTGAATACGTGGAGCTAAATCCCCGGGAATGCCAGCGATGCGTTGGCATGACCCCGAGCGTCATGGAAGCGGTAAACAAAACAAGCTCTATCTATCTACAACGACATCCATCATTGGTGACTCGGGCAATGGCGTTACTCAGCTCCTGGTATAGATAAATAGATAGATAGATTCTATATATATGTAGATATATACATGTATGAGAGTGTGGGCGTATGTGGGGATGAATGCATGTTTGAATATATGAGAGTATATGTAAAGTTAGATGTAGATGTAGATGTTATATTGTATGGAAGAGGTTTAGAGCTGGATAGATATGATGCAAGGCAAATGGAACCCTCGTGCATGAACAATCCAATGGCATTTGCTTATAACCCGCGTGTCCAACGGCTCGATATGGGATTCACTGAAACATTAAGGGGATCATTATAATCGACACGCAAACTCGTTACTGCATTTACGTTGTTCCAAGTGGAGGTTCGAGGTGGATTGCATTAACTAAATTACCCTACTGTACATTTCTGTTTAGTTTAATTTTATTTTTATGTCTTTATAATAGTTTTAGTTTTACTTTTATTTTATTATCATTAGTATTATTATTATTGCGGGTAATTGTTTAATGATCATTTTATGACGATAGATACACTGTAAAAATTTGCAGAGTGAATGTGGATTAAATATGGAGTAAATGCGGAGCGCATGACTGTTTATTTTTTTAATCCCTTTGGAGTGAAATTTACTCTGGGAGTTTATTTTGATGTTAAAACACTGAAGAGAGTAAATGCGCATTTAAATAAAATTCAGATCACTCCGAAATCACTCTGCCGAAAAGACGAATTCCCAATTTACTCTGGATACGAAGTGATTTTTTTTGAAACTCCAAAACTTTGAGTGAATTTGGATTTAAATAAAATCTGTAATCACTTCGAATTTATTCCCGATTTTTTACAGTAAAATAAAATAATAAATTTTTTGCTTTAAAAAAATTTTTTACTTTACTCCATTTTTTATTAAAATTTGAAATGATAAATTAAATAATTAAATTTTGGAAAATTTTTTTCTATTGATTTTTATCAGCCCATTTTACCCCATCTTCACATTAAAAATTTTTAGTTTAATTAAAGTAAATAAAAAAAGTTTGTAACTAAAATAATGAAGGCTTTGAAAAAAAAAAAAAAAAAAATTCAGTGAAATGGCGATCGGTAAAATAAACTGATAAATAAATAAAATAAATTGCAACCCAATTACATGAGTAATTTAAAACAAAAAACTTTTATTTTAAAATAATCAAATTTATTTTCTTTTTACTGTACGTTGACTGACGCTCATTCCAGATAAACTTTTTCTGAGCGAACCCGTGGCCACAGTAGAGACTACAGAGTAACCCATGCCATCATACCCCAGATTGTTGAGAGTCGAGTAGAGTTACTCGTGAAACTTTGACTGGCAACTTCTGTCGAACCGTATGGAAGCTGAATAGATATAGATACTAAAAAAAAAGTATGAGCGCGTCAGTTTCCGGGTTATAGTAAATTTCGTAACGAGCTAGAATGACGGGGTTAAGAAGTCGCGACTTAACGTCTGGCCTTGTCTTTACTTGGGTTTATCTTTATCTCGGTAATTTTTCTTCCAACAGTAGAGTCACCGGGTTCGTCAGCGCTGACGTCGACCTCCGACAAAGACGCCCGGTGTCACGTCAAAGTTTAAAACCCCTTTGGGAAATTTAATTATTTTTTTTTTTTTGTTTTATCTTCACTTCAACACTTTTTTTTATTTAAAAATTATTAACTTGACCTCAAGTTTATATTTTATTTAAAAGTCAAAATTCAAAAACTAGATAACTCGATACTCGGCCCTAAATATGTTAAACATTTTATATAAACGCTTGGAAAATATAAACATCGTAAAAGTGATATAATAAAATATAAATATGTTTCAAAGTTTTTCGAGTTTAAATTGGCTTTACAATTTGTCAGCAAATACACTTACTAGTTATGAAAATAAACAAAAATAAGTTAAGGGAATTGGAAAAAAAAAAAAAAAAAAAAAGTTAAAAAGCCTGAGGAATATTTGGGATCCCAGAAAAAAAAAATAAACTAAAAAAGCTCACGAGTAAAACGAGCGTGCGGGTTTATATTTTTTTTTACTCGTAATTTAACCCAGTGGAGTGAGCAAAGTGAGGACAGATGGGATGGGAATACTAGTCCTCATATATTTTATATTTTTATTTTTATTTATTTTTACTGAGTCTCGCGGTGATAGTTGATGGCGATGGAGGCGTGGGGGTGGAGGCAGTTGATGGTGATGGTGATGAAAGGTGCGAAAACCGAATTACGTGGATGACAGCTCATTTCTCCGTTCGCGTGTCCTCCTACCAAATCGTTCTGGTCGCGTGAAAAATTACCCTTTGCCCCTGTACTGCATTCACGTGCCACTCACTCTCATTTCGTCTTCTCTACAGAACTACATCCCCACTATACCCGACTTACTGTAATACCATTTAACCCTCTACTATTTTTTAACATCCCACTGCTACAGATATTTTTATAAAATTTATTGAATTTAATATTTGAACAGCTTCTACAGTTAAAGGAAAAATTTTTATAATTTTTGGGGAGCAGACAATGGGGATGCTCAGGAATAAAAGATAATTTATTTTTTTTTTTAAATTTAGTACCATGGATTTTTTTCTTTTCATTGATGATGAAAAAAAAAATGACAATAAATTTTTCATTGTCATTTAGAGTAAAAATGGAAAATATTTTATTTTTATATTTTTAATAAAATTTATTAAATGAAATATTTGAATATTGAAATTGAAAATGTGATTTATGATAGGGAGGAAAATATATTTTTTTTATCAAATAATTTTATATTTGAAAAATCTCACAAAGTAAAAAATTTTTTTTTTTGGCAAAAGTGGAATATTTCAGAAATTATTTTTTCCAAATTTTATAATATCCATAATTATAAAATTTTATTAAAAATATAAGAAAAAATTTTTTCATTATTTTGAGGATCCCCAAATTTACCTAGAAATTTTTTTTTTTCATTACAGAAAATTCGTCTTTTTTTTTTTAATTTAAAGAAAAATTTATTAAAGTGAAAATGTTTAAAAAAAATTTCATAATTTTCTTAGTGTCCCATTTTCTTTTTTCTTTAAAAAAAAAAATCCGAAAATTTACAGACAAACTAAATGCTGGGAAAGAAAATTTAAAAATAAAACTTTTCAGTAAAACTCCAGCTCTCCGTCTATCAAAGAAACGCTCGTCCAATAAAATAATAATTTATAAAACCAAATATTTGCAAAAAAAAAATTCAAGTTTAAAGATCAAGAAAGAAGATGTTTTATGAAAATATAAATGTTAAAACGTTGTATTTGTTTTAGAATTCCTACGCTTTACCGAATTATCAAGATGGCAAAGCGTTTGAAATCTGAACCAAATGCGCGTGACTAATCATCGTGGGATTTCCTTATAATCAATACAGCCTTGATTTATTATTATCAAATCAAGTGGAAAAAATTTCATACATCTCTCCATATATTTCTATAATATATAAGTAAATAATAAATGAATAAAATGTAAAGACAAATTTAAAAATCAACACACAAGTCCATCAAGAGGCCGCGGCTCCACGGAGTTTTTAAAGTTGACATAAAATAATATTTATTTATTCAACAATTCTCTCAATGTATTTACTAAAGTAAAATATATAATATATATAAATAATGTTAAACATCGCATCTACTTGAATAATAAACACTCGGAGTAATAAAATAAATAATAGAATAATAATTGAAACGATTTGGGTTTGACGTAGACAATAACAATGAGAAAAAAGTGAAGGCTTGACGAGTAAAAAAAGAAGTAAAGAGTGAAAAAAAAAACGGGCCACGAGTTTTGTGGAACGTCGTGAGTTTGATGCGGTTCCGTGATTAAAAAAAAGGGGCCAGGGGTTCGCGGGATGGCTGCTGGAGAGAAGAGGGCGGCTAGAAAAGGAGGGTAAGGTGGATGTGGATGGTGAGGGTGACGAGGGAGATGAGGGAGATGGAAGGAACAATGAGTATGTACGACGGGACAAAGAAATATCGACCTATAAGGTCCTCCCGAGCGCCGGACTCAATTAGAGATGTACATAAGAGAGGAGCACATAGGCTGCTGTGGTTCTGGTGCTTTAAACTAAATCCCTTGCTCCCGCTCGCTCTTTGCCTAACCACAAATATCTCTGTGTATTGTAAAGAGATGAGATGAGTAAAAAGAATTGAGTAAAGCTGAAAGAGAAGAGTGAAAGCATAAAAAGAGAGAGAGAGAGAAAGGGAGTGAGCTAAAAGAGTTGGAGATATGAATTGAGAGGGTGAGAATATTGGGTTCCGTTTTTACATTTATTTTTTTTTTTTTGCTACTCAGTAGTAATCACACTTTGAATTTGTGATATAAGCCAATGTGTGCTATACACTCGTATAATCAACCTCACTTGCAGTTATATAATTTCGAGCTGGAGACAAAATAAAAGGTGAGAGTTCGATAATTGCACACACGTCTTTTTTTAAAAGTCATTATTATTTTTAATATTTTTTATTTTTAAGTCGAGTAAGAGGAAAAGGACTGAAAGTATATAATGAATATGTACTTACGGATTTATTTTTAAAATTCTCTTTTATAAATTTACTTTTTTTTTTTTTAGGAACTTGGTAACAAAAGCAAACATTTTCACTTTACTAAATGTTCATTGTCTGATTTATGCTATTTTTAGGTAATTTTATTTTTAGAGTTAATTATTGTACTTAAATTTTTTTCTGACGTTTATAATTTTTTTTTTTATCATCGCGGTATGGTAATTAGTTGTTACGTACGAGGGGATTTTCATAAAATGTTTTTAGTTATAAAATAAATTTAATTATTTTTTTTCAAACTTATGTTTTATGGTTAGTAATTAAAATTTATTTTATATGCATTTAACGATTTTATAATTGACTACAAAATGCGCAGGTGATTGGGTAATTAGTAAATTCAAATTGGATATATTAAATTATCATTTATTTTATATTAATTAAAATATTTTAATTACGAATTAATTTATTGATTTCAATTATTCTTCAAAAAATAAACAAATTTTATTAATAATTATTATTATAATTTTTTAATTTTATTATAGGATTCAAATTGAGGCGGGAATTAATTTTAAATAATTGTTATTTTATTGATCATTATTATTTATAGCAATTAACTTAATTAATTATATATTTTTAAATTAAATTTATTTTTAATTTGCGTAAAAAAATTTTAACTGTTTTTTTTTTTATTATTACCCATTTTGCCTCCGATAAAAAAATTCGTTTTAAAAATTTTTATATTTCCTCTTCTATTTTCGAATAAAATCGAGTAACATTTTTTATATAGACTCCATTAAATCCCATAAATATTAAAGACAGTAAATTTTTTTATTTATTCAAAAATATAAAAACTTAACGATACATAAAAAATATATATATTCAAATATAGAAATAAAAAATATATATAAACAAATAAAATATATCAATAAAAATAGTGACGTTATAAATTATAATAATTTAGCATCTACTTAACTATATTACTTTACTTATAAATGATATATATACATATATATAGACATATGTGTTCTAAAAGCGACATGTGACGTATGATTTACGTAGAAAAAGCATTAGAAAGGTATCGGATCAAAGGCTTTGACAAGTACTTTTAGTGTAGAGCATAAAATGTAAGTTACAAGCAATCGAATCGTAATCGCAATCGTACAATATATATAGATATAGATATATATATACCCTTATAAATTTTCTCCTTGATCGCTATACAATATCGCGTGTGCGACAGTAAATAAAGTCAAAGAAAAGGAACATTCGATTTGTATAGTAATTGCTTCTACGGATTTTTTTTTTCTTATTACAAATGGATAAAAAAAAATTTCCCTTTTTCTCCTTATTATTATTATTATTTTCTGAAGCAATTTACTGGTCAATCATTTGCAAGCTTTCTTGCTGTTGTTGAAGAACTCTTTGTCGTAAGTAGAAAGTATAAGGAGGAAAAAAAAATTCGTTAGAGAAGAAAAATAAAAAATGAGAAGAAGGAGAAGGGGAGAAATTACATTGTAATAATTACTATCGGTAGAGTGTTTAAGTAATTTAAAAATTGCACGGCGGGTGAATTGAATTCAAAATGAGACGGGCTTAAGTTGAATTGGAGGGCAGTTGAGTAGAGGGTTCCAAGTGCTGGGGTCACGAACAAGGAGTAAGAGTCAGAGTATAGAAGTCCCGTACTGTTGGGTTGGACTAACTTGAGTCAAATGGAAGAATTTACGAACATGGTTACAATGAATAGTTTGGTGGTTTGGGGCGAAAGCTACTGGGCTGGCGCTGCTGTTGCTGTTGGCGGTGCTGATGATTTTGTTTCTACTGGTTCTGGTTTCCCTGCTCGTATGCCTGTACTACTTGATACTGCGGAGCTGTGGCTCGTGAGCCAAATCCGTTTAGCTTTAACCGTAGTATAAAATATCTGAGTCTAGTCTCATGCCCATGCCGCCTCTGACTTTACTGTGGGTTATATCAAAATACTAAAGATCATAAACTCGTATTAGTTTACTCTATTAGATACCTCGCTCCATTCACTCCTTTATCATTTTCTTTGCAAGCTTATTCTACTGTGACCACTAAATTTTTTTTTACAGACAATTTATTCGATAAATTTAACCGAGGAAAAATGGCTAAACAAAATCTTTATTTACGAAAAAAAAACCTTTTTTGTGAGAAAAAAAAATTGGTTATTTTTTTTTGTCGTAAGATGGATGTAAAAAAATTTTATAGTCATTTTTTTTTTACTACTTTTATAGTGTTTCTATAAAAAAAATTTATTTATTTTATTGACCTGCATTTTGAATTTATTTTCTAAAATTATTTTTTTTCCCATCTTACGGCAACTCCATTTTCAAAAATTTCGATTCAATTAAAATATCCAGCGCCTTAAAAAAAAAAAAAAAGTGTTTTCTTAATGAAAAATAATTTTAATATTTTTTTTTCCGCACATTAAATAAATTACTAAAAAAAAAAAAGAAATATTTTAAACTTTTCACTCTACTGTTTCTCCGAGTACATTTTAATTTAATTACTGAAGAAATGCGCCCAAGTATTTGCTGATATATTTAATTAATGAAGTTAATTAATTGATTGTGTAAATATATATATATATATATATATATATTTATTTGCCTTAGAGACATTTACAGGCGACTAAAGTACGTGGGACAGACAGCCGGAATACATCTCGCGTATACAGCATTCAGTAGAACATATACTATATACCAATAGAGAGCACAGGAGGAAAGGGAGACAGTGATTTATCGTGGCAACGGGACCCGATACTTCGAACTATGTCACATCGATCATAATTAACCAAACTAATTGGCTAGAATTCGATTTACACCCTACTCACCATTCCAATCAAGTGCTTTAACTATTTTTAAGTGTCCTCTCTAAAAAAGCTTACAAACATCTAAGACGCGAAAAAAAAACCTCAGAAAAAATATACAATTAATTTAAACAAATTAAAACTAACAATTAAAAAAAAATATTTAATTAAATACGATTTTCCCGTGACTGGCATTTAAACTTTTATTCCTTCTCCTTAAATTTATTTTTTCTCGGAAATTTAAATTATTCATCTATACAAACTCGCAATTGTACTGTTTCGCATTCATTTATTTTTGTTAATTACAATCGCCAACAAAAATAATCTTAACAACGAATTTTAATAAATTTAAATTTCCTCGTAAGATAAATTACTTCCATGACATTAAAAAAAATAATAATAACTTGGATAAAAAAGCTAATAATAGTAAAAAAAAAAAAAAAGAAATTTGAAAAATGTTATTACATCCAGGAACTAATGGCTGAGATTGAAGCAATAATCTGAGCTTTATAAGGGTATACCTACTTTAACTTCCAGCCTCTTGCCCCCCCCCCCCTCATTTTCACCCTTACACTCTCTTTCACTTATTCGTTTTCGTCGAGACATTTTCATGTCCTCCATTACGGATTTTAATAAATCCTTTCCGGCAAGCAATGTCATCATAAATATTTAAATATTTAAATTCAATGAAATAGAGTCCAAGTGAGTGTAACAAAATTAACAATATTAATTTTTAACAACTGAAAATACGTATTAACACACGTTATACATTTTAAAAACAGCATTTATTTTTAAACATGTGTTTTAAAAATTATTTTGTTAAATGCATTACTTGAACTTCTATTGGATGTTTTAGCTTGACGTGTACTTACACACCCACATGTATGTATATATATAATATACAGGTATTTATACAAGTCCATATGTATACAACACTCTATACCGCGACTATACTGCTTTGATTCGCGGGGTAAGCGCGAAATGTGTGTTGGAAATTAATTATTGCTGTGGCGCCGCGTGTGTACACGGTTGCCACACGTCTGAAACACGCGTTAACGGCTTTTCCCTGAGTATACACACACACACACATATATGTATATATGTATATATGAATCACATGTATATGCATACAGGGAATGGAAAGTCTCGTCATCTCGTTTTATACTCTGTTGTAACGTTTTACTATTCCCTTACGCCACTACCGTCGCTCTTGTCGTGATGTGACGTCAAACAGACCCTTTTCCAGTTCAAACATATATATAACAAACTATGTATATATATGTATAACATACAATACACTGTGCATATGCGCCCGTAAAATTTTCCGCAGTTCGGACGGCGAAAATTCAAACCAGTTGTCAAACTGGGCAAAATTAATCAAAACTTGTCTTTCAAAATATTAACAATCGACTCCTGTTTTATTTAGATTAATTTTTAAATTATTTTGTTGGTAGTTTGATATTTAAATTGTATCGCTTCAAGACAAAGAGAAACCGCAACTGAGTACACGAAAATTTGTTCCCAAATATATATATGTATAATTCAATTTGTAAATTAATTATAATATGGGTTATGTCTACAACCGGCTGTGCATGTATGGACAATATATATATATATATATATTTGAGATATTGTTTAATGTTTCAGTAACCGAATGACTTATGAGATCGCTGAGTAATTTTGACGTATGAAATACCCATTACCTCTTTTCATTATTTTATTTTTTAGCACACCTCTAAAACCAATAAACTATACAATATATATATACCACAGCTACTGTGTCTGTGTGTGTGTGAGTATAAGTATCTGTGTATGTGATCCACATAGTAGCCTTTAAAACGAAATATCACGGTTGTTGATTTGCCGACTTGCCCAGCGGATATTGTTGATCAATATTCCAAATTCACTCGTAACGTTTTTTGTTCCCCACAACATGTTGTTTGTAATAAATATTGATGAGTCTAAAAAGGTATAATCTCCGTCAACAGATTTTTAATATTGATCTCTGTGTCGAAATTAATCGAGCAAACCATTTTCTATAAAAAAAAAAAAGAAGAAGGAAGAACCAGGAAAAATAATACTGTGAATTATTAATATTGGATTTATCAATAAGGATTCTAATGCTAGAAGTTTTTCGATAAATAAAATAATCCGACACTCGGAAAATCTCGAGAAACACGAAACCGAGTGATTAATCAACGAAAATCCAAGTAATTTATTATCGCTAATCATGTTTAGTTAATCTTTAAGATTCTTGGACTTTCGACCCGAGGGAGAACGACCGCGACCGAATAGGAGCGATATCATGATCGATCGATTTGGCTACTTTACCAATCCCTTTCCCTGATAGATATTTCGTGGCGAGCTTGATTCCATTGACTAGCTTGACCTAGCCTTCATCTTTATCACTCTCTTTTGTACTCTACTCAGCTCTACTCCAACTCCAGTCTACTCAGTATCCTAAATGTACTCGGTGCACAGCGATGTGCATTACACTAGACCATGCCGGGAAAAAAACAGGACGAGATAAGGGCTCACGTGATAAACTCGATAGACGTTAAGTCTCTGGAGATCCATCTTCCATTTGCATCACGTCTTTTTATTGTCCAATTCTCTTCGTATATTGTTTTTTACTGCTGCCCAACTATCCGGTGCCGTTAAACTCTTATTAAAATGAAAAAAAAGTCATAGAGAACTTTGCGGCACTCAAATGGAGAATTATTTCTTGTCCCCAAGGGGATTGTATTTAAGCTCCTATTCATCGGAGTCCACTCATTTGGAACCCACACGTGTTGTTTTTGCCGTGTTCTACATCGTATTATATAGAGAAATAATAGCAATACTATATATATTTATATATATGTTTACTTCAGTGCGCAATGGGCAGTACTGACAAGAAGAGAGAACAGAACAAACGTCTTAGAAGTCCCGGTACACTCGTATATAGCTTTCAAGAGACAACTTAAGGCTATTCCTGGGAAATCCTAAATGCTATCGTGAAAGCACTAGAGCCCCATTTGCTATCAACTTCCGTTTTCGTGTGTCTTGCGAGCAGAGTGTGCCGCCGGTGAATTAGTAGTTTGGAAAGCCGTTTTTGCAGTCGCTTCTTACTAGTAAATGGGTAATTTTCGCTGTTCTCTACTTCACATAATATGTGCTCGCTTATCTCTAAAGAACATCGAGACCTTTTAACCCAAGACCCAAGGCATCAGTTTAAACAAAACATTCAATTATTATAAAATGGGCATTTATACTTACTGATGCTGATTTAAAATTCCCGCGGCATTTCGACGAATTAAACTTTATAGCCGCTATGAAAATTTTTTATGGCGCCCATTGAACAAAAGTGCGTCAACATGCTTTGGATTTTATTTATGAGTTTATTGGTTAATTTTAAACTCCTACAGCTGAGAAAAAGAATGATCGAAAATAGGTTTAGGTCGTATATAAAATTCATTTCATTAGCATTTGTTTGGGTGAAATCTTGACAGATTTCCAGCCGACGTAGGGTAGAACATAATGACGTTAGAATGTAGAATAGACAAATTCAGTTGATCCCTTGGATATCCTTGGGTGTATGGACCGACAACTCTTACCCAGTGTTATATGTATGTAACAGGGAGAGAAGATTGAGGGGAGAGCAATCAATCTTTGAGAGGCAGATGAGTGCGGACCTAAAATATAGGGCAACACAAATTTAGTCTGGCCGCGTCCGTCCACGTGTCGACGTGAATGCGCAACCGCCCGGGTTGTAATCGATATTGCCGACAAGGTACCACGCCCTGCACCTGCGAGATGTGCGGGATGCAACGGTACTAATACAAACCCAAGCAAAGCTGTGGTAGTGGGAACCGTGGCCAGTGGAGATGGAAGTACATGTACCGGTGGTTCGGCTGCTGATGCTTTTGCTTCAGCTTCTGTTTTATCCCAAGAAACAACTGTTTCTGATGCCGGCGATGCCTCGCTCTGCCACTAACATCAACTGTTGAGGCTTCCCACACCCGCAAGCCTGGCTATCAAATGTCTAATTTATATTAATGAACCAGAATAAGTTGAGTAATTTGATGAGGATTCTGTTCTGAGGATTGATAGGTTAGGAATGACTTTTAAAATGCAGTATGTAGCACGTCCTATTTGCGTTTTCCCACTACTTTGCTCTTCTTCAGCTCTCTCTCTCTCTCTCTTCTGCTCCTGGTTGCCATGGTGCTAGAGTGGGAAACGAGATCCACGTAAATCGTCGTTGGGGCAAACGTACGTCAACCTCCTGGCGTCAGTTCAGTGAGACAGAGACAGAGACTGAGGCTGAGAGAGAGAGCGACTCCCGGGGGTTGGTTACGCAAGGTCGATTCATTGATTAATCCGGGAACGAGTTCGAGCGGGGATTCCCGGACGTCGCTCGGCCGTTGCCCGAGTTACTGGCTTTTCTTCCTGCCATTTTCCTGATGACTTTCTTTCTGCCCTTTCCTCGAGATCCCACCACGGATCTTTGTCTCCATAATAACAATGATGATAATCATCATCATCATCATCTTCATCGTCTCATCGCTGCTGTAGTTGTTGTTGATGCTGCTGTTAGTCCCTTAAAGCTGAACAAACATTTACACTGAGGGCACTGGAATCAGATGATAATCTCGTCGATTAGCCAAAGTGTCTCTTGTTAACTTTAAGTAGGCCTACTTCTATACTTATAAACTTATATTATACATCTCCATTCTCGGTTCTTCATTTTTTTTTTTATCAGACAAAAGCCACTTGGAGGTAAAAATATTTTAAAGCTCATGACAACTAAAAATAAATACTTTTGACTTTGGTTTATTATTTTTACCACTGAGGCCTAATGGGGTTTATTTTCTCGGGTGTTAGTCTGCCTGTGAAATAGTCGATTTTTCATTTGTTGGTCACTTTGTCTCTAAACGTAAGCTGTGCAAAGACCTCAGACGTTTCCCAGTGGTATTTCTCACGTGGCTGGATTTTCTCTCATCATATATATAAGTATATAAAATGTGTCTTTGAGGAGTACAAGCAATATATATTGTTCATGATTACGCTTATCCTCTTTCTAAATTGGTTCGAGTTGATTCCTTGTTGCATAACTCATCGCGTGTGCTCCGAGTACCGGGCCGGGGGATAAACAAAACGCACGATTGTGGAATAATAAAGAATAGGGGATGTGAGTTTGTAGAGTATAGAATAAAGTAGAGTTGTATCAAGTGTATGAGAGTAGTAAAGGATGAGATTTAGCTGGTTTATCAAGGTGTGGCGTGTCGAGAGTCTCGTTGCCATGGAGCAACCCCGGGGCTTCTCTACTCTACGTCGAGCAACGAATAAGCAAAGGAAGAACGAATATACACAAAGGAGAGACAGATAAAGTCTATACATACATATATATGTGTTTATATATATTTATGTAGGAGTGTGTAGTCTATGTATGAGAGAGAATGAAAGAAAGATATGAAGTGGAAAGTATAAGACCTTGATTCTTTATCTTTCGATCTGGAGAACGAAACGTGACCTGATAAGGTCTATGAGTAAAAGGTAAAGAAGAGACGGGGCTATTATTTCTAAACGAAATGAACAAAGGGCGTTGAAGCGAGCAATTAATCACCCCTACGTTTTATTCTATCTCTTTTACTCTTTCCCAGCTGGTAGTGGTACTAGTGTACGATAAATCTCGGATTATCTACTGGTTTCTGTCGATCAATCTGTGCGACGTACAGACAAGATGACAATGCCGTAAAGAACGAAGAACAATGAAAAAAAAAATGTTAAAAGTAGAAGGAAGAGAAAACAAAAAAAAATGAAATATTGTTAATTGGATGACAGCGTCCGTCACGCAATCGCGGTATCAGTTTCTCGGGCTCCCGCTCTTACCCTGCATGAGTTGCATCCTCATCATCATCTACCCCGTGGACCCCGGGCCGACCGACTCTATGTGTGCTATCCGCATCTGGCGGCACTTGTCCACCAACGTAATTAATCCGCTATCGATCCACTCAGTGTCTTTCATCGGCAACTCTACTCTATATTCTGTACTCTAAAAATTTTTCGTCAATATGAGAAGCTTTTGCTTGCGCGAAAATTAAATTCGTTTATAATTTTGACAGGGCTCTGATAGAGGATTCAGTTTTTTCGATAAATAGATCGCGTGTGATAAATCTGCGTGTGAAATAAAATAGTTTAGGAAAAGATGGTTGTAGAAGTTGAAGTAGATGTAGTGAATCTGGGGTGGGAGTAGGAGCGAAAGCGAGAGAAGAAAAGGTGTTAAAGGGTGAAATCTCGAGAGAGATGAAAAAGTTTCGTTTCTCAAGCGGATGAGAGAAGTGGTGAAAGATGTGGAAAGTAGAAAGGGAATATGAGTGAGTCGATTTCGCTCGGGTTCTAATGAAACTCCCCAAGTTCTCTTCTTCTTCTTTTTATTTTTATTCTTCAGTTTATTTTTATTTTTACTTTTCTTCTCTTATTTTTATTTTTCTCACACTATTTTATCCCGCTCTACCACCCAACACTCTTTTATTCAACTCATACTCGGTTGCTTTAGCCCTCTGCCGACACACACATCACATAAAACACAAAACTCTCTTGTATATTATATACAAGTACTTTTCTGAGTTGCCCGCGGTGTCATCTTGTCGGGCTGTGAGCAGGCCGCTATCGATCGTTTTTTTTTTTTCCTTTCGCATATGTACTCGTTCCTCAACTCTCACTCATCCTCAACTCTGCTTTGGTTATTTTACTCTAGTTCCAGAGTAGTGTGAGCGAGAGGATAAAAATTCACGTCACGCGCCCTCACATTTGTGAAGCGAAGACGAGAAAAACCAAGGGATGATTATTCAGGAGGGACTTTCAAACCCACCAACCCTTGTTCCACCTTTTTCCCTTTTCCTTTTTCTTTTTTTCTAGCCTCTGTCTCTGGTTTATTTTTTTGTCCCGCTGCTGTCTGTCCTCTCTTTTATCTCTTCGCCACAACCCCCGGCACCGGATAAAAATGTTTGTGTATCTCAAAATATTTAATTAACCTCTTGACCCACTACCCGGCTAAGTCACTAAGCCAAAACGAGCAAGACTACCGTTCCCACTACTGTATATACACAGCTAAAAGTTTAGCAATAAAAAAAATTAATTATCTGTCATAATCGCAAACTTTATACTTACGGCTTAACTTATTATCATTATTGCGATCCCCACAATCTTTATTCCAATAAATTAACCCTGGTAATAAAAAGCATTCATGAATTTTAAATGCCATATTACTCGATAAAATAAAATAATTGAGTTATTTATTTTTTTTTGTTGCAGAGGCCGACTATACCTTGGACGATTCCTTTTGGAATGAAGAAACTCCCGCCGGTGAGTAAAAGAGGACGTTAAGATGTACAAGGAAAAATATATAAAAAAAAAAAAATAAAAAAATATCTAGAGCTAGGATACAAATAAAAATATAAATGTAGAGGAAAAGAAAGTATAAGGTTCACTACTCGTAACTAGTCTTCGTCTGCTTTACATGCGCATATCCCGACCCCATTGCCTTCTGGCTACATTCCCGGCATCCCCTCAATTCACCCCGCGAGACTTTTCCAACCCCCGTTGCGCCTTTGCCGTTAGTCAGACTCGTATTCGTATTCGATGTCGTAGTCGTTGTCGTTGTCGTTGTCGTCTTCTTCCCATCTCTGCAACACATTATGTACAGTAAACATATGCGAGCGAGCTATTTGAAGATGTGGGTCGTTTCCCACTTGCAAGATTGTGTGCGACTCCTTTCTTCCACCCCGGCCTCAACCGACGCCAGGCATTTCGTCCTTATCGTCTTTATTGTTCTCAAAAATTTAAACTTTAAGGTCTTTCTCTTTCTCTTGAGATCACAAGTACTGCAAGCGTTTTCTCGCCCCGTGAATTATCTTAAACAGCCCGAATAGAGGAAGACACAAATCAATTGTACAAATGAATAAAAAAAAGTACAAAACACTTTTTATCTTACGTAAGATAAAACTTGTCGCAGAAATATAATTTTTGGTCAATAAATTTTTCCGCAGTACTTACAAGACATATATATCACACATATATATGTATACAGATAAAGATGTCTAGGGAAAATTCTTATGAACGATAAATCTACGGTACTCTAGACTCGGTAGCTTTCGAGAACTTGACGCGTCTCATAACAACATCCGGTCCAGTATTTTATCATCTAACAGTTGTCATCCGTAGCACGTGGGTTTCATGAGTTCTCGAGCTTGTTATTATATAGATTTTTTCTCTTTTCCCAAAAGGAACACTCGCGATTATCGTTTTATCTAAGATCGATCACCCCAACTCGCATCCCCTCGAATTCCCATATAAAAGGCGATATATATTATTAGGGACGGACGTTAAACTAAAAAGGTCCCGAAGGGAGCAAATGTTTACACAATCAGGGACTAGGAGAACGGTATATATATCAACATTGACCACTTGGATTTTATTATTTTTGTAGGATCCTAAAAACAGTCAGTAGAGGGAATGATTAATGTCCTCTTGACCCAACTTTCCTCCCTCTTGGGTTATTTCGTTTTATATTTGGACAACTTAGCCTTAATCCATTTAAGTATTACTGACGTGACGCAGCGTCTTCGACAACTTGTATTATATTTTAATGCCGATGGTTTAAGGAAATAGCAGCTATTAGATATCGTGACTCGGGATCTTGTGTTGCCGTGGATGTCAGCCAGGACTTTTACTTTCCACTTCTATTTTATTTAACTCGACTTAATGTTATCATTGCAATAAAGCGGGTTAATGTTGCGAACTATTATATCGAACAGCAAAGACGGGAGCTTAAGTAGCCCAAGTTTGCGGTTTATCGTAAAGTTTGAAAACGTATTTAAACTAAGAGCGCTGTAGAAATAATAGAGGCTCAGTTGGTAGTCGATTCAAAGTTGGGTAGTTGTCATTGATGTCAATGTCGAGGTTGGAGGTTGGGTCCGGGTTCGGATTCGAGGTTCGAGGTGGTTGTCGTTACCCCATCGATGATGATCTTCCCTTACGATTCAACGGCTTGATAACGAGGCGTGGAGCGTGAAATTCCTTTGGCTCCCTCAGGCTAAATCAAGTCCCTCTTATCGCCGTAGTTTCTCTTATATTTTCCAATGTAAAAGCTCGACTAGTAGACCGGAGCGAAGCTGAGTTGAGTTGAGTTGAGCTGAACTGAACTGAGTGTAGTAAAGTTAAGTATAGCAAAGTAGAGAGGGCTATGTCACTGGAGCTCTACCAAAAGCCCTAATGAACGCTTCAGCTGATGTAAGTCTTTTACAATCATACTACTACTCAGCTCTACAGGGGCGTTTACTTATTGAGCCATTTAACAACCGGTGGGTTGTTTTACATCGACTGCTTACGATGTTATGATTTTAATTTATTCATTCAAATTTTAACTTATTTACTTGGATTTTTTAATTATCAATTAAATCGTCAAATATTTTTCGTCAGTTGCCGTAAATTATCAATGAGAGATCAACACCTAATTTATATTTAGAGTGAAGCTAAAATTTGATTTAAAATTTTTCACTTTATTTGTACCTTTTATCAAAAATTTATGCAATTTCAAAAAAAGAGGTGTTAAAATCGACTTAAACCGGTTTTGTCCCACGGGTGTAAAAATGGTGTACATGCTATTAATTAGAAATTCGCACTCTGTAAAAAATTTTCGGAGTGAATGCGAAGTGGATGTTTATTTATTTGATTCTTGGAGTGAAATTTACTCCGAAGGGGAGTTTATTTTGATATTGAAACTCTGAATGGGAGTAAATGCGGATTTAAATAAAATCCAGATCGCTCCGAAATCACTCCGCTGAAAAAAAACTCCATATTTATTCTGTATGCGGATTTGTTTTGAAAACTCCGAAATTTTTAGTGACGGAGAGAATTTTGATTTGAATAAAATCTGTAATCATTTCGAATTCATTCCCGATTTTTTAGTGTACTTAATTTACAATTAAAAATTAAAAAAATGAAATTTTACCCAAAAATCGTTAGTTTCAAAATAAAAATTTCAAACCTTCATTAATATGAAATTTAAATTTATTATTATAAATTCTATTAATAGATTTTTACCCAAAGGTTTTTATATATATATTGATATTGCCAAAGGGGTTTTACATAATTAATATAAAAAATTATTTATAATTACCACGAACCCAAAGTTGATATTAATGAAAAATTTCGACCTAATTAATATTTGTAAATTCTAAAAATAAACTGACTCAAAATTGGTATTTGTTGCTAATAACCATAAATTTAAAGGAAACGGGTATTAAATATTTAAACACTGAACTTACACTTGAAGTTTAAAACTTATATTAATAGGAAATTCTCACTTAATTTATATCTGAATACTCAAACAATTAACTTCTCTAAAGTTGTTATTAGTAGTAAGAGGTTTGTATTCAATTTATTGATATTTCGAGCTTCTAACAATGAACTTTGATAAACAGTTCTTATTAATAATAATTAATACCACGGGATTTGTACCTAATTTATATTAATATATTCTGTTGTTAAATTTGTACCGAATTTTTATAAATTATTGTTATTATAAGTGATGAAGAATTTTAACCAATTTAATATTAAGAGCTCGTAAACAAACTAAAAGTTTTTTGAGGAAGGATTTACACCCGATTTATATTTAGAGATTCTGAGGATAAAGTTATACCCCAAGTTTTTTTCTTAACTATTATAATAAGGGTTTTGTTCCCAATTTTTGTTTAAAGAACTTTTAAATAAACTTTTCCCGCAAACTTTTTATTAATTTATATTAACAGCCGGTTTTCACTTAATTAATACTTTGCATCTCGATTAATATATTAATAAACTTATTATTAATTATAATTTTAAAAAATTAATTTCTACTCATCTCATTTTAAAAATTGAATATAAAAAAGTTAGTTTTAAAAAAATGGATTTACCGAAAATTTATATTTAAAGGCTCTAAGTAAAAGTTGTAGCCAAAGTTTTTATAAGCTCCTATAATAAGGGATTTGTACCCAATTTATATTTAAAGACCCTCATAATAAACTTTCACGAAAACTTTTTCACAATTGTTATTAATAAGTAAAAGATAAGTATTTCATGATTACAAAAAACATAATCATAAACTTGTGGCTCAAATTTTGTTAATCCTCATTAATGTTAAAGGATTAAAAATAAATTTATAGCAAGACTGTAAAAAAAAAAAGGTACAAGTCCACACTATCTCGGTGTTAAATTTAACCTCAGAATTGGTGTAAAATAATAGCGGTAGGGGTGTTGAGTGGTGTAGAAAAAAGTATACTATAGTTTTATTTTTCAAATATCAGAAGTCGGATTGTGTTTCAAATACAAAAATTTTTTTATTGTTTCAAAAATTAATGATACGTCAGATTTACTAATTTTTGGGAAAATCCATAGAATATTCGTCCACAATAAAATGTTAATGCTCTTGTATAAAATAAGGAAATCAGATTTTTAGGATTCCAGTCGCTTTGCAAGCTAAATCAGCGGGAAAATTTAAATTTGAATACCAATGATTAATTTGATAAGTGATCAAAAGTTTGAGCAATTTGGTCAGTTTGATAAAAGTGACATTGCTCATTTTATTCACGGAGAAAAATGGAGACAAAAAATTTACAAATTTTTATTATGCTGTCGACCAAATTTGAAACAGAAAGTTGAATCATCAAAAAATTATTATGCTGCACTATAATTGTTATTGTGAGCGTCTGAAAATTTTTTATTTTCTACTATAACTCCTAATTCAGACAAATAATATTCATTGTTTCGTAGTGTAGCATAATCATTTTTTGGGAACTTAACTTCCTGTTTCAAATTTAAAAAATATTATCATTATTTTTTTTCTGTTTTGCTGATCTCAAAACCTTTATATTCGCAGTTCCATACACTGATCAGAGTTAATTTACTCCTTATATACACCATTTTAACACCGCTAAGTAGCACCGCTACATGGGTATGTTCATTTTGCAATGTAGCCAAAATTATTCATAACTTCCTATTCTATTATTCACCATCTCCAAGTTTTTATTAATTGATATTAATATCAACAGATTACCGAATTTATTTTGCAAATTCTGTCCACTACTTAGTACTCAGACTTCTTATTAATGATTAATAATTAATCGTCACTAATAATAGAAAATTGAGATAAAATTAACTTTAACGAATTCCCTGATAAACTTTTACCTAAAATATAAGATTATTGATTCTAAAATTTGAGGATTACCCGAATAAAGTTCAGAAATTTAATTAATAAACTAACCCTACTAATTAATCTAAAGTTATTTGTAATTAATATCAGAACGTTGTGTCTAATAAATACTCATATTGAATGAGTGTAAAAATAAACTTTTATATGAAGTTGTTAATAATAAAGGATTAAAATAGTAGTATTTAATTTGCGGTTACTGTGGTTACAGGCGAGGTCGAACGACTGCTACGTGAATATCGACAGAATCAAGAGCTAGTACGCGATATTGGTGCCCATAACTATCAGATAATCTATCCGGTACAGTTGAGGCATCACGAGAAAATGGGGATATCCACTCGAGAAGCCGGATCGCCAAAGGTACGATATATATTTATATATTTATATACCCTTACATTTAATGTTGTCAATATAAAATCATTAAATCTTTTTATCTCTTATAAGTTTTTATTCCGTGAAAAATATCATCTCTTATATACTTATTTTAAATTCTAAATATTTTTTTTTTAATCCTCGAGCTTTTTTATAAAACTTTTTTTTATGACAGTATCCTCAGAGAGGCGGATATGGAGACGGGTATCAATCCGCTCGCGGGAGATCAAGAGTAAGTATATTAAAATAAATATATCCATGCATTGCATCGGAAATCAGACTAAATGCTTCAGTGTTATTACTTTTTTTTCAATATTTTTTCATTGTTATTATTATTATGTTTTTTTACAGGCGGGAAAACATTTTCATCGAACTTCGCTCTTGATAAAAGCCTTCAATCATAAATTTCGTCTAGATTTAGAATTAAATACGTGAGTATTAATTTTTTTTTTTAAAATGAATATTGGAAAAGCTTTTTATTAAAATATCGTGTTTCGGCGTTAATTAATTTTCGTGATAAGAAAACGGATAAATAATGGAGCTTGGATTAAGTAGAGCTATTTAATTATTTGCTGATGGTTCATAGTAAGACGCATGAAGTAGTAGACTCATTTAATCAATAAATCATTGTTGAAAAAGGATGAAAGGGCCAAAGAAATAAATTATCTCGTCATTGGTCTCCACACAATACTATTTTCTATCTTACTCATGCTTTAAATATATACTTCTATTGTATATATATGTATATATATAGAAGAGGCTGTCGTAGCTCACTACCGCACATCGATCACACGTTTTTACCCTCGGGGTAACTAAAAGCCGGAATGTATTCACGCTGCCGGAACACGTTTAATTTTCCACGATGAGCTTAATCGAAATCCGTTGAAACTCGGCCTAATTAACGGCAGAACACCCTAATTAGGAATGAAGAATACGCCGTTGAAAGAAAGGTTACAGAAGAATTAAAAAAAAAAAAAAATTAACTAAAAATTTAACTTCCTAACTTGGAGTCATTATTATCCGCAGTAATGCCGCGATCCCACGAAAGTTTGAATTTATTTAAACCTCGAGTATGAAAAATGATAAATTTATTTTAATTATTCTGTTATACTGCTAAAGTGTACGTTGCTTTAATTTTTTATAATAACACTATCTTTTGATGATAATTTATTCTAATAACCTTTCAGTAACATCTCGCGGCTGTTATTTTAACGATTTAAACCCATGATCTATGTATTTTGATGGTTAATTTATGTAATACATAATAATATTCAATTTTGTTATTTTAAATTATTATTCTAATTCATTATGGTTTCATTGCTTGATATTTCAGTGCGAGTACTTTTGCTAAAAAAAAAAGCGGGATTTTTTAAAAATTTGATTATAAAAAATTTTGAGTCATAAAAAAATTTATTTTACGTTAAAAATTCTGGGGAGATAAATTTAATTTTTGAAAATTTAAAATTATAAATTTTGGCGCGTATTTTAAATTTCAAAATCTTAACTAGTGACTGAGCTTAAAATATTTGAAAAATGTAATTTTTACGGACACCTGAAATATAAAAAAAATTTTTTAAATTATTTTTTGTAAAAAAAAAATAAGTATTTTTTTGTAATTTACTTTCACATTTTTTTAAAACAAATTTTAAGTATCCAGAAATTAATTTTTCCCGCGAACGACGTGATTTATGTGCTGTTAATAAATGATTCATCAGTAGCAAATTAAAAAAAACTTCACCCAGTTGTTAATAGGTAATGAACTCGCTATCTGAATAATAAATTTCCAATCGATGTAACAATAGGGATCTAAATAAATTTTTAAAATAATTGATTAGCGCGCAGTAATGGAATGACTGATGCAACTCTAAATAATAAACAATAAAATTTTTCAGGCAACTTTTAGCACCGAATTTGATGCAAAAGGATTTCCTGAGCAACGGCGCCGAACAAATGACAAAGCAGGTAATAGCTCGATTTTGCTAATTTCATTACTAGAACTCGTACCAATAGTTATAGTTGTTATACAAAATTGTTGTTTTAGTCGGAATCGTAATCACAGTTCCGTCGCGTGTTATATATTATAGATTATTAGGTAATCTGATAAAGTTTGTACGTTCAAATTGAATTCGAAAACCCTTTGGTTAATTTAATTCTAGGAAATCGAGCATTGTTACTACCACGGTACAGTTAAAGATTATCCAGGTGCCAGTGCTGCTTTTCATACGTGCAATGGTGTCAGCGGTGTCATTCACCTGGGTAATGAGACCTTCGTTATTCAGCCATTCTACGGAGGTGATTTGTCGGTTAGTCAAATTGTTCAAAAAGGATTTTAATATAATTATTATTTTTAAAAATTTTTTAAATCTAAACTTATCAGCCATCGATTGAAACTTTACTCGTTTTTATTAAAAAATCTACATGCTAAGTATGCAATGAAAAAAAGGATGTTAAAATGAACTCCAACCAGTGTACGTAAGAAGTAAATTGACTCCAATCAAAGTATGGGGGTGTGAGTACGAATATTCAAAAATCAACATAAATTTGATTACCTATAAAATGACCAAATGTCACTTTTAGAACACTGACCAAATTGCTGAAATTTTTGATCACTTATCAAATTAAATATTTAGGAACAATATTATTATTATTTTTATTATCTCTGATAATTTTCATAAAGTAATAACTGATTTAAAGATGATAAATTAATTATTGATAATTAAATTTAAATTTTCCCGCTGATTTAGTTTGCAAAGCGACTTAAATCATAGAAATCTATTTTCAATATTTTATACAATAATATTAATATACAATTATGGACAAAAATTGTTTGGATTTTTCCAAAAATTAGTAAATCTGACGTATCATTAATTTTTGAAACAATAAAAAAATTTTTGTATTTGAAATAAAATTCGACTTCTGACACTTGAAAAATAAAACAACTTTTTTTTTTTCACCGGGAAAAATTTTAGTATCGCTACCGGTATTATTTTGACAGCCTATTCGAAGATTTCAAAAGTCATAACTAATATTTCAGATATAAGTTGATAAATTTTGTTGAATTCATTTTCTAATTTGAGGTGTAATTTTTCTTCATTTTTTTTTTTTTCTTTAACATACAAGAGATTCGATCTCTTTGATAAGAGGGTGGTGTTGGTGAGGTTGTAAATGTATACAAGAGCATGAAGATGAACATGAAAACAGGGTAAAGTTTCAAAAGCACGTGGTTGAAGTGACTGAAAGAGGTTATCGAAGAAAATCAACTATATGCATACCTCTCTTTTAGCAGAGACATCCTCACGTTATATTTGAGGCTCGAACAAAGGCTAACAAAGGCTGTGGGAATGCCGGGAGTCTTGAGCGACGTGGTGGTAAGAATCGACGCCAAAAGCATGTCCTCGGCCTATCCAAGACTGTCACAGATCGATACAAGCGAGATGTACGCGAGGCCACCAAGTACATCGAAACTGCCATGATTATTGACAAAGCCATGGTACATTTTCTTTTGTCCATTACCAGCAGTAAAGTCGAAAAATTTCGATAGAATCAGTGTCTGGACATTTAATAAAAATATTAAATGTTGTAAAAATAAATGTTTTTTCAGTTTGACAAGAGAAACGGAAGCACTCGATCGGAAGTAGTTCATGACGCCATCCAAGTTGCCAATATCGCTGATTTGGTGAGTGTAGTGCCGATAAAAAAAGGTTATTTATACAGAGATAAACAATAGTCATTTGTCAGAGGGTAAATGGTTGGTTTATTTTTTATTTAGTACTTCCGTACTCTCAATACAAGAGTATCGGTTGTTTATATCGAGACCTGGCTGGGCGGGAATCGAGCGGCGATAGACTCGAACATGGAAATCGGCCGCGCGCTCCAGAACTTCAATGACTATCTTGTAAGAAGTATGTACCACGTGACGCCAGACACAACACAGTTGCTTACGTAAGTTTAATAAAAAAGAAAAAAAAAGAACTTTATTGTTATTGCCGCCATTTAGTTTTTTTTTTCGTTCGATCTGGTCCATTGACTGCCGAAGAAATGTCGAGCAATATTTACTTTTGACAAAAGTAAACGGCATTCTTGAGCTGGTTGTGTGTGAGTGGGTGTGTAAACGCCGTCCAAAAGCATACAACTCGAGTGAAAGAAAATAAAAAGAAGGTTTGGTATATAAGTGAGGAATTTCGATAAACACCTTCTTGGTATTTTTGTTTCGGGCCCCTTGAGTTTTCTTCGATTGTACAATACGAGAAAAAGTTATCTTAGTTATTGGAGAAAAATAAAAAACAACCTAAGAAATAAACCAGAAAATACTTATTTTCACAGAGGCGAGAGTTTTCTCGGTGGTGAATCGGGTATTGCTGTACCGGAAACTGTTTGCAGCACAAAATCTTCTGGTATAAGCGTCGATTTGAATACATATGAGCCACATCTTTTGGCCGGAACAATGGCACACATGATAGGCCACAATATCGGCATGAGTCACGACGACGGAAGTCAGTATTACCATTAATATACCCATACATACATATATACATTTATATTCTTTATGAATAAACTATAAAAATAGTTTGTAGTTTATCTTGCATGTGTTAAACGTGTGTCCACATGTTATCCGTTGTTTGTAAACTTAAATCTCCATGTTGTCTATGTTTGTATGTATGTACAATTTGTAAACAAGCTGTTGTACTTTGTAGGAGAGAATTGCTTTTGTCGTGACTGGCACGGGTGTATTATGGCCCAGTCGATCGTCGGGGCTGAAAACGTCCAGCCCTACAAATTCTCCGAGTGTAGTAAATCCGATTACGAGGAGGCTTTGAAAGCCGGACGTGGTATCTGTCTTTTCAACAAACCGAACGAGGTGAGAATAACCTTTTTAATTTTTTATTTCACCTCAGGATCCTTAAATTCCCAAGGAATTCTGCCTGTTTCCTTATGCATTCAGCCTTAAGCCGACATAAATTTGTCCAACTCACACACGCACACACAGATGCTCACTCTGGCTGACAAAACCTGATAAATATTTCAGTTGGAAAGCAGATCATGCGGAAACAGGGTAATAGACGATGGTGAGCAATGTGATTGCGGAACCATTGACGAGTGTCCTAAGTATGATCCATGCTGTGATCCAATCACATGCAAACTGACTTCCGGAGCTCAATGCGCACGTGGTCCTTGTTGTACTAATGACTGCAAGGTAAATCTTTAATTCGAATTTCCCTATCAGTAGACACGAACGTTGATCCTTTATCCTATCAGACATTGACCAAATTATCATCAACAGCTGCGTCATCACGGGTACGTTTGCCGAGAATCGACAAATGAGTGCGACCTGCCCGAAGTATGCACCGGGGAAACAGGTCACTGTCCTCAGGATGTTTATAAAAAGAATGGCAAATCCTGCGCAAATAATCGCAGCTTCTGTTTCGCGGGTTTCTGTCCCGACTTGGACGTTCAATGTGAAGCCGTTTGGGGTGATGACGGCAGCGCTGCAGATATGCAGTGCTTCGAACAGTTTAACTCAAAGGGCTCTATTAACGGGCACTGCGGCACTGATGCAGATGGACATTTTATCAAGTGTGAAGCTGAGTAAGTTTAACAACTTCTTTTAAAGACTTGTTTTATTCTTCAACAAACTAGTTAAACTTTTACAGCTTTAATTTTCGCGTAAACACCATTTGTCCATGACCCGTGATCCATGAGTTGCGATCTTTGATCCGTGACTAAACATTCACTGAACCTATTTGCTAAATAAACGTTGCAAGCAACTTTGAATTTAAAAAGATCGGGAACGATTATGATGAATGACGTTAATTTGTTTAATTTGTAAATATTGCAGAAACGTACGCTGTGGTTCCCTTCAGTGTCAAAGAGGAAGCAAACAACCGGTGATCGATGGTATGCATGGCTCATGGACGCGTACCATTATATCTACCAAAGGCAAAGAATACGAATGCAAGTGAGTATAAATCAGCAATTTATAGCTGTATATTTTCTACCTACATGTAGGCAGTTAACATTCTGTAAGATAAATATAAATAAATCTTGTAAGCGCTTAACTTAAAGAGTTGTTGTTGTTGTTATTTTGTTAAGAGCCACCAGCAAAGTTGAGGGGATCGACGTACCGGGAATGGGTCTCGTACGTGATGGTACATCGTGCGGTGAACACTCGGTAAAACTACTTTGTTTGTCTTGATCAATTACTCTACTCTACTCAGCTCCACTCTATTCCATACATTCGAACATTTTACTAAATATATATATGTGTAATATATATATGTATTTCTTAAAACACATTTGGCGTTTGTTTTATTTACACATGTGCAATACACTGACTAATAACTCTTTGTCTCGATGACTATTAACTACAAAGTTCAAGCGATTTGTTGTTTATCTGTTGTCAGATTTGCGTCAATCAATCTTGCACAAGTTCATTTTCATACATCGATTTGGGCAAGTGTCCAAGTAATCATAACAATATGGAATGTTCGGGCAATGGTGTAAGTTATTTATTTATTTATTTATTTATTCGAATCAATTGTCTCTAAATAGGCATCCAATAAAATCTGACACATGTCATGCGTCGCAAGAAACATAAACAAGCTTGAGATTAACCCTCAATGGTCACACTTCCGGCATTAATCATAACCACCACAAGAGGCCATAAGATCCTGGTCTTTTGATTAGCTGGAGAAATAAAACTATGATATATTTTTAGAGATATGACTTGGATATTTTTATAGAAGTTTGGATCCATTGTATCATAAATTTTGTTTTTTTAGTTATGGGAAAAAGTTTTGTAACAAAAAAACGAAAAAATTTACTTTTTTTGAAAAATAAGTATAACTTTGATAATTTTGATAAATGCACTTTGACACAGACTCAGTGGTAAAATTTAATCTTGCAAAAAATATATTAATTTTGATAAATAAAATAGAAAACTTCATAAAAAATTTCAAAACTATCAAAAAAAAAGTGTGTTTGGTTTTTCGCAAATATCTCTGTAAATATTGAGTTTTTAGAAAAACTATAAGAAATCTTTTTTGTAGCTCTTAAAATTCTCTACAAAAAATGTAACCTACACTTTTTTCAAAAACTGAATAGTTACTGAGATATTTGAAGTTTAAAATTCCCCGGGTCTTCGGATCCCATGTGGCTGCCAAGGGTTAAGAGTAAACAGGCGATAAATTAGTATGCACGTGTGTTACAGGTGTGTACCAACGTAAACAAATGTTACTGTAACATCGGTTGGAGTGGTCCCGACTGTTCAATACAAATGGAAATACCGACATTAGAACCACTGACAACAACAACTGGGTCGCCTGGTAAATCATCTGAAGTCGCGGGAACCAAACTTCAGAAAAAAGAGACCCCCTACGGTAAGTTTCCATTTTCATTTAATTATTATATATACATATATATAAATAATATACTATCATATATTATCACATTGATTAATTATTTGAACAAGAATTTATCGAATATTTTTTATAGTTAGGTCATCAATTTAATCTAATGAGCTGACATGTTCAACACATGTGCGGATAAAAAAATATTATTGATAACTATTTGTCAAGTGTATTTGTATTTAATCTTTAATATTACGTGACAACCCTTGAATCGATGTTTTTTTATGTTTATTTATATCTACATGTTCTGTAGTAATGATGGAAAAAAAAAGAAAAAAAAAAAAAAAGAAAATGGGTGAGCAGAGAGATAAAAAGGGAGAGGATTAGAGAAATGTGCGAGGTTACCCATCAGACAAACCCCATGAGAGATTGAGCGTGAGAGCTTGTACATTTATATATATAAATGTTTGTAAAAATATTTGTAAGGTATATATATTTATATATATATATATATATATATATGAATTGGATAGATGGATTTTTCGATCCTACTGTAAACCCCACTATCATTTAAAATGAGAGACAGACAACGCAAAATGTTTCGCGTATCTCGAGCGCGAAATTGATTCGTATTTATCGAAAAATATACAATCCCAATATACTGTGAAATATATATAGAAGTATAAATCCCATAGCCGTAAAATATAGATATTATATAATACTAATAGTGATAGTAAAGTGAGAAAATTATAGACATAAATATATAAGACATGATTTTATACTCAAGCCCATTTGAAAAGTTGTATATAATTTATACTTTTTTTTATTTGAAATATATTTTACAAAGTGTAAATATATGTGGATTGTATATTTTATTTGAGTTGTCTATCGTAAAAAGAAATGAATATTTTTTTATGAAAATTGTGGTGGTGAAAAAATAGATAATAATATCAGATCAATTTTCGATTTTCATATACTTTACATATTTAGTTCCCTCGGTGATGATAAAAAATATGAGGGGTGGCTTATCGACATTATGTTTGAAAATCAATTTGAAAAATTTGTAATATTAATATTTTATATTTTATCTGAAAATTATTTTACTGTCGCGACTTAAAATATTGAATTGGATTAAAATTTACGTGCTTTTTTATTTATCTACAAGATAAATTTATATATATGACTCTTAAATTTAATTGCCAGCAGTAAAATGGAGATGAAAATTTTTAATGCCATTTCTGATTTAGTCTTTTTTTTTTTTATTGAGGATATATATAAAATATAAATAATAATAATTATATAATTTAACTTTTAAAAGAATTTTATAGGGCTTACAAAGTATTTCAACTGCGGTAACGACATATGAGCAGTAAATTCAACTTATTTATCGTCTCATATATCGATGTACGAAGAAGTCAGCAATAAAGTTTAAGATTTAACGATCATGAGGGGGCGTTTCGAACACGCGACTCTTTACTATACTTCACTATACTTTGAGCTATTATATAGTCCGTAGCCCGCAGTCCGTACGAAGTACGAAGTAAGAAGTACGAAGTACTAAGTTTATACTCTATACTTGTTTTTAAAACATACTACAGTAAACTAAAACAAAATGGGCTATCAATAATTTTTATGGATTTTCTCTCAGAATAACTTCAGTCCATTCATAAATACGGCAAAAAATGAAGCTGAATATTAATCTGTAAGCAGTAATTGGAGCATCGAAAAACGTATTGCGAGAAACTACTTCTGAAAACTTTTCACTTAAAAACCAAATCGCCCGGTTCTGATCAATCAAAACTTGCTTTCTTAGTAATTAGTTTTTCTAAAACTTTTACTACAAATTATTTACTATTTTTTCTTACATTAAACGAAAAATTTTCCCGCAAAAAAATTAATTCAAATAATGGCTAATTTTTGTGACAAAAATTTTACTATAAACCTTTTCAAAAAACATCGAGAATGTAACAGTAAAAAATTGTAAAGAGCTTATTCAGTCCTTCATTATCTCATTCGCCATAAGAACTTCAATGAGCTTATGTTCAAATAGCAATTAAACTTCTGTAGACACAAAAGCATAATTTTTGTAACTAAAAAATTTTTGAACTGCAACTGCATTTTTTTTTTTTTTTATTTAAGAAGCTCATTTTACTCAGAGCTGTTCTATTTACAAGTAATACATGTCTTCAACAGACATTGATATAATTTAGTGATTCCTGTTGTCAGGATTTCCGTGATTCCATTGGTCGATCAGTGACCAATATCTCGAGCTAACATTGTACCGGACATCACGTAAAATTGATTTCGCGGCACACGTACCACATATTCTCATGCTATACATACATGCATACATTTATATACATACCAAATACCAACATCTATATATATATATACATATGTATGTACGAACAATGAAGAAAACCGTAGAAATTTATATATATGCCCCAGAAAAATAGTATGTGATTTTATTTAACGCACGCCCCTTTTCGATTCGACCATCTAGACTCATATATAGATACATATATGATCTAAATGGTTATATCTTTTAGCTCAATACTATAGGTCGTAATACGAGTAAGCAATAGGAGCTATTTCATCAAAGCAATCTATCCCGAAAGCTTCTCGAAGATCAACTATCAGACGAACCTATCAAACGTTTTTGTTCCTTCCTGCTCTCGTAAAAAGAAAAACTTGCTCTCAATTGTCTCTACATCTCTCCCTTTGTCTCTCAGTCTCGTCCCAACTTTAGGTCCTAGTTCATAGGTCCTAGATCCCAGGTCTGTGTCTGGTCTAGTCTAGTCAAACTTGACGTCTGGTCTTTATTCGCGTCACGATGCGAGAGATAAGAGACAATGATAAGTGAGTCATTACTTATGACACTTATGATACATTTAGCGTCGAGTTAGGGGTCATACCATCAGCTGTGCACATCCTGCGATAAATATTAACTCTAGTTTTGTAAAAATCCAGTACATGAATTACAGTATTCCGTTGATACAGACGATCCGTTTAATAAAAAACAAGTAAATAAATAAATAATAATAAATATATTGTTAGATTTATTACACAACGAGGCTGATAATTAAATGTAGCAGTGTAAATTCGAGCTACAAGTGGAGTTAAGCCTAAGGATCAACATAAATATATAAAAGGGACTTGGATTCGTTGGGTAGACAATAGATTTATGTGTGATATTTGCAGGGGAAGGTAACACGAATCTTAGCACCTTGATGATGGTATTTATCCTGCTGAGTGTGGTGAAAGGGGTCTTCATTTGTTTTGCACTAATGGCACGTTGCTACAGGTACAGTAGCAAATATTGAATTAACAACAAATGAAAAAAAAAAAAAATAAGAGTATTATTTCCCAATGTCCCACTGAGTCGCTGGTTATATGTATTTATATATTCTACTCATATTTATTTATTATTATTATTACTATTATTATTATTATGTGTATAAATATATATTTATGTATGTATATATATATTTATATATGTCAGCTAGTATTAAGTACTAAGTGGGTCGTTGTGGCGATAATATCAACGTCTGTGGTGTCATCGTCTTATATACTGATATATCGTGCCTAGATGGATGATCAAGGAGGCATCGCACGCGGCCACTACGTACATATTGCTCTATTTGGATTATTTTATTATTTTTTTTATTTTATTAATTTGTATGCTCAGAAGGTTCTATCGTTGTTATTTTATTTTATTTTATTTAAGGATTTCAGGATATAATTTAATAGTCGGTATAAAAAAATATATTTTATTACCTCAGGATTATTTTTTAAAAAATTATTTTTATTAAAGGTTGCGATAAAAATAACTGGAGAAAAAAAATCCTCTGGTCAATTGGCTATTAACTTGTATTATTATTTTTTTTTATTTATTGAATTTCTTTGGTCTTGAAATATGGAGTATAAATTTTTTTTTTTCTTGATAATAAAAAAGGATTTGTTGTAAAAAATTTTATGAAGATGAAATTATTATTTTTAACAAATTGTGGTGGTAAAAATTTATTTATAATAAAAAAAAATTTACTACCAAAAATCAGGGGAGAAAAATAGGAGCAGTAAAAAAAAATTTACTTTTTTTATGACCGCGAGATCTTTTATTTTTTAGTTTTAGTTAAAAAAAAATAAAAAAAATTTCAGAAGCCTAAAAAAAATATTTTCATAAACAAAAATTTATAAACAATTAATTAAAATACCCACGGAATTTAATGACTAAAAAGTTTTGTAATTAAAAAAAAAAAATGACAGACGATAGAATCTTCTATAAATAATTTAAATGTTTATTTTTATTACATACATAAATTTAAGTAAAAATAAATAGTATTGTGTATATATACGTGTATACACCGCAAATATTTAATCATTGTCTCTACTGTCTCTATCTCTTCTCTACTTGCCGTCTCATAAATACAAATTCTACTAACTATTATAACTACTAACTGCTAACTACAAATTACTAAATGATAATGATAATAACGATAGTAATAAATAATGAAACTAATGAATACAAGATAAAATGAGGAGTCTTCAAGTCCTCGATTCCCGATTGGAGGCCCGACGCATGAATAAACTTGTATTTTATCATACAAATGCTAATGTAATGCTGATATGATGCCAGTGATGTATACGATATACCTATATTTATCTATCTTTATATCTCAATATATATGTATATACATATAGATATATTATATATATATATTTTGAGATTGAGAGGACCAGGTGTATGTACACGTGTATGTACACACATAAAATGTACGATGAGATGGATGTATTTTGTACGCGTACTGTCCATGTACTGCAGGAATAGAGCCATCGACTTGACATCCACGGAATAAATATTTGAGAGCAAAATATTTAAATAATATATTATTATAACAATAATTATATATATATTTATTATATATATACTTGTACATACATATATTTTTATATCTGTATGTATTTGTGTATATGCCTTGGAATCACGTTCGCGCTTGATCGATCGATCTAATTTATTTCTTTTTTTTGTTTTTTACTCAAACTCTTACTCTTAACTCACTTATTTTTTTAAATACAGGGGAGACCGGGGCACTATGGAATACTTGAGCACGTAATTTTTTCACGCTTTTAAGCAAATGCAATTTGTTTGAATACATTTTCAAAAATTCGTTTTTATTTAATGAATAATTTTTACTTTTATAAATTTTTGTACTTTTTTTTTATTTAAATTATTTTGTATACTTCATTTTATTTAAATTATACAAATAAAAATACTTTTCACTAAATTTATAAAACGGCCCATTTTACCCCAATACTCGATTTCGCGGCAAAACCATAAAAGTTTGAATAATTAAAGAATTTAAAAAAATTTGAAGTGTCCGTTGTGCCCCGGATACTCGGTATCGCTCTGAAATAAAATAATTTTTTTTTTTAATTAAATTTTTGGACCTCGATTAAAAGTTTTTGTAGCAAAGATCCATCGATCCATCGCGCTCAGTTCCAATGCTTGTGATAGACAAAAAATATAAAAAATAATAATAGTAATAATAATAATAAAAAAGTAAAGTGAATAAATAAAATATAAACGCGATGCCTCATGTACTTGTAGTATGGAACGTTTATTTTATTTATTTATTTATTTAAAATTTATTTATTTACTTTTTATTTCGACTCTTTTTTATTTATTGATGTGTAAAAACATATGGTGGTCACGCGAATGTGCCAGCTGCTTGTATGCCCTTACTCGTAACGAGATTTAAACTATTTTTAAATTAATTATTATTAATTATATATATTTATATTGAAAGTAATTTATTTAAATTTACTTATACTTATTATAGTTTAACGTTATTACGTTTTTTTTTTATGGAAAACACCTGCAATTAACGCAGTTTTAGATTATGACTCTTGATTGTAACATTCACGGAAGGGAACAATCGAGATTACGGACTATCGCGTGTTAAAAAAAAAATTCGCGTTGGCGTTTATTTTAAAATATTGATTTTTATTATTTAGAAAATTTAAAAGAAAAAAATATATATATATAAATTTTATTTTTTACTGAATGTATAGAAGTCTAGTTTTATTTAATTAAAAGCTTACAATTGAATAAAATTTTATCAACAAAAGAATTTTGATTAATTAATTTTAATTGAGCATTCAAATAAAAATTCAAGTTTTTTTATTTAGAAAAAAAAACGTTAACGATACTGTTGAGTAAAAAAAAAATAACTATCAATATAAATTGAATAAAAACATGTGTTATAAGTTAAATTACATTTCATCCTTTTGAAAAATAATTTCAGTAGCAAAGAATACTCCAGATGCCGAAGGCTATTATATATATATAGATATATTTATGTATAAATGTATAGTCGACCCCCAATAGATATAAGAGTTCAATTTACTCACCCGCTTCGATAATACTTGAAATGAAAACTGACATAAATAAAAAGTTTGTATCGTGAATCGAAGCGGGGAAATAAAAAACGAGGTCCACCGATCGTCCGCATTGCATATTTATTAACTGGTCTATATATTTATGTTTTATTCCATACATTTATATAAAATAACTTTTCAGTAAACGAATTTTAAAAATAGAATAGTTTGATTTTAAAAGTTAAAAATATAATAAAGTAGAATAGTTTGACAAAGATTATAAAAATGATTAAAAAATCTCGATTAACGTTTATAAATGTGCTGATATTGGCTTCTGTTTCTTTGTATGTTTCTGTCTGTCACTGGCATCTCTGTGTCTGCATGCTGTGGGACGCTCGGATAAAACCAAAAAATATATAATCACCCCGCATACCGATGATGCGCGTGTATTATGGTAAAATTAACCCTACGCGGGCAACAAATGAAACAAATTATTTTATTTTATAATTATTAATTATTATTAATTAACATACATCATTAATCACATTTATAATTTTAATTATAACAAATATTTTACATCAAACCATTAATTTTCATTAATTATTAATCATTTTTTCATTAATCTATATTAATATTTATCTCAATTAATTACAATTAATTTTTTAATTTTAATAATTTAAAAAAATTTTTTTTTTCGTTAATTAAAAAATTTAATTAACTTTTATTATTACAAAATTTTAATCTGTTCAAAAAACACAACAATTTGAATGAGTATATAATTTTCTATTTTAATTTGAATTTCGACGTAAACTTTTTTTTTAATTAATAAAAAAAAAAATTTTTTTAATCCACATTTTACTGAAACTATAATTTATTTAAATTAATTTATTTGATTGATTCAGAGAACTACCACGGCTCTAACACTGTATTTTTAGTTGGTATGCTCATGTCGGTGGTAGGGGGTGTTTTCGTAGTATTTGCTCTGATGGCTCTCTGCTACAGGTCAGTCGTAGTACATAAAAACTTCTCCCTCTGTCTCAGGTTAGTGTGCAGATACATACACGTAGAACGTTCTTTGTATGTCCTTTACTTTTTTATCATTATAAATGTATAATTCATGAAGAAAAAAAAAGAAAAAAAAAATTATATATATATCCAAAATAAACCTGAAATATTGTAAAATGGAAGAATCAAAAGAAAAAATCAACAACTAAAAAAACAAAGGATTTCATTAATTCCTTCATATAAATATGTATATTAATATATACATTCATACATAAGAATACATGTATGCTGTATATATTTTTATATATATCGTCATCTTCCTCTGAATTTGTTTTTCCCGTGTTTAGAATTTTTTGCTCTTTGAGTAACGTTACACCCTCATTTGCCAGCGCATCAACCTCTTTTTCTTTTTATTATTTCTTCTTTTAATTTTTTCAACCCTTCCTTTTTATTTTATTTAAACCCGTCTTTTCATTTTTCTCACCTACAAGATCCTTAACATGCCAACGAAACGAATGAATTTTACAAGAAAAAAATATAATAAAAAAAACACCTGTACTGCAGTATCTTTCTAATGACTTTATTTATTTTTAAAATTTTTTTTTAAAACTCAAATTAAATGCTTTCAAGTACATTTATTTTAACAAGTTATTTAATTTTTTTTTTGTTTTATTTTTTTTTTATTTGGAGAATATTTAATTTAATTTATAGTGTACTTTGATTAATTAATATTTGTTTGCAAACAAATAAATCAATACGCAGTACAGGAAAATAAAAAATGAAAATAAATAACGTTTTGCGCTTCTAGTTGCTCCTCATTCGCTTGGTGCTTAATTTTTTAATTTTATTATTTATTATTTTAATAAAATAATTAAATAAACTTTAATTTATTTAAAAGTAGCTTCACTTGCACATACTTGAGTCAGCACCTTGGCACATTGCATAGTTTTCATATAAACTGGGTAAATTGTGACTCAATAGTGTGTCAAAAAAAAGCAATTTTTTTTTTTTTAAATAAATTTATAATTTTGTAAATTAAAATTCAAAATTCCCTAAGGGTTTTTAAATTATCGTCGATCCAATCCTGGTTATATTCAATTAATCACCACAATAATTACCATAGCCACAGGCGATGTTAATTAATAATTAATTATCCTGATATATTTTATCCGCGACTCGCGGAATCGCGTAACTATTTTGCGGCTGTGAAATTTAATTTTTTTTTTTTAATATTTATTCTCTAATTTATTTTTTGTCACCAGAGAATGCAGTAACATTAAATTTAATACCTTTAATATATTACTGGAGATAAGAATAAAAAAAAAAAAAAAGTCCGAGGACGTTCATGTTTTATTACTGCACTTTTTCGCCATTGTAATTTTATTGCAGTTGTACATTATTATTCATTTTTTTTTTATTATTTAGTTTTTAATATGTGACTAAAGAATCTGGAAAACCGGGTGGAAAACTCGTTGATACATATATATGTATAATGTAATATATAACGCGCAAGCGTATTTTGAGCCACGTAGAAGCCGCAAAAATAAGAGCAACGAAAAACTTGTAAAATCAATGTAGCCGTGACGAAATTTAGTTTAAATCCTGATTTTATATATCCTTACAAATATCATATATATATTTCTTTATAATTGGGTAAGATGGGCGTCGCATTTAATTACTTTTGAAAAATTTTCAAACTGGAAAATAATTACTTTAAATTTTGATGAGTGAAATTTTTTAAAAATTGTGCAAGATGGGCCACTTCTTATATTTTATATTTTTTATGAATGATCAAAAATGTAAACTTTATTTTTAAAAATTTTGATAAAATTTATTATCAATAATATGTCTGTCATATATTTTGATATTTTTAAGGTAAAAAATTATTAATGACGTAAGTATAAAATTTACGATCAAAATATACTCAAATTTCATTTTTGAAACTAAAAAATTTTGAGAATTTTAATAACATAATAAATAATTTACTCTGGGTCAAATTTCTGTCAGACTCTTGACAAAAAATTTTTAAAATATTCAAAAATTTTTCAGGTTGCCCATTTTACCCCGTGTTATGTAAATATGAGCAAAATAATTTTTATGAAACCCAAAAAAAAGAAAAATATCTGAAGTGATTTAATTAATAGAAATATAAATAAATGAATTCATATGACGTCAACGTCAATTGTCACTCGGCGTAAAAAAAAAACTAATTATTCAAAACTTACGTCACGTTTTGTTCAACATGCGCGCAAGTAACTTTTTTTCGACGTCATATTATTTACTTTCCTTTTTCCATTCCTTCAACGACTTATTTTTTTTTCATATTTTTTTTTCTACCCTTTACTGCTGCTGTGAGAGAAAAGTAGTACCACCCTCGTGTTATACGGGTGTACGACGTTCGCGAAAAGTTGGCCGACGAGCTTGAACAAGCAGCTTCCGACTTAAAAAATTATCCCATCAATCTACACGCCAACTTAACGACTTTCATCCGCTCTCATACACACACATATACATATACATATCTATATATATTCTTTACTCTCAACGTCTACTAGGGCGCGATCCAAAACTTTTAGTCACTTTTTAAAAAATTTTTTTTATTCCATTCTCTACAATTCAACGTCTACTATCATAATTCCTTCATAAACTCATACTAGCAATGTAGATCTCGTCACGGCTAACAATATCAAACTAAAGTCACAAATGAGAAGAGCAAACAGTAATTGAGTTTACTCGAATGCTCCAGAAATTATTCATCAAAGTTTTTTTTTTTTTAAATTATCATTCAATCTAAATCCTCTTTATATATTCATCAAAAAAATTATAGGATTTTTTATTATTCTTTTTTAGGTACGATAGTTTTATTTACAACCAGGTATAAAAATTCATTTTATATTTTTTAAATTTTACTTTTTTAAAAGAAAAATATAATTTTTTTTTTTAATCAACCATCGGTATCCAAAAATTATTTAAGGGGTTCCAGAAAAATAATTAACTGATTAATGTTTAAGTAAAAAACATTTCTATGGAATTTAATTTCTGTTTTTTTTTTTTTTAAAACTTATCTTAATTTATTTTCGTTTAATTAAATGATAAAGTTAAAAATCACGACGCTGCAGTAAAATTATTATAACAGAAAAAAAAGTATCATGGAGCTTAGTAGCCTCTTATCCAAAAGTTTTATCTTCAAATGGAATCAGATGTAAGCTAAAAAATTTATCCAAAGAGTTATCGTAGAAAATAATTCATTTTTTTTTTTTTTTCACGGACTCATAATCAGAAGTTTGATAAAAAAATTATAATCGTCTGAAATAACTTTAAGTAGACACTCGATTTTATTTATATTTTCACTCCACGACAATTCCAGCATTAAAAATTTGAATAATTATTCAAAAGACTGATGCTCTAATTTTTTTGATGAGTCTCCATTAATTTTCCATCCTCTCTTTTATTAAAAAATCTAAAACCCGTCGAAATCTGAAATATTTTTTATTATTTGATTTATTCCTTTGGCATTTGGTTGATGGGTATAAAAGGGCATCGCGGATAAAAACGCGAACTCGGAAGCCAGAGAATAAAAAAAAAAAGATAAAAAAAAAAACAATAAATAAATAAATTACGTGGGAGTAAAGTAAAACTATATAACCTAGAATCGGCAAAGCTGCGGGTGTACCATTTGACTGGTTGACTGTTTATGTTACAAACGCATGCGAGATCTATGATTAGATGGTTAACTCGATAGCGGAAGCCTATTGAATGCAATCGTGCATAATAAAACATATATTTATTTTTATTTTCATATTTAATATTTCATCGGTTTTTATACAACTGATCGTGCCCGATAGCCAATACGTTGAATTTAATTCAATTAACAATCAGTTAATAAATAAATAAATAAATGAAAAATAATAATAATAAAATAATGGAGGAAGATACGTTAGCTTGCATGTGCTTTTGGTCCTGTGTGTTTTGTTTTTTTTGTCTATTTGTTTATTAATTTTTTTTTCAAAATTTATAAATAGCGAGTGGTTAATTTTAATGAGCACATGATGATCCGCAGACGCAAGAGTACTATTCAGAAGTACGATCCTCCCTATTCGAAGAAACCGGCACCGAAAGCTCACAGCGGACCTTCCAGTAATCATCATCCAGAAATTGTTGCCCTTGATAATGTCAATAAAATCCTTACATTTGGAACCATGCCTACTTATAGGTAATAATAAATTTATATATATTACGAAATTCAGGCCAAATTTTTATGTTTAAAACTGCGTCTATAAAAAATTTCGGTTTCAAAATTAGTTTCATTGAAAGTAAAAATAAAATTTTTGATTGCCTTGAAAAATTACCATAATTTTTTTTTGTTGTAAAAAGAAGAAGTAAAAAATTTGAATTTTGAATTAAAATTAGAACCCGAGGATTTTTTTTGAAAATTTTCACGGCTCAAATTTCAAAATTTCGCGAAATTTATAAAAGTCGACAGGGAATTTGAATAAAAAAAAAATTCTTTAAATGATCGTGAATTTTTTTTACTGAAAAGAAATTCGGTGGCAAAAAATTTAAAATTTGACATTTGGCCCGAAATGTCTCAAATTTAATTATTTAAAATAAGATAAGAAATTCAATTTTTCGGCAGAATTCAAATTCAAAAATTTAATCAAAATTTCCTACTATATTTTCTGATACCCAAATGATAAATTTAATCTCTTATCTTAATTAATTGATAGATAATAATAAAAAAAAAATTTTGCAGCTGTGATCAACAACGCGTGTTATTCCAACCACAGACAAACGTGACCGCGGATGGATCACGACTCAAGTAAGTCTAAAAAAAAATAATAGTCTTTGTCTTTTTTTCTCGGTTTCCATTGAATCCTCTTAAAAAATACAAAAGAGTGAAGAATAAAAAAAAATTAAAAATTAAAATAGACTTAAAGTTTTAAGAATCTTTTCATCTCTTGGGTTCTTTTTTGTTCTCCTTTACTCTGGTCTACGCGCAATGTTACTCTTCTTCGTTTCCTTATCCTGGCTGATGCTCAGTCATATATATATATATCTATAAATTTATATATATATACTAAAGAAACAAACACACGCGGAAACGATGGAACCACAAGGGCGGAAAAGAGTGGGCCACCGCGCTTTATTATTCATCGCTCAAACGGCCTCGGGAAAAATCAACAAGACCTCTCTGTACACTTTCTTTAAAGTTTGAAAGTTATAATAAAAAATAGAAAGAAAGAAAGAGTATGAACGAACGAACGAACGAACGAACGTACGTACGGAGAACTAAAGAAAAGCAGAAAAGTAAGAGAGAAGAAAAAAATAAGTGAAAATAGAAAAGTCAAAAGGAAGTATAGCAAAAAAAAGAGACGACAGTAGAATTGAAATGTTTTTTTACTTGACGATAAAGTCTTATACTTTAAAAAGTTATTTTTTTAAATATTTTTTATTTATTTCTCGTCAACATCAAACGTCATTTAACGATTCTCAAAGCAGCGCTCGGGTATTTTAATATTTACTGTAATAGAAAATTTATTTTTAAAAATAAAATAGTGTCTAATAAAAATGTAAATAATTTTATTTTATTTTTATAGGGAACACAAGACGCCGATGAAGAGAATGGGTGGAATGTACGATGAGGATGGAGGTACGGGTGCCGAAGACGTTGTCTCTGTCATTGATCTACCTAACAGTTTGACAAAGTTACCTGAGAAGGGAATTTTAAAGAAACACGGTGGTTACGGTATTGTAATACCTAAATAGTTTAAAGTTTATTTAACTTCATTATTAATTTACTATATTTAAATTTTAAATATTTTTTAAATTCAATACCTATAAATTCGTTAAATGTTTCTCTTTACACGGAGAAAATTACATTTCAAATTTACCTAAACATTTTAGACGGTAGACGAAAATTTTATGATACGTTAATTTTATTAATCAAAATATTAATAATAATAATTTTAATAGTACACGGAAAAAAACGGCGCTGCAACAGGACGCAGTCTGTGGGAACAACAAGACAAAATCCTGTTGCGGCAACAAGACACATTCAGAATTTGAATTTTTTTTTTGAATTTGAATTTTCTTTTGAACTTTGAATTTTGATTCAAATTTTGAAATTTTCCTATACGAAAAAAAAATTGTACATGAAATTTGTTCCTTATCCTGTTGTTTTTACAAAAAAAATCTGTTGCAGCGCCTATTTTTTTTCCGTGTCGTACTAAAAAATATTTTGTATCGCACACTTAAAAATAAAAAACTCGTGCTCAACACCCATTTTTTTTTTTTTTTTTTTTTGTTAAAATAAAATATTAAAACCCTCACTGATAATTCATTTAATTGATTCCTTCTGCTCACATGAGCATGAAATTATCAAAACTTTTGATAATAAAAATTTAATGATAATCATAAAATTTACTGTAGTAAAATAAAACTAGATAGAATAGTTTGTAGATTATAATTTTTTTACAAAAAATCTGAGTACGCGTACAGAAAATTTAAAATTGCATGATAAGTAGGATTTGAAGGTGGGAAGTAATTTAAATTTTACGTGCGGATGTAAAATTTATAATTTAAAGTGAAAAAATAGCAGAGCTAAGATTATATTTTTAGCGCGAGATTTTTTTTGTTTTAAATTTACATTGCATGGAAAATATGTTTTAAAATAAATCAACTCATCATTAAGTAGACATTAGATTGAAAAAAATTTTTTAAAAACTCAATAAATAGAATTTTTGTGTTAAAAAATTTTGCACGAAAAAATCCCACACACTAAAAAATTTTCTCCGTGTACTTGTCTTTAAAATTCTAAAACACGACAAAAAATATATATATATAATATAAAAAAAAAAAAAAAGTATACAGAAAGTAATGTGAATTTTTAAGGTCTAGCAGACAGTGCAATGGTGGAGCGAACATTAAGTAGTTTAAATGGATACCATGGTGAATTGATGGAGGCCCTGAGGAATGCAACAACCCACCGAGGGATGTCTGGGACTCCCTCGGGCTCCGGTAACCTCATGGACGATGAAATGATCCGGAAGTCATTGGCTGAGTGCGGTTACCCTGACGGATATCGCAAGGCGACCGCGGATACGGGCCAAGACAACATCGACAATCAAGACGATGACGACGAGGAAGACGTACCGCCGACATGCGGACCCATTCGTATCCGCACCCTCGAGGACATTATTCGTCAATTGGAGTTCCATTCAGCCCGACACACGAGTCCGAATGGCTCCGAAGATATGCGGATATCCGAGGGCGAGGGCGATCGGCACTACCGAATGGACTCTTCCGTCTGTAGCGAGTCGTCCCAAGGGTAAGTCATATCCTCCTGCTTCCTAACCCTCTAAGGAAGTAATCCGTAATGGTAATAATTATTAATAACTTTTTATATTATTATTATTATTATTATTATTATTACTATTACTAAGATAATTTTTTTTAATTAGCCGCCTGGCTTTTTTTAATTATTAATTATTTTTCTGTTCTATGACAATAAATTTTATTAATTATTTATTTTGTACGCTTCTTAGTCCGCGAGGATTATTATTTATATTTAAAAAGACTTTGTTTCATCATCTCTATCTATTTAATATCTTAATCATCATCCTCTCTCTCAATCTCATTATCTCAATCTATGGCTTTAATACGTCCCTCCCTTTTCGGTCTAGCATTACATGGTAATTTTTAATTTTCATTATCGTATAAAATTATATTTTATATTTTATTAATTAACAGCTCAAAATTTTTTTTTTAATTTTATTTTATTTAATTTACTTATTAAATTATTACGGTAATGAAAATTAATTAATTACGATGTAGATAAAAAAAAAAAACGAAAAATGATGTAAAAAAAAATGTTAGACTGACATGTGTCCTCCTGCGTAGAAGCAGAAGGTGCAGCCGCGGTCGCGAGGATGAACGATTCGTCTACGGTCGATTCCGTCAGCCGTCGCGAAGCCCGTACGGCACTCACCAGCATTCGCACCAGCATTCCCACCAAATGCACGAGGAGGAGGGAATCTATGAAACTGCCGATCCTGACAGAGGCTCAAACACTAGGGGCGAAACGCCCGATAGCGAAAGGTATCCGCGTTAATTACCAATCTCCAATGCGCACAAAAAAAATCACCCGTAGACCAACAAACCAAGTCCAATCATCATTAACAGAAAAATTAAACACGAGCTTTTGCGGCCTCACGGTCACAAACGCTCGTCAATAAATTTAACAATAATAATAAAATAAATATTAAATTTAGCAACTCGTGGACAAACGTCCGTGGTGATCGTCGTCAGCTTCTCCGTCGCCGTCCTGATAAAAAAAAAAAAAAGAAAAAAAACTCTGTCCAAAGTCTCTTGCATGCCTGCACTAGTATCCGTACCATAGATCCACCGGCCTCGCATAGTCTTGTTATTTTCTAGTGATGCATTTATTCAAGCTCAACAACAATTAGCCCGGTGGACGAGTGAGGACGGGGTCCAACATCGGCCACCTCAGCAGCCGCCACCATCTCCACCATCGGCTCAGCTGTCATCATCCTCAACGGCGACAACAATTGGTCCAGTTGCTGTTCATCATCATCACCAACAACATCAACATCATCAACAACATCATCAACAGCAACAACAATCGCCGATGGAACAACTGCCAATGCAACGCGGCTATTATCCTTCTCCACCTCACAATGACAGCGGCCAGCAAAATTGTCAGTCACAGCAACAGCAACAGCAACAGCAACAACAGCAACAGCAACAACTCAATGGCGAGGCCATAAATGCTCAATCCCAACAACAAATAATAATAAATAATAAATTATTAATAAAAAGTCCCGATGTATGTGGAATCGATGTGAATCAATTGCCTAATATTAATAAAAAAAAAAAAAAATGCCCACTAGACGATAATGATGATGTTAGTCTAGATTGTAACATAATAATAAATAACGATGATAATACCCCTAATGAATTAATTACCAACAACACTAGTGATAACGAAAATACTGCCCTATTACCCCCTACGCATTTTCCTGAGTACAAGCATTGATATAAATAAATTTAAATATAATTATTTAATCGATGACAGATAGTGTCCAAGACGAGAATCGAATGACTAAATGAATAAATTAATTAATTTAATTAAATATTAATTTAATTATTAATAATAATTGATAATGATAATGATAATGATAATATTTAACAACAAATTATTTAATAAAATTATTATTAAATAAATGAAAAAAAAATGGATAAAAAAATTTAAAAAAGTAAAAAAAAAAAAAATAACATACAACCATAGTGGTGTGATTTAATCTCGAACTCGCATTTTATACTGAATAGTGTAAATAACGATTTAACAAAAAAAAATACGATTGCGACAACAGGTATTTAAATTATAATAAATTAAAATAATCTATATGAAATGTTTATTAATAAACATTAGTAAAACGATTGACTCTTAATTCTTTGATTTTTTTTTAATTTACTCCTTGGCCTCCTTAATTTTTTTAATTTTTTTTCAAGGTAAGTGTGGATTTTAATTGATAATAATTGACAGAGGGCTGGGTAAAAAAGGGCAGCTAATAATTTTTGTGACAATTTCTATTATCGTTAATAATTCATACATTTAATTACTGATCTAATTCATATTAATAATATCAGTAAATATCGTAAGTCATTTGTATTCCAATAAAAAGATAAAAAATAATAACAAACAATTATTTTGTTTTATGAGAAAACGAGAAATTTATCAGGGAAATGAATAAAAAAAATATTAACGATACTATAAATACTATGTTATCATATATATATCAGCACAAGGCTATAAGTGTTATGGGTTGATTTGTAAAAGTGGGATCACTGCATCGGGCGTTCAATTAATCGTGCAATTACGAGTTAATTCTGATGGCAAAGTAGTGGGAACATTGATACGAGATAGTTTGTCTGGTTTGCACGCATCGACATGGCTATGAAAAGTGGTGGAGAAGAGGTAAGTTTTTTAAAAATATTTAAAACATTCATAAGCTTACTAATATTTTGATAGGAAATTTTTTTTTTTTATAAAAGATTCCGAAACCTGTTTATGAAAATGGAGTTTGGAGAGGCACGAAAATTAATTTGCCTGAGGGATACTTTAAAATCGGAGAAAAAGTTCGTAGTCAGTTTGAAAAATATCCAGATTTCGTAGGACAGGTATTTGGTTCAAATAATATGAGATAAGTGTAAATCATAATTAGATTTTATGAATATTTAAATAGTTTTGATGATTTAGATTGACGGCGCAACGGGAAAAAAAGACACGTTCAATTGTATGGGCGCAAGAACTACAAAGTGCGCAGTATGGCTTAAAAAACAAGGCGTTAGTCGTGGAGATGTCGTTGGTCTGTGTTCAAAAAATCATTTGGACAGTTGCATACCGCTTTTAGCTTCTTTCTATTTAGGAGCTATTTTTAACCCTTGGTGGGACAGTTGTTTAGATGAAGGTATTTATCATAAAATAACCGGCGAAAACAATTAACGAGAGTTTTAATTTATGTTATTTTGATTAAATAGAACTGGTGACGTATTTTATAAACACAACAAAGCCAAAAGTGTTATTTGTTGACGAGGACAATGCGGAAATAATTATCAAGGCAATGACTAAAATAGATTATTCATTGCCTGTAGTAATTTTCGGTGAAAAAACTGGTCTGCTATCTTTCAAAGACATTTTGCAAACTCAAAATGATGATGAAGTGAGCAAATTTAAATGTACGGAAGTAGAAGCTGAAGACCCAGCGTTAATAATATGCACTTCAGGAACAACAAGCTGTCCAAAGGGAGCTTTACATTCTTACCGATCATGTGTTCATATGATCGGCCATTACCCAATTGACACCACATCACAAACTATTCTATGGTTTTCTAGCCTCTGCTGGATATCTGGAGTGTTGACAACCATAAGATCAATCATGTATAAAGCCACGATGATTGTTTCTTTTTATTTAAGCGAAGAAGAGGCTTGCAGATACATAGAAAAATATAAGGTCGGAAATTTTATGATATCAATATGTTTTCTAACAAAAATGTTAATCGAAAATAATCTATTGTTGTAGATTACTCGAATAACCTTGGGTTCAAGCGTAGCCAACCGATTAAGTAAAACAGAGCACGTATGGAAATATGATGTGTCCTCACTTACTTTGGTGCTTTGCGGCGGAGGAATTCTTAAAAGTGAGGTCGTAGAGTTTTTATGTACTCTATTTAGGAACGCAGCTATTTACACCGTTTATGGTATTAATTAAAAGTTACTTTTTATTTTTTAATATGATAGATTACTAATTAAAATTAAACCAAATAGGTACCACTGAGTGTGGAATAGTGGTGGTTGGGAAAGTCGAGTCGAGTAAATTAACTTCATGTGGTAAAACACTTCCTAACATAGACATCAAAGTTGTTGACCCTGATACTAGTGAAATTCTTGGACCAAATGAAACTGGAGAGTTGTGGTGTCGAAGCCAAACGTTAATGACTCGCTACTGGAATAATCCAGCAGCAACTGAACAAGCTATCGACTCAGAAGGTATCTTCGATCGAGTTATTATTTCTTATATGATTCAATCATTTCGCTGCTCACTTTAGGATGGTACCACACTGGAGACTTGGGGTATTATGACATCAGTGGTAACATTTTCATCGTCGAAAGAATAAAAGAATTGATAAAATGCCGCCGTTATCATATACCGCCAGCAGCCATCGAAAGTGTAATTCAAGACCTTCCGGGAGTTGCGGAAGTAGCAGTTGTTGCTAAACCAAGTTTTGAAAATCTAGAAGTTGCAATGGCTTTTGTTACCAAAGTACCCGGAATGCAAGTCAGTTTCATCCGACATTTTTTTCGAACAATAGCAAACGTTTATTTGTTAATTTACTGATGATTTTACTTTGTTTCAGATTACCGAAGCTGAAATTAATGAAGCCGTAGAAAGAAAACTGCACGACAGAATGAAACTTCGAGGCGGGATTTGTTTTTTGGAAAAGATGCCCTATACTAATTCGAAAAAAATATCTAAGAAAGAACTACGTGCCATGGCGAGAGCTCTAGCAGAAAACAACAAATAATTTCTCCTAGAAAACTTCTGTGAATTTTGTATTTACATAAAAAATTTATATACATTTTGACGATATATTTTTTTAACAATAAAAGCTATTCTATATTTTATAAAAAAAAAAAAAAAAATAACGTTGTTTACAGTAATTTAAAATATCCAGTATTTGTTTAAGAACTCTTTAGCATCTCAAAATTTTCAAAGATCACTTCTATAAGAAAATGGCAAATAAATTCCCAAACAAATCTAAAGTTGAGGATTTATTTCGTACCTATGTAATCACGACTAAATCTAATCATCTGGTAAAATGATCAGCCTGCTTTTCTCTGCCCGACGTTGATTAAAAAAAAAATAGCATCCCTACTAGAGTCTTCGTGACTCTTTCTACTAAAGGACATTGTAAGGAATAGAAAATGTTCATATTGTGTAGTTATTTCCGATAAAAAAAAGTTACGGGCCACTCTTTATAAAAAAATCGGTCTGTCAGTTGACCCTGCGGGCCAGCCTCAAAACTTCCCGCCGTTTTCGAGCTCCTTGAGCTCGAAAAATTGTTGTGGATACAATTCGAGCTCTTCGAGCTCGAAAATACTTTTGTATGCCTTTGTTTTCGAAAAAAAAACGTTTTTTACCATTTTTTCTCAAACAATATCTCTCGAACTAATAAAGCGATTGAGATGGTTAAGGTGGCAATCGACGCGTTTTATTGAGTTCTACAACTGATCAGACTTTAAAATTTATTTATCGAATCGTTTTTGAGAAATTTCAAAAATACTAAAAAAAATTTTTTTTTTCAATTCTTCCGACAACGGTATCTCTCGAAAGAATTAACCGATTTTGATGGTTGAGGTGGCATTCGACGCGGCTTATGAAGCTTCGAAGCCCAGTTGATTTTGGAATCAATCCATCGAGCCCGTAAAAAGTTATCCGAAAAAAACATTTTTGAAAAAAGTTTATTTTTGGAATATCTCCGAACGAGCCCTACCGATTAAGCTCAATTTTTTTCAGCTTCGATATATTGACAAACCGCGTCGAATGACACCTTGACGATCAAAATCGGTCCAACCGTTCAAAAGTTATAGATATTTACGTACGTACATACATACATACATACATACATACATACATACATACATACATACATACATACATACATACATACATACATACATACACTCGGACATCATCTTGAATTTAGTCAGAATAGCTTCCTAGAACCTCAAAACGTCGACATCTATTGGAATTTCGATTTTCACAAATCGGGGTGAAACCAATAACTTCCAGAATTTTTGAAAATATGCAATTTTCTTAGCCGGAAGTTAAAAATGCATAAACAGTGTCATCCTCATTTATCCTCATACATCTTCATCTATCCTCATATGGGTCTGAACTCGACAAATAAATTTTTCTCAGGACTTTTTCGGGTTTCTTCTGCTAGAGGTAATCGTAAAAAACAAATATTGTGTGTAGTTATTTCAAAAAAGGGCAAAGTTATTGACTACTGTGGATGCAAATGGTCAAAAAGTGTCAAGAGAACGAAACTTCGAGTGTCGTCCGCCCAAGTAATAATTTCTTCGTCCGGAGTTTATTAGACTTTTTCCTGGTAGAAGACGTAAAATCTAACAATGGTAATGTTCTGCTCTATCAGTAGATCAGTTAATTTTTTTTCGTTTTGTCTTTACCTATTGCCATCTTAAATTAATTTTAAGACTCTTCCAATGTAAAATAATATAAAATACTGAAGAAAAAACAATTTTTTCAAAAATACCGTTGTGCCAAAACTACGAGTTATATAATAAATGTAGAAAAAAAAATAAATAATCTACGATTCAGAATAATCAGACCTACTTTTGCATTTTTACTATCAATACCACTTCATTACATTTTTTTTTTTTTAATGGATTTTGATTTTGAAATGAAAAATATTAATTTAATCACATCCATGGATAGAGCAAGTCATTTAAGTATTATACGAACAGTATAAAATAAATAGGGCAATCAGGTATGCTGAGAAATTAATGATTTATCAATCTACAGTAATTACTAATAAGAGGAAATTTTGATAGATAGAAAATTCTGCGCCGTTATCATTGAAATAAATGTGCAACAAAGAATAAATTAGATTTGACACGATAATAAAAGACCTTGTCAGAAATGAGAAGACCGTGTCAGAAATGAGATAACTGTATCGTGAGATAAATAGTAGCTCCAGATGATGGAGAGGGAAAGCATCGTTTAATTGAACTGTTGCTGCAGTTCAAGTGCAACAGATATGACTGCAAAAACAAGTCTACGAGAGGTAAGTTTTTAACAACATCTCTGTAATATTACAGCAAACTGAAATATAATCAAAAAATTGTTTTAATTGTCGAAGATTCCGAAACCTGTTTATGAAAATGGAGTTTGGAGAGGCACGAAAATTAATTTGCCTGAGGGATACTTTAAAATCGGAGAAAAAGTTCGTAGTCAATTTGAAAAATATCCAGATTTCGTAGGACAGGTATTTGGTTCAAATAATATGAGATAAGTGTAAATTATAATTAGATTTTATGAATATTTAAATAGTTTTGATGATTTAGATTGACGGTGCAACGGGAAAAAAAGACACGTTCAAATGTATGGGCGCAAGAACTACAAAGTGCGCAGTATGGCTTAAACAACAAGGCGTTAGTCGTGGAGATGTCGTTGGTCTGTGTTCAAAAAATCATTTGGACAGTTGCATACCGTTTTTCGCTTCCTTTTATTTAGGAGCTATTTTTAACCCTTGGTGGGACAGTTGTTTAGATGAAGGTATTTATCATAAAATAACCGGCGAAAACAATTAACGAGAGTTTTAATTTATGGTATTTTGATTAAATAGAACTGGTGACGTATTTTATAAACACAACAAAGCCAAAAGTGTTATTTGTTGACGAGGACAATGCGGAAATAATTATCAAGGCAATGACTAAAATAGATTATTCATTGCCTGTAGTAATTTTCGGTGAAAAAACTGGTCTGCTATCTTTCAAAGACATTTTACAAACTCAAAACGATGATGAAGTGAACAAATTTAAATGTACGGAAGTAGAAGCTGAAGACCCCGCGTTAATAATGTACACGTCAGGAACAACAAGCTCTCCAAAGGGAGCTTTGCATTCTTACCGATCATGTGTTTATATGACCGGCCATTGCCCAATTGACACCACAACGCAAACTATTCTGTGGTTATCCAGCCTCTGCTGGATATCTGGAGTACTGACAACCATAAGATCAATTATATACAAAGCCACGATGATTGTTTCTCATAATTTAAGCGAAGAAGAGGCTTGCAGATATATAGAAAAATATAAGGTTGGTAATTTTATGATAAAAATATTTTTTCCACCAGAAATTTTAATCGAAAAGAATCAATTGTTGTAGATTACGCGACTAACCTTGGGTACAAGTGTAGCGAACCGATTTAGTAAAACAGAGCACGTATGGAAGTATGATGTGTCCTCACTTACTTTGGTGCTTTGCGGCGGAGGAATTCTTAAAAATGAGGTCGTAGAATTTTTATGTACTCTATTTAGGAACGCTGCTATTTACACCGCTTATGGTATTAATTAAAAGTTACTTGTTATTTTTTAATATGATAGATTACTAATTAAAATTAAACCAAATAGGTACCACTGAGTGTGGAATAGTGGTGGTTGGAAAAGTTGAGTCAAATAAATTAACTTCATGTGGTAAAACACTTCCTAACATAGAAATCAAAGTTGTTGACCCTGATACTAGTAACATTCTTGGACCAAATGAAACTGGAGAGTTGTGGTGCCGAAGCCAAACGTTAATGACTCGCTACTGGAATAATCCAGCAGCAACTGAAGAAGCTATCGACTCAGAAGGTATCTTCGATCGAGTGATTATTTCTTATATGATTCAATCATTTCGCTGCTTACTTTAGGATGGTACCGCACTGGAGACCTGGGGTATTATGACAAGGATGGTGACATTTTCATTGTCGAAAGAATAAAAGAATTAATAAAATACCGCCTTCATCATGTACCGCCAGCAGCCATCGAAAATGTAATTCAAGATCTTCCGGGAGTTGCGGAAGTAGCAGTTGTTGCTAAACCAAGTCTTGAAGATCTAGAACTTCCAATGGCTTTTGTTACCAAAGTACCCGGAATGCAAGTCAGTTTCATCCGACATTTTTTTCGAACAATAGCAAACGTTTATTTTTTAATTTACTGATGATTTACTTCGTTTCAGATTACCGAAGCTGAAATTAATGAAGCCGTAGAAGAAAAACTGCACGACAGAATGAAACTTCGAGGTGGGATTTGTTTTTTGGAAAAGATGCCCTATACAAATTCGAAGAAAATATCTAAAAAAGAACTTCGTGCCATGGCAAGAACTTTAGCAGAAAATAAAAAATAATTTCTCATAGAAAAAATTCTTGAATTTTGTATTTACATAGAAAATTTATAGAAATTTTGACGATATATTTTCGTAACTATACAATAAATTCTATATTTAAAAAAATAAAAAATAACATTTACAGTAATTAAAAATATCCAGTACTTTTTAAAAACTTTTCAACGATTCAAAATTTTTAAAGATCAATAGATCATTTCAGTAAGAAAACCTGAGAACTTCCCGGCCTTTCCGAGCTTATAGAGCTTAACAACGTTATTATCCGTAAATTTTTAAGCTCTTCAAGTCATTCCCGACAAGGAAAAGATACGGGCTACTCTCCGTAGAGAGACAAGGACTATGTCTTCCCAGATCCTCCCTAAATCTTCCTTGGCCAAACGCGGCCTTATAACTCAAAAAAAACATTTTTCTCTAGACTATTTTGGGTTTCGTCTGCTAGAAGACATCATAAGAAACAAAAAATGTTAATATTGTGTAGAGCTATTCCCGATAGAAAAAATGTTACGGGCTACTCTTCATAGAAAGACATAGTCATCTGCTTGCATCTGCCCGACGTCATTTACTCAAAAAATAAATTTTCCACAGGACTTTTTTGGAGTTTTCCTACTAGAGGACATCATAATGAACAAAAAACGTTTGTATTGTGCTGAGTTATTCCCAACAGAAAAAAAGCTAGGGGCTACTCTTCATAGATAGTCATCCTCATTCATCCTCATTCATCTTCATTTATCCTCATATGGGTCCGAACTCGAAAAATAAATTTTTCTCAGGACTTTTTTGGGGTTATCCTGTAAGAGGGCATCGTAAGAAACAAATATTATTAGGTGGTTATTCTCAAAAAGGGTATAGTTATGGTCTACTGTAGATGCAAACGGTCAGACAGTGTCACGAGGACGAAACTAGACGAAACTTTGAGTGTCGTCGGTCTACAAAATAATTTCTTCTATATCCAACATTCATTTTGAGGCTCTTTTAATGTAAAAGAATGTAAAATACTGAACAAAATAAAATTAAAAAAAAAAATACCGTTGTGTCATTACTGCGAGTGATAAAACAAATGTAGAAATGCAGACCTACTTTTGCATTTTTACATCAATATCGCTTAATTATATTTTTTCTTGAATAGGTTCTAATTAAGCAATTAAAATTATCAATATAATCATAGCAATGAAAAGTGCAAGTCATTTAAGTATTATACAAATAATATAAAATAAATAATGCAATCAGGTATGTTGAGAAATTAATATTTTATCTATCTACAGTAATTAATGATAAGAGAAAATTCTGATAAATGAAAATAGTACGCCGTTATCATTAAAATAAATGAGCAACAAAGAATAAATTAAATTTAACACGATAATGGAAAAACTTGTCAGAAATGAGATAACTGTACTTTGCCCTGGATCTATCGTGTGATGGATAGTTACTCCAGATGATGGAGAGGGAACGCATCATTTAATTAAAACTGTTGTTGCAGTTCAAGTGCAACAGATATGGCTACGAAACCAAGTCTACGAGAGGTAAGTTTTTAAGAACATCTCTGTAATATTACAACAAACTGAAATATAAACAGAAAATTGTTTTAATTGTAAAAGATTCCGAAACCTGTTTATGAAAATGGAGTTTGGAGAGGCACGAAAATTAATTTACCTGAGGGATACTTCAAAATCGGAAAGAAAGTTCGTGGTCAATTTGAAAAATATCCAGATTTCGTAGGACAGGTATTTGGTTTAAATAATATAAGATAAGTGTAAATCATAATTAGATTTTATGAATATTTAAATAGTTTTGATGATTTAGATTGACGGCGCAACGGGAAAAAAAGACACGTTCAATTGTATGGGCGCAAGAACTACAAAGTGCGCAGTATGGCTTAAAAAACAAGGCGTTAGTCGTGGAGATGTCGTTGGTCTGTGTTCAAAAAATCATTTGGACAGTTGCATACCGCTTTTAGCTTCTTTCTATTTAGGAGCTATTTTTAACCCTTGGTGGGACAGTTGTTTAGATGAAGGTATTTATCATAAAATAACCGGCGAAAACAATTAACGAGAGTTTTAATTTATGTTATTTTGATTAAATAGAACTGGTGACGTATTTTATAAACACAACAAAGCCAAAAGTGTTATTTGTTGACGAGGACAATGCGGAAATAATTATCAAGGCAATTACTAAAATAGATTATTCATTGCCTGTAGTAATTTTCGGTGAAAAAACTGATCTGCTATCTTTCAAAGACATTTTGCAAACTCAAAATGATGATGAAGTTAGCAAATTTAAATGTACGGAAGTAGAAGCTGAAGACCCAGCGTTAATATTGTATACATCAGGAACAACAAGCCTTCCAAAGGGAGCTTTACATTCTTATCAATCATTCATTAGTATGATAAGTTATTATCCACCGGACTCTACACCCCATACTGTTCTATGGTTTTCTGGACTCTGCTGGATGTCTGGACTACTAACAATCTTAAGGTCAATTACATGCAAAGTTACGATGATTGTTTATCATAATTTAGGAGAAGAAGAAGCTTGTAGGCTCGTAGAAAAATACAAGGTTGATAATTTACTACCGGAAAAAACTGACAAAAAAAAAAAATGAACTTAAAGAGAAATTATGTTGAGCAGGTTACTCGGATATCAATGGGAACGAGCACAGCTAATAGATTCAGTAAGACGAAAGGAGTATGGAAGTATGATGTATCATCAGTTGTTTCAGTAAGCTATGGCGGCGGAATCGCTATAAAAGAAGTCATCGAATCTTTACGTAATTTATTCAAGAATGCAGCTATTTACGTCGCTTATGGTATTTCCCACTATTTTCCTTTTCTACCAACTATCTTTATACTTTCATATAAAATATATTAAAAATTGAATAATAAATAGGTAGCACCGAATGTGGAGCAGTAGCAGGAGGAAAAGTTGAGTCCAATAAATTAACCTCTTGCGGAAAAGTATTTTTCAATACAGATCTGAAGATAGTTGACCCTGAAACTTATAAAATTCTTGGACCAAATGAAAATGGAGAGCTGTGGGGCCGATGCCGAACGTTAATGACTCGTTACTGGAATAATCCAGCAGCAACTGAAGAAGCTATTGACTCAGAAGGTATCTTCGATCGAGTGATTATTTCTTATATGATTCAATCATTTCGCTGCTTACTTTAGGATGGTACCACACTGGAGACCTGGGGTATTATGACAAGGATGGTGACGTTTTCATTGTCGAAAGAATAAAAGAATTAATAAAATACCGCCTTCATCATGTGCCGCCAGCAGCCATCGAAAATGTAATTCAAGATCTTCCGGGAGTTGCGGAAGTAGCAGTTGTTGCTAAACCAAGTCTTGAAGATCTAGAACTTCCAATGGCTTTTGTTACCAAAGTACCCGGAATGCAAGTCAGTTTCATCCGACATTTTTTTCGAACAATAGCAAACGTTTATTTTTTAATTTACTGATGATTGACTTTGTTTTAGATTACCGAAGCTGAAATTAATGAAGCCGTAGAAAAAAAACTGCACGACAGAATGAAACTTCGAGGCGGGATTTGTTTTTTGGAAAAGATGCCCTATACAACTTCGAAAAAAATATCTAAAAAAGAACTACGTGCCATGGCAAGAGCTTTAGCAGAAAATAAAAAATAAATTATCTTACAATAGTATTTTTGTCTAATAAAGTTACTAGTTAAATCAATTTTCTGAGATTACATACAAAATATCGTCCAATTATTAATTCCCAATAACTCAACATCATTCTTTCCATTCCTATCTATCAATTGCTTGCTAAATTCCCTATATCTTCAATACCAACTCGTATTTTCTTCAAATTCTATCAGATTTAAAGAAATTAATTTATGTTTCATTATCGACCTAAAAAAAACTATCAACTAAAATAAATGATATTTATATTTATCCAAATATTTTACTTTATATCAGTCAATAATTATTGAGCTCATAAATAAACTTAATTATTTTTAAAAATAATAAATTAATAGTTTGAATTCAAATAAACTTTCAGTTGGCGCCAAAATAAATAAGGCGGGTTGCCATAGAATTGAGCGGCTGCTGTTATTTTTTTTCCTTTCCAATTTCCAACCTCCATTAAAAAACGTTCAATTCAACAATAAAAGTCCAGGAGACACGTGTAATAAATAATAAATATTATAATGTTATTACTGAGATAACTAATTCTCTAAAAGTTAAATTATAAAATATATATTAAATAATTACCGAGGGATAAATAAATAAATATTCAAGATGAGTACGATATTGGAGAAAATAGCGGCCATCGAGGCTGAGGTAACCTAATTTATTCCATCATTTAATTATTTATATGACAATTTGATCAATATGTATTTATTTATTTTATCAATGACAGATGAGCCGAACTCAAAAAAATAAAGCAACCTCAGGTCACTTGGCGACTCTTAAAGCTAAGCTTGCTAAATTAAGACGTGAATTGATAACTCCAAAAGGTGGTGGCGGTGGTGCCGGAGAACAAGGTTTCGAGGTTGCAAAAACTGGAGATGCTAGGATTGGATTTGTAGGTTTTCCTTCAGTAGGAAAATCAACTTTGCTCAGTACCCTAGCTGGTGTTTATTCAGAAGTTGCAGCTTATGAATTTACAACATTGACGACTGTTCCTGGTTGTATTAAATACAAGGGTGCGAAAATTCAGGTATTCAAATCTCTGTGACACTGAAGGTAGCAGACGTCCGTCTATTTTAGTATTTTTTAATTTCCCGCCATAAAAATTGAAAATTTTCAAAAAAAAAAGAAGTTATTGGCTTCGGTCTGATTTTCGAAAATCGAATTTTTATCAGATCTCGACTATTCAGAGTATTTCTGAATGGACATCCATGTGTGTGTGTGTGTAAATTAATTTTGTCGTATGATAATTTTTGGAACGAATCAACCGATTTAAACTTTATTGGCGGCAATGGAAAAGACTCATCAATATTTAAATCTGATTAGATTTTAAAGTCGATCAGTCGAGTAGTTTATGAATTATACGAAAAAGAAAAATTTGAAAAATTTTTTTTGAGGTTTTTTTTGGTATAATTCATAAACTACTTGCCCGACTTGCCTCAAAATGTAATGAGTTCTAAGTCTTGATGAGTCTTTTCAATTACTGCCCATTACGTTTGAATTTTTAAATTCTTTTCAAAGACATCGCACGACAAGAATGAATTTTTTTTTAGTTAAATAACAAAATAACAATTTTTTGATCTCGAAGAGCTCGAAAACAGTGGGAAGTTTTGGGGTTTACCTACAGGGTCAACCGCTTTTCAGATTTTTATTTAAATAAATAGCTTATGAGAAACAAAACTTTTAAAAATTTTTTTAAATTCTTGACATGAATTTTAAAAATTTTTTTCTATAAATATTTTACTTGTTTAAAAATAAAAAAATAAAATGTCTGCAACTCTCTTAAATTCTAGACTGAAAAAAAATTACTTTAAAAAAAAACCTGCAATCCCTAGTCCATTTTAAATCCAAGACGAATCAGTTTTAAATAAATTATTAAATGACAAATAAAAATCGATTTTCAGCTGTTGGATTTACCCGGTATTATTGAAGGTGCTAAAGATGGTAAAGGTCGTGGTAGACAAGTAATTGCTGTAGCGCGAACATGCAGTCTTATATTTATTGTCCTGGATGTCCTGAAACCGCTGGGACACAAGAGACTCATTGAACACGAGTTAGAAGGTTTCGGATTGAGATTAAATAAACAACCGCCTAATATTACATTCAGAAAAAAAGAAAAGGGTGGAGTCAATCTACAAACTATGGTACATATCTAATTAAATCATCTCAATTAAATCATTAATTAATTAATCAAACAATTAAATTATTCTAGTGCACGCAAACAGAACTTGATTTAGATACCGTCAAATCAATTTTATCTGAGTACAGAATTCATAACGCCGATATTACTCTGAGATACGACGCAAGCGCTGATGATCTTATTGATGTAATTGAAGGAAATCGCATTTACGTACCGTGCATTTATTTGCTAAATAAAATAGGTAATTTAATTACCCACTCATATCAATTTTATCCAATAAAAATTTTATCAAAACAGCTAATTAATTTTTTTTGTCATTTAGATCAAATAAGTATCGAAGAACTGGATGTTATCTACAAGATTCCTCACTGCGTACCGATTTCTGCTCATCATAAATGGAATTTTGATGACTTGCTGGAAAAAATGTGGGACTATCTCCAACTCGTTAGAATGTATGTAATTTTTTTACATTTTTTGCGAGTAAAATGCAATTTCTATAATTTATTTTTATTTTTTTAGTTACACTAAACCTAAGGGTCAACTTCCTGATTATAATTCGCCCGTGGTATTGAATAAGGAAAGACGAACTGTTGAAGATTTTTGTAATAAACTTCATCGATCTATTGCTAAAGAATTTAAATAGTAAGTTTTATATTCTTGACCGGGTACTAGTTCACTGATCGGGTACTAAGTCTTTTATCTTAGCTTAAAAAAAAAAAAGTACTTATTAGTAAAAGACCTGATACTCGATCAGGGAACTAGTACTCGGTCACTAGTTATCTGATCGGGTACTGGATCTCACGTTATTGATTTTTTTTTAATTAAAAATTAAAAATTAAAAATTTTTTTCAGTGCATTGGTCTGGGGATCGTCGGTTAAACATCAGCCACAAAAAGTAGGAAAGGATCACGTACTAAGTGATGAAGATGTTGTACAAATTGTGAAGAAAGTCTGAATGACAATGATAATAATAATAATAATAATAATAATAATAATAATAATAATAATAATAATAATAAATAATGAAATGATAAGTCTTGATATGATTGCACATCAAGCGCCAAATGTTTATATAAATTTTTTTTCAACAATCAGCACACTTTTAATTGTAAAAAATACTCAGCGGCAAAAAAGTATAATTATTGATAAGAAAAGATAATTAACTTAAATTATTTACAATAATTATAAACATTACAGAGCTTTGAGGACGTACTCTTTGCGCTGTTGGTCAATGAGTTTTTCCAAGTGGTCACACTTATTTTTTGCTTCATCGCATTCGCGTCTCATACTTTTTATCGTAATGTCTTTTTGTGTTATTATTAATTTTATTCTACTGTACAATTGGGCCAAATTAGAATCTCTGTTGGCATTTATCTGTTCGATTTCTTTGTAAAGCGATCCAACTTTATCTTCAAGCTGACGTTTCTCAGTCTCGATCTCCTGTCTCGCGAGTTTCTTCGCATGATCCCGTTCTCGCGTAAGTTTCTCTTCAACACGACTCGCTTCCTGCAACTCAGCCAAACACTTACTGAGTTTACATTCCGTCTTCCGAAATTCAATTTCCAACGCATCGAGTTTCGTCGCAGTGACTTCAAGTTTTTCTCTAACCGTCCGTTCGTTTTCCCGAGAAATTTCCAACTCTCCTTCGTACTTCTCTCTCAGACACTGCAATTTACTGTCTGAACTTTTAACCAAATTCTGTTTCATATCACGCGTTTCCTTCTCAAGTCTTGAAATCGCCAGCTCAATTTGCCTGTCTCTCTCCCGACTGCACTCGTCCCTGATCCTCGCCTCAGCCATTTCAAACTTACAAGATTGCTGTTTCTTATAACTATCAACCCAGGCCTCTCTCTCAACATCCAGATTCTCCTTGAGCGTTTTTCTATCCACCTCAAACTGCTTGACAAGCTTATCAATCTTCTCCTGACACTGATTCGTTATCTGCTGGACAGTAGCATCCCTTTCAATGTCTCTCCTCGCTAGTTCATCAGCAAATCTCTTCTTTTCCTGCTGCGACTCCTCAAAGAATCGTCTCTGTTGGTTCTGTATCAGCGTTTCTTGCTCATCGAACTTCTCCTGGTACCTCACTCTCATGGCTTCCTTTTCACTGGCCAATACTTTGTCATGACTCGCAGTAAGTTCCAGTCTCAGTTCCTCTAACTGTTGGTTGGCGCGTCTGATGGCCCGCAATTCAACCTCTTGGAGTTCTTTCATATGCGCGCTACGAATGTCTTGTATTTCCTGTTGATGCTGGTCAATCATATTCCTCAACTCAGGCTCCAACCCTTTTACCGTTATCTCTTTTATCTTACTCGTCTTGGCTTCTAGCCACCGTTCCCGTCTTATTTTCTCACCCGCCAAACACATTTCCCTCGTGCGCTGGATCTCAATCCCGTGTTTCTCCATCGCGAGCTTCATTTCCCGTTGATGTTTGACTTCCATCTCTTTGATAGTCATCGCCAGTGTATTGCACTTATCACTCAGCTGCTTCTTCTCCTCAATCAACTGCTCGACAAACTTCTGATGCCGGCGTATGATATTCTGGTACTTGTTCTTCTGTGCCTGCAGTTCAGATGCGTGTTCTTTCTTACGCGACTCCAGTTTATCGCACGCAGCCTTGCGTTCATTCTTCAGCTCTTCCTTCAAAAGTTTCAAAGTCGCTTCACGGTCTTCAAGCTGCAGTAATGCCGTAGCCAAGTCATCTTTAGTCGTGTCACTCACTACAACTTTGTTTGGATTTTTTATCAATGACTTCAATTCATTTATTTCTTTCGGTTCTTCGGGATTACTTCTAGGTCTTGGAGTGTTTCCTGCATTACTTATAGGTCTCAAAGAATTTTCCAACTCGGCAAGTGGACAATCTTGCTCCAGAGTACCCAGGAAAGACATGATATCATCGTAAGTTGAAGAAGAAGCTCCGCAAGATCCACAATCTTCTTTTTCCAGCATCTAAAATATGATTTAATTATAAACCAGACTTTTTCTACTGACGAAAAATAAAAACTTACGTGATCTAGATCAATAAAAGTAACGGGATTCTCTGTGGGATAAATACAAGTGTCCACAGCAACGACCTGATGATCGAGACTCTGCTCCAGATCACTTATCATGCTGCACAACTGGTCCAGAGAACAAGAATCGCTTTCGATAATATTCTGGTTGCAATCACTGGGTCCGGTTTTTTTAACAAAACCATCCTGCCGACGACTCTCTTGATCCGAACACTCAGTGCACTCATTTATTTTTTCTTCTTCTTCATCTTTAGCACTTTTACCACCACGTGTTTCTCGCGAGCCGACGTTATGTCCCGGTGTTTTTTTAAATATTTTTTTATTTATCGGCGGCTTGCTAGTTACTTTTTGATGGACGATATTTATCATCTTATTGATAATATCTACGTGTCCAGGCCGATAAATGAGTAAGTTAGTTAGCGAGATAGCGAGTGAAAGTGAACGGTATAATTGTTTTTATTTTTTGCAGCTTAGAAAATAGATTCAAGACTGATGGGGTTCGACGTTGCTAAGGTTACCGTGCCAAATAATTTTTTTAATTTCCTCATGATGTGTCATCGATGTTATTTTAAATCAAACACTTGTTTTATTCTATTATTTTTCATTAATTTTATTTTATTATATCACGTATTTTTATTTCAATATCAATAAAATAAAATAAATTATTTAGTTTTAAAATTTAAAATTTATTTAGTTGTCATAATTTAAATTTAAAAATTTATTTACGCGCGTTATTTAAATTTTTAATTTAAATTAAAATTCTAAATAAATATTTGGTTTAAATTTAAATAATGTTTTATTTTTGAAATTATTATTAATTTTTATTTTAATAATTTTATTTATTAAAATTTCAAATTTAAGAAATGGCTGACAGCGTCAACAAAATGGCGGCCAAAAATCGGCGCCAAAAAATTACAAGTAATGAAGAAATTAATTTATTAATTATTCTTATTACTTGCGCGGTAAATTCAAATATTTGAAAAATATATTATTAAAAATTGAAGAAAAATTATAAATCGTACGACAAAATAAAATGGCGGCAGAATATAATAAAAAAATATTTCAAATATTAAAAAAAAAACACGCAAGTGTTTGAACAAACCTTGGCGGAGAAATAATATGCAGAAGGGTATCCTAATACACTTGGAGATTTAAATTAAATTGCTCCAAGTGTATTGCAGCTAAAAAACGTCACTTAACTGCTATTTCCCCACCAGACGATGCCAGATGAGTTTGCTCAGGAACTAGGAAGTCATCAGCATCAGCCATCAGCAATACTTTACAATAGCACTGAATACTCAACACTTTACACTAGCACTGAACACTCAACACTTAACTGCACATTTAAAATTAATAAAAGATAAATTTTAGAATCACTGCACAATTTTACACGACACCACAATACTGTGTTTCAATTCAAACATAAAGAATGATTTGGACTACTACTGCCGTTCTCGATTATACTGACTGCCGCTATTAGACCGTTAGTTGATACGATGGAATCAATTTTGCGATTCATTCTCCCTCCCCTCACTTTAGCAAAAATTTGATAGTGGGGGAGGGAGAATGCAGTGACGCGCAGTAGCGCCAACTTGGCGCGAGATTTTAAAATTGAAATTTAATAATTTTATTAAAATTTATTTGTGTCAATAATTATATTAATTTGACTAAAAAATATTTTCAAAATTTTTTTTCATTGATAATTTTTTAAATATTCTTATTGCTTCCGCGGTAAATTTAAATATTTGAAAAATAAATTATTTGAAATTGTAGAAAAATTAAAAATCGTACGGCGAAATTAAATAACGACAGAATATAATAGAAAAGTATTTAAGACACTAAAAAAAAAAAAAAAAAACACGCAAGTGTTTGAACAAACCATGGCGGTAAAATAATTATGCAGAAGCACTGAACACAACACTCAACACTTAACTACACTACAGACACTGCACAATTTAAATTAACAAAACATAAATTTTACAAACACCGCACAATTTAATTAAACAATAACTATGAGCAACAAATTTTATAGATAATTACACGACGCCACTGTGTTTTAATTCAAACGTACAAAGAATGATCTGGACTACTACTGCCATTGTCGTTGATACTGACTGTCGCTATCGAACCGCCAGTTGATACGATGCTATCGATTTTGCGATTCATTCTCCCTCCCCCCACTTCAGCAAAAATTTGAGCGTCGAGTCAGCGACGCGCAGTAGCGCCAACTTGGCGCGAAATTTCAAAATTAAAATTTAATAATTGCATTAAAATTCATTTGTGTCAATAATTTTATTAATTAGACTAAAAAATACACTTGAAATTTTTTATTTTCACCAATTTAAAGGACTAAGGGCCTGACATAATAAGAGAAACCCCAGGAACGCAGAATAAATATTTAAAAAATTCAAATTTACCCGCCAATTTCTAGAATCTGCTGTCGGTAACAAAAGCGATAAAAATTTTCTATTAATCAAATACTCAATAAAAAAATTATTTAAATTACTAATTTACTTAATAATTGCTAATTAAACTTAATTACTGTATGTATTTATTTGTATCATAATATAAAAATTTAATATGCAATTTCAAAATTTAAAATGGCTGCGGCGTTACGACATGACGCCAGCACTCGCGCCAACAATTCAATTTTAACATTTCTCGTACGTAAATAATTTAAAAAATCTCGATTTAAATAAACAATAAAATATTTATAAATATTTTTGTTTGCTCCAGGTGGTGGGTAGTGCGCAATTGTGCGAAAAAGTAACTCAGTCACTCCATCAATCAGCACGGGAACAAAACACTCGCATAACCGTCCACCAAAGTGAGTCAATAACCCAAATTTTGCAGCACAAAATATCATTAGCTACTGATTTTATTATCTTTATAATTAACGGCGAAGCCAGTCACACTGTACTCGAGGTAATTATCATTTTGTTTCATCTTAATTGTCATCAGTTGCGTAAATAAAATTCATAACCTCAACAGCCATCAGTCAGTCAGTAAACAATAAAATAATTAATTTATTTTACAGGTAGAAGCGAATTTAAATATAATTGACAAACATTTTATAATAACTGGTACAGTTTTAATCGTTTATTGTAATGGTCCAACTCTATATTCAAATGTAATTCATCATAGATCATGTCGACTTGCTAATAAATATTGTCTGCGTAGAATTTTATGTGTCAACATCAACGTAAGTTCATTTAAATCCATCATCGAATTTCAAAAACCTGTAAAATAATTTTATAAATAATAAATTATTTATTTATTTACTCAGAATCCAGCAAATTGTCTGCTGTTGGGTCATCGCGTCCTGAATCTATCAAAGGGAATCTTAAATCTGAGCTCCGGACATCCGAATATCGATTTCTCACTGAAAATTGCCGACTAAGTGAATAAATTTTTTGATAAAATGAAAAAATCACGAGCACCGGCGTACGCATCGAGCCATGAGGAAAGCGAAAATGACAGTGACCAGACAGAGTGCAGCATTGGAAGCAACTCGACCGCTGGTACTCATCGCAGCGATACTCCAAATGGAGCTAAGCCGCGACGTAAAGGTCGCCGTCGCAGTAAAACCACAAAGAACAAGCCGATAAATGATAAGCCGCTTTACAAATACTGCTGCAGTGTGAAAGAAGACCATGGGCAGCCTCTGTTTGGAGTCCAGTTCAACCACCATCTGAAGGAAGGCGAGCCGATGATCTTCGCGTCAGTTGGCAGCAACCGGGTGAGTATTTACGAGTGTCCTGAAGGAGCAAACATGAGACTGCTCCAGTGCTACGCGGATCCAGATAGTGAAGAAAATTTTTATACATGCGCGTGGACGTATGATGACGCGGGGAAGCCCTTGCTCGCGGTAGCGGGATCACGGGGAGTAATTAGAGTTATTAGTCCGGTGACAATGACCTGCGTCAAACACTACATAGGTCACGGGCACGCGATCAATGAGTTGAAGATCCACCCGCGGGATCCGAATGTTCTTTTGTCGGCATCAAAAGATCATGCGCTGAGACTCTGGAACATAAAAACCGACGTCTGTATCGCGATCTTCGGTGGAGTTGAGGGCCACCGGGACGAAGTGCTCAGTGCGGACTTTGACATGAAAGGGACGAGGATTATTTCCTGCGGAATGGACCATGCGCTGAAACTCTGGTCGCTCGAGAAACCGGACATGAAGGAGGCAATAAAACAGTCTTACTTCTGCAACCCCGCTCGCAATAGTCGGCCCTTTGATTCCATACTCCAGCATTTTCCCGACTTCACAACTCGGGACGTCCACCGGAACTACGTCGACTGCGTCAAGTGGTACGGGGACTTTATACTCAGCAAAAGCTGCGAGAACTGCATCGTCTGCTGGAAACCCGGTCGACTCGAAGACTCCCAGCTGCGTAATAATGAAACCAGCGCTACGGTAATGCATCGTTTTGAATTCAAAGAGTGCGATATCTGGTTCATTCGCTTCTCAATGGATTTCTGGCAGCGCACGATAGCTCTAGGCAACCAGGTGGGGCGGACCTACGTCTGGGACTTGGATGTCGACGAACCTGGACAAGCTAGATGCTGTTCTCTCCAGCATCCGAGATGCACTGCGCCTATCAGACAGACTAGTTTGAGTCGCGATGGCTCTGTTTTGCTCTGCGTCTGTGACGATGCTACTGTCTGGCGATGGAATCGTGATCATTAGTTATAAATATTATTATTATTATTATTATTATTATTATTATTATTATTATTGAACTGTTTATTTATATTATTGGTTTTGATGAATTATTGGTCAGTCCAAATGTACATTAATGCTTGTAAATTAATTTACGATTTAAAGTTAAGAGTTTAAGTGAGAGCCGCAAGAGCTGCGCCGAATGCTGCATCTCCAGAATGTCCTAATTCTAAGGGTAATTTATACCAATTTATAACTTCTTTTTGTAACACTGGATTACGTACTAATCCAGATCCATTTCCTACGATACGTTTTATACCTTTTTCTTTCAATAAGTCCTGTGACATCATGCTGAAAATAAATATTCTTTATATTTTAATTGCCACTAGAAATTATTAACATTTATGTACATTAATCTTATTATTATTTTAAATTCCCGCTAAAGTATTAGAGTTATGACAAAAATGTATCTGACCAATATTTTAGGAAATTTAATTCTCTGAAAAAAAGGTCCTTATAAATTTTCGTCAAATCGAATAGTTTACGATCTAGAGAATTTTTAAATCAACATTTAAATTTTGCTAAAAGTATTTTTGTCTCCTGTCATTTATAAAATAAAATTACATCAAAAAGATTAAAGATACGGCTAAAATGATAAGGATCTTTTTTGTAGGAAATTTAATTCTCTATAAAAAAAGTATCTATAAATTTTTATGTAACTCTGATATTTAAGACGCTATATACTTTTTAAGTTTTGAGTAGTTAATAAAATATAAATTTTCAGTTGTAATTGAATAAATTTATATATATTTACTTACTTGTGAAGATTGTGAATGATACCAGAGCAAAGTGAACGGAAAACACTTCCTAGATTAAGAGTATCCAATGTTATTCCAGTAACACTTGCTGTTTTATCTGGAGCGTAACGTTCACCTAGAAGAAGTGGATCTATTTCCATTGAACTTATGGCCGAATCTTCTTGACCCAACGCTATTAATTTATCCCAAACTTTTGCTGTAATTTTTTAATAGTCAATCTACTAATTACTGAGCTCTCTGACTAACTAAATAATTAAATGAGGAACAAACTTACATTGAGGGACAGAAAATCCTAGATCCATTGCCCAGTGCTGCAAAGTTTTTACAAAAGTTGCGAGTGTGTTCCCGCCGTTCAATGAAGCAGCGACTGCTAAATATTTGTCATTGAAATATGGAAAGTATTCGATGCTACCTGGAATTAATTAACTAATTAATTAGTTATTTAATTAGAGATGATTTTAAGGATCGAGATGAATTTTTACCTGATTCAGTAAAATCTTTCGGATTAAATGAAGGATGGACGTATGTAAGTTGGGCAGATGTTGATATATTTAATACTGCTTCGTCAGTTTGCTTTAGCAGTGCAAGAACTGAGCATTGAAGATCACCGAGAGCTACACCTAGAATTTTATTTATTAATTACAAGTAATTAATTTTTAAAAATTTGAGTACCAGAAATTTCTTTCAAACTTTGAATGAAAATTCTGGCCAAAGTACTAGAGATACAACAAAAATGATAAGAACATTTTTTGTAGGAAATTTAATTCTCTATAAAAAAGGTCCTTATCAATTTTCTGATAAGTCGAGTAATTTAAGAGCTAGAGGCTTTTAAAACTAACATTGAAATTTTATCAAATCTATCCCTCCTTTTTTTACTGAACTTCGACTTAAAATTCTGTCCAAACTATCAACAGTATGACAAAAACATAAGAGTAAAATTTTTTAGGAAATTAAATTCACTACAAAAAAGATCTCTATCACTTTTAACGTAACTCCAATAGTTGAGTAGATAATCGACAATTACCAATAGGAACACCAGCGGGAATTCCAAACCAAGGGTAGATTAATTTCCCAGCAACTTGTCCAGGTTTTAAAATCCTCTTGGGTAATAATCTAACTGGAAAATTATCATTGGCCATCAGCTCTGTCTCCCACTGGGCTTCTTCAGTCAAAAAGTATCCCCAGCTAGCGGCATTCTGTGTACTCATAACAATCTCGTCACTGCCAGTCAATAAATTTACCAGCAAATCTTGCACGGTGCCGCACCTGTCGTACTTCTGCAACTTTTCTGGTCTAAAATAAAATAAACATCGCCATAATTTAATTCAAATCAATAAAATTATATGTCGGAATGAGAAAGTTGTGCAAGAAAAAGGTAAAAAGTTTAAAATAATAAAAGTAAAATTTTTTTATTTACTTGTTACGAGCAAACCAGAATAAAGTAGCACATCCGAAGCCCGTATGTACTGGCAAATGGCTTTTAGATTGCGGTAAAGTGTTTAAAAAATTTTTATCACATCGTCCGTCTTGCCATGTATACAAATGCGATACACTCTGACGATCTATCTCTAGTTTGAAAGTTCCATCCTCTTTTTCAGGTGATCCTGTTGTTTTCCATAATGCAACTCCATGCATTTGCCCACATATTCCAATACTTTTTACCTGTACAACATCAAAATATATACAAATATATTAGTGCTCCAAAAAAAAATTTTTATTTTTAGTCTCATGATCTTAAAAAAACTAAACTCGCGCCTTTAACAATTTTTACTTACGAAACCAAAGGAGTTACGAAAAAATTTACTAAGACTTTTTTATAGAAAATTTAATTTCCTACAAAATCATTCCTATACATTTTCATCGTATCTCCAGTAGTTCGATCCCAATTTCATTTTTAAAAAATTTTGACACCTGATATTTTCAAAAATTAATTGTGATCTTTAAAAATTCCTAGCTCTCAAACTAAAGGATTTACGTAAAAATCGACAGAGACCTTTTTTACACAAAATTAAATTTCCTACAAATTTATCTCAGTACATTTTTCCCATATCTCCCATATTTAAGCCATAATTTGAATTACAAGCAAAAAAACAAATCTTGTAAAATTCCATGATAAAAAAGAAAGATTTCCAGCAGCTGAATATACTCAGCCACAGTAAACAAATAAAAAAATATTGATACCTGTCTCAACAAATCTTTGGGTAATCTGGACACACAATTATGTACAGCGGACAATATTTTTGGCACATCCTGTTTATTACCTTCGATTCCCAGATCACTTGGCACATTGGCCTGTGTTTCTTTCGACTGATTAGCAACTATTTGCTTTGTTTCCGGAGATAATATTATAACTTTAACAGAAGTAGTTCCTAAGTCTATTCCCAGTACCAATTTACCCGACCGCGGCATCGCGAGTAATTATCCCGGGCTTGTATTTAATTACCAATCAATCCACGAGTCAGTACGCGGCAGAAGTAAAACTTTTTACAACTACAATCCAACAAAATAAATTGAATGGACAAAGTGCAATACTAAGTGCAGCTCAGCACAAACCACGTTGACGTCTAGTCCACTCGTCTCGTTATCGTTACCGTTGAATCGCTAATGCTAATGAGTCTTATTATTCTATTGACTGCAATGTAGAGAATTACCAATGAGTAATGTTTAAATATACAGCAAATACTTAATAAAATGAATTAGTAGTGGGAATTAAAAATTTTTGGTCATTGTAACACATTTTCAAAACACAGCTTTACTAATTTAAATTTAAATTTAAATTTAATTTATCTATCAATTGAATCATTTAAATTGGCAACTGAATTGCAGAAAGATAAATTACTTTAATTTGAAAACTAAATATATAAGAAGGTATGTATTTATGTGTGTATATATATGAAATGTATGTATATATTTATGTTCTAGATCTTTAAAATTAAGTAAAACTAAACCGCGGAATGATGAAGACTCTGTAACTCAGAATAGACTACTGGTACAACACGGGGTTTATTGAAGAAAGGAATTGAACGGAGTAGTGGGTACATAATATTTTAGATACTCTTTTATTTAGAGTATGGCTTTTATCGGATGCAATATACAGATAAAATTCACTCAAGTACCCTTCTCATGTTGTATATATATATTATGTGTGTATACGTAATATCAAACTATTCTTCGTAACTGTCTCGCTCCATTTATCGAAGCACAATGAGAATATAAAAGACTGTTTACTATATGTGTCATCAAATATGTTATATAATATGTGCTCTATAGATATTACACGAATATACTCATTTTTATAAAACAAAATATTTATATTGTTGGGAGTTTATTTAGCAAAAATTTCAGATAATAACAATCTCTTGATAATTGTTTTATTTTGCCCGCGTAATCTATACCACATTTTTTTTATTTCAAATGATAACGCAAAAAATGTCATAAGCTGGCATTTTATTATTTTTTTAAATTAAGGATTTTTTTTATTTTATTCTTCGTTTTGTTGACAGAGCGATGATGGAAAGAAGTAACTGACATTTGAATCTGAGGTAAAGTTGTACTGGAATTGATATTTTGTAGTTCTGAAGTTAGCAGACAATTAATAATTTTTGGAATTTTTTTTTCAACAGATCGAGTACAAAAAAAAAAATCTAAAAATATGCACATGTAGAAAATTTAAAAAACTATAAGTGCAATTTTTTAAATATTTATCGTTTTGGATAAATTTCAAAAATTATTAGACGTCAGCTAACTTCAGTATCATATTTTACGCAAAAGTGAGATAAAAAATTTATATTGATAGCTACAGTTTTTTTTCAAAAACTTGCTGTTAAGTGTTTTTGATCAAGTTGATGTCAAGTTCTGCAGATTCAAATTTTTACTGTGATATGAGTAGAATATGATCTACAAGTTGACGCAAATCTACAGCTGTAATAAAAATGGAAATTAAATCAGAAAGTTGCTTTTAAATTTCTCCAGTTGATTTCAGTCTTCAAAAGTTAATGACAGAAAGTTACAAAAAAAAACATGAATGAGCAAAATTTTATTTCCAAATTAACTACAAATTATCGTCAGCTTGCACCTTTATCTTTTTGCAGTCAACTTGACATCTTATTTCAGTTGTAAATTTCTGTAAACTCGCAATCAAAATACCTGTCAGAAAAATGAAGAAATTCAAAAAATTACGGCCGGACACGAATAAGAATTTTTAAAAATACAAAATTTTTCGCGCTCGCAATTACAGAAAATGCTGAAAACTCCATTTGAAGTTCCCGCGGTTATTTTTTAAATTTGAATTTAAAAGTCAACTCCCAGCCAACCTGCTGTCAAAAAATTTAAAATTGACATCAATTTGTCGCCCAACTTTTCCTGAATCTTTTGAAAAAAAAAACCCGACCCACAAATGGGATTCCCATCTTACTAAGCGTAGAAACTGTAACATTTTCAAAATTTATTTATCTACCGTCGACAATTCTCTCCTTCTTTTAATTCCGTACGCGAAATACATAATATATAATATATTTATCTAAAATATCTTTCGAGTTAAATCCTGCAGTATCCAGACTCAGACGTAGTACCACAAAATATAGAAAATAATAATAATAAACCCAAATATATCCACCTATAGCAGTTTAATAAAAATAAAAATACTCGATAAAGTAACGTGACGAAAGTTTATTCAATAATTACTATAATAACAAGACAATGAATACGCATTAGATAAATATAAATTCATACATACAGTCAACGGACTTTCGCCACGTAATCCCGAACTACTCCTGAAGTCATCAACGTACTGACGTTTAATTTATATCTATATATTTATATCCGTGTATCTGAAAAGGCCTCGCATTTTCGACAAGTATCGCATACGTGTTGTTTCTATCAGAGATCACTATCAGTTTTATTCTTCACTTAATTTATATATATATATATATATATATATATATATATATATATATATATATATATATATATACGTATATATACACACTTACATATATATAAATATATACTTGCCGTACTCCATACTCCAAACAAGTGGCTGTGACGAAACTAAATATTAACAAAAAAAAAAAAAAATGTTGCCCAGTGTTGCGTAATTTAAAAATTAATACCGTTAATATTTTTCACAAGACTGGTGATTGTAATTTGTAATTCATATTATTATTATTGTTATTACAATTATAATTTTAAACTGTAACTATTTAGTGTGAACCAGTGAGTCGAAATAGTCAAATGTCAACACACGTCAGATTATATATTTATTTATGAAATAAATGGTTAAAAATATAAATAATAATAATAATATTTATAATTATTATTGCTCACAAGAGGAAATAAAGACGTAAACAAAGAATTTAATAATAATAATAACGACAATAATAATAATAAATTATTATACGTCAGTACTTTTGCATCTCATCGACCATTTGACCTCGACTTGAATACACGTAAGTTTTTTTCAGTCTTCTTAATAATAAAATTTGAATTTTGGTAATTGAATTGACAATTTGAAGTTTTTTTTTTTTTTAATGAGATAATTGAGTGAAGTTTAAAATTTGAATTTAAAATTTTTACTAAAATAAAGTAGACGTTATTATTTTATTTTATTTTATTTAAAATTATGCTTCAGTTACGTCAATTAAAATGGGTACCGTAGAAGAACGTCCAGGACCATCACAGCCGTCAGACTCGGCCACCAAAGACAAGGAAAAAGATGACAGAATGTTTGAATGCAATATTTGTTTAGATACTGCCAAAGACGCTGTCGTCAGTATGTGCGGACATTTATTTTGGTAGGTTATTTTTAAAAACAAAGTCATGATAATAAAATACATTGAGAAAACGATTCAAAAAAATTAAACAGAAAATTTAAATATTTTCTAACCAAAGTTAATTTTAAATAAAATTTTTTCCCCCTCATTTTATCTCAGAAGTAATAAAATGAGGGAGAGACAAATTTCCATTTCTGACGTTTCGAATAAAAAAAATCTCAGTAAAAATCAGTGAGATCACCATCAAAATTTAATCAATCAGTTTTTAAATTCAAGACATCTCTCGTGTATATAAATATAAAACATATATTGTTTACATCCTAAATTTTGAATTTAAATTCTAGTATAGACTTTGAACTTAAGATTTATTTCTGGCAATTAATTTTGAAAATTATTATGCATTTATTTATTAATAAAAGTATCAGTACATTGAAGTTTTTGAATTTTACTTGAGTATTTAATTTTGTGAATCCTTTTGAATTGTATTTTATAAATATTAGTCTAGATACTAGAGTAGTTTTATTTTTTTAAAATAATCCTAAGTAATAATTATTAAACAGTTGGCCTTGTCTTCACCAATGGCTGGAAACGAGACCTACGAGACAAGTTTGTCCAGTATGCAAGGCTGCCATTAGCAAAGAAAAAGTTATTCCACTGTACGGGCGAGGTGCCTCGAAACAAGAGGATCCAAGGTAAACTACTGGCTTAATTTTCACTTTTACATCATGCCTAAAATATTTGTTGGTTTATTTAAATCTGGTTATTTTTAGTATAATAATAATAATTGTTATTATTATTTTAAAATTTAAGGAATAACGTCCCGCCAAGACCAGTGGGCCAAAGATCTGAACCGGAAGGAAGCTCATTCTCAGGACTCGGGTTCGCTGACGGGGGTTTCCATATGTCCTTTGGTATAGGCGGATACCCGTTTGGTTTCTTCATGTCGACGTTTAACTTCGGTGACAACCGACCCAATGCTGGTAAATTGTTATCATTTATCTGCTTTATCTCGACGTATCGTAGATTAAATGAACTTGGAGGATTTACTGATAGTGATTTTTTTAAGTGTTTTAAAACAAATAATAGTTGTAATGTTTTTTTAATCACTGAGATATGGTAATTGCGCTGTAATTAACTTTGATATATTCTAATGATAGCTTTAATTATGTGGAGCTTATGAAGGTTTTTTAATCAGAGCGTAAAATGTTTTTTTATAGAATTGATTTAATAATAGTTGGTTTTATTGCTGCTCGGTTCAGTGAAATTTGAATTTTGAAATATTAAGTTCAGAAGATATGACGGCCTTGGAAGGAATTTAGACCCGCGGCATTACAGTTGTTACAATACGGAGTAAAAAAAACAGTTTGGTAGTCAGTAAAGATACCGGTGGGCATGGACCAGAATCAATAAAATTCACCAGTAAAAAACGCCGGCAATTAACTAAAAAACGTGATCTGGTATTTTTAATCTGAGCGACTGAAAAAAAAAAAATGAAAGTTACCAGTAAATTTAAATGTCTGGTTCATGTGATTGAGAGTTTAGTTCTGAAAAAAAAAATGAGCGAATTTAATTTGCTCGAGTTGTTAAATAATCGCGTGTACCAGTTTTAAAAATATAGTATTGAGAAATACGCGATTAAAATTATTATCAGACCACATATTAAATGACTGCTTGACTTCAAACGTCTATAACTTTTTAAATTTTCCCAATAATTAAATTTTTTTCGCGTACTTATTTTACAAAGATAACGCCGCTTAAAAAAAAAAAAAAACAAATAAATTAATTGGTTCCGTTGAATGAGAGTACCCCGAAAAATAATGAAAAATCACTTAGACATATTTATTTAAATAAAAAAGTAAAACAAATTTCAGTCGGAAAATTATGACACCTTACTGGGGTTCAACATGCAAACATATCGTAGTTCAAAAAATTTATGGAAAGCGTGCGTTGAACATCACACATTCTTTAGACTTCACAGTCCGAAAATGCGACCACGTCGTTTCCCATTGACCCTCAGCAGTCGTTTTACTTATTCAGGCCGCACTGAGTTCCACACAGTCGAAGATGGAAAACACCGAGCCCGCGTTGAAAAAACATGTATTAAGTCTTCATCATATTATTAAAACAAATAAATAACATACAAATATTTTATTTTTCAGCACCTCGAGGAACTCCACAGCACGACGAAGACGTCTTCATATCAAAATTATTTTTATGGCTGGCATTGATCTTCATAACATGGCTACTGATAGCTTAACCGCCAGTGATAACTCAACGATAATTTAAAACTCAATGCAGAAACAATTAATGCGCTAGACGAAATCCTCTAGTGTGACCTCCCGTATCAAAATCAAAAAAAGTATTTTTTTACTCTTTCGTTTTAAATTGACCACCAGATGGGACAGTTGATTAAACAAAAACTAAAATCCATTACATGTAGACATATTTAAATCTTGCGTTGAGCTTCGTTAAATACATTGTGTATATATTTAATATATTTACTGTGGACATATTCATATACATTTACGTATTGCATATATATCATAGCTGTTAAGTTTAATTGCTAATTTATACTTTTAAATATAATAATTATAATGATAATATATAAAATATAATTTAAAATTACTCGGAAAAAGCTGAGGGGTAACCAGGCATTTGTCTATCCATTGTAAACTTTCTTTTTCACTTGTGGGTAAAGAGTTTATAGATTTTATTTAATTATCAATAAGCACATTATAATAAAATGGCATTTAGAATTGTGCATTTATTTTTAACCCTTAAATTTTATCTTTTATTGAATTGATACAAGTAAAATAATTTTTTTTTTATTAATTGTTAAATTTTTTAAATTTCATCTCTTGCATTTACGTTGCGCTTGAACCCTTTTGTGACGAGCAGATCATTACATTCCTCTCTGGTTAATTTTGATAATTCGAGTCGTTCTATTTCCTGTAATTAATATTCAAATTACGTATATATGGATATTAATTTAAATTTATTACGTAATATAAGTAATCTAAAAAACCGCTAGTGTACTTTTGTACAGATAAATTTTTTTTATTTAAAACGTGGCCGTGAAAAAAATTCAAATTTTTCCGGGTCAACTTCCAAAGTTCATGTCTGTACACTTTGAACAAAAAAATTTAATGATCCTGAAGTTAGTAGACAATTATCAGTTTTCGGATTTTTTTAATCAAATCAATTAAAAAAAAAAAATGCACATGTAGAAAATTAAAAAAACTGTATGTGCAATTTTTTTTATAATTTATCGTTTATAAAAAAATCCAAAAATTATCATACCTCGACTTCAGAGGATACTGAAATTAGCTGACGTCTGATAACTTTTAGATTTTTTTTTAAATGATAAATTAACAAAAAAAATATTTCAGTAAATTGCACATACAATTTTTTAAATTTTCTACATGTGCATATTTTTAGTTTTTTTTTTTTTTGGTAAAATTGTTGAAAAAAAAAAAACCCAAAAATTCTTAATTGTCTGCTAACTTCAGGATAATGACTTCAGTACCATAAAATTTATCTGTAATTATTTAAAATTATCATATTTTTATAAAATTTTATTTTGATTTCTGTATCTAAAAGTTAGCGGCATTTATCCCAAGTAATTTTAATTTTAAATATTCAAAAACTCAACATATACGCACTAGATCATTGTCATAGAGAACCAACTCGGGTTTGGCCCCGACGATATGTTTGAACTCAACGTTGTTGCTGATAATTAAATTAAGTAAAAATATACATATACATACATATATATCATAAAATTCATTTAATTTTAACACTAAAAGGATACTAGTCCGGAATGTCATCGAAAATAAATTTTCTAACATCAGGCAAGCGGTTCAATGAGCAGCCCGAGCAACTCTGTAATAAATATAAAGTATACATATATATTGTTACTGCAATTGTTATATGTATAAATAATTATTAAAATAAATAATTTTTAATAATTTACCTCTACGACAGCTCGCGTGTAAGCATCAGCGCAGTTTGTATTAAACGTCAAGCAGACAAATAAAATTAAAATAAACGATATCTTTTTAATCATCATGATTTATTTATTTGCTGATCAGTTTTTAATTAAAAACGTACTAATAATTTAGTAAAGAGCAAGAGAAAGAGGTTGGGATTTTATTGCTATAGTGTCTGTTCCGCTGACCTTCGGATCAATAATTTATATAGCAGAGATTGTTTCTAGTTTTTATAAAACTTCCAGCAGCGACCTTGTCAAACTGACTGCGCTCATTACTTTTCAAATTTCCGGAATAAAAATATTATTTACATTTTTTTTATTCTTTACATTTATTACTTATGATAAAATCCTACGCTAATATTTACAAAAATTTTTAAATTAATTTATAGTCCAAATCTCCCAGTTTTGCGACAAGACGATGGAGTACCAGGTTCAGCCATTCCAGGAGTCGAAATTTCCTGTCTGCGTATGGAAGCTTGCTCGCGCTGCTGCTGTTCCTGAGCACGTGCTTTCATTTCTTCCTCCGCCTGCTTCATTTGCTCTTCCATCGCATTCAGATGCTGGATATTCTGCTTACGTTTTGCGCGTCCGCTTGCGGCGGTTTCCTTTACACTGAAGAACATGGGACCTAGTTCTGCGAGCCAGTGCCCGTCGACGGCAGTGACGCACTGCATGTACTCGCGAGCAGTCATCACCAGCTCGTGGTAGACGACGTAATCGGGAGTGAATCCCATGCCGAAGAGTGCGGATGTTGGGTGGAGGTGACACGGCATCCCGGTACGCAGGTTTATATATTCCCCGATACCTTTGAGTCGGGCTGCTTGGTGGAAGTAAGCTGAGCAGATGCACTTGCGCACGATATCCCAGTCGGTTCCGCAGCTCACTAGCTCCAGTTTCTGTTGCTTTAAAATTTCTTCGAGCTGCAGACGAACCTCGCGGACTTTTCTCATGGCCTTTGCGTGGATAAAGTGTTCAGTGCACCAACTACTGGAGTACCCGTTGGACTTCCACTGGTTGTAGACATTGAGGAAGGTCAGATGGTCGGACTCAGGCACTTGGAACTTTTCGCGAGCCGAGTCTGAGTCTTCCTCGCGGCCTTTCGGACGGTAGAAGATCGAGGGTACGGAAAGCATGGACACGATTATCAGAATCTCGGAAGTGCAGCCCAGTTGGGAAGCGACAATTAACATTTGACATTGAGGAGGATCGAGTGGGAACTCGGCCATCTGTCTTCCTAGAGGAGTGAGACGCCCGGTGTTGTCCAGAGCGCCGAGAATCCAAAGCTGGTACAGAGAGTTCAGGATATTGTCCTGCGGCGGTGGGTCCATGAAGTGAAACGCCAGCAAATCTTGGACTCCGAGCGACTTGAGCAGCAAGACCGTGTTGGCTAAATTGGTTCGCTGGATCTCCGGGACTCCAGTCAGAAGCAGCTCGTCGAGGTACTGCTTCCTTGTGTACAATCTGTAGCATATACCTGGACCAGTACGACCAGCTCTTCCCGCTCTTTGGTCCGCATTTGCTCTAGACACTGGATAGACCTGGAGCGCATCCATACCTATCCTTGGATTGTAAACTTTGAGCTTGCAGTAGCCCGAGTCTACAACAAAAACAATACCATCAACAGTAAGAGATGTCTCGGCAATGTTGGTCGCGACAACGCACTTGCGCAGCCCGTCTTCGGACTTCTGGAATATTTTAGCCTGCAAATCTGAAGGCAGTTGGGAATAAATCGGCAGAATAAGCAGCTCTGGCGCAGACTCTATTTCATCTAATCTTTCTTTCAGAACCTGGCAGGTCACTTCGATGTCCTCTTGACCCGGCATGAACACCAGAATGTCTCCACTCTTCGGCTGCAAGTGGATTTGCAGCACCTGCTTTACCGCAGCGTCCACGTAGTCCTCCACCGCGTTCTTCGCGTACATATGCTCGACAGGAAAAGTTCTCCCGGGAATCATGAACGTCGCCGCGTTTCCAAAGAACGCAGAGAACTTGCTCGAGTCCATGGTAGCTGAAGTGACGATCAGCTTCAAGTCGCACCGCTGAGCGATGATGTCTCTCAGCAGTCCAAAGAGCACGTCAGTCGACAGCGACCGTTCGTGAGCTTCGTCCATGATAACAGCACTGTACTTATCAAGATCTCCGTCTCTCAAACTCTCTCGGAGCAGTATACCGTCAGTCATATACTTGATGACGGTGTCCTTGGACGTGCAGTCTTCAAACCGGATGGCATATCCGACTTTGTCCCCCAAATTGGAGGCCATTTCATCGGAAACTCTCTTGGCAACGGACATGGCAGCGACTCGCCGAGGCTGCGTGCATCCGATCATTCCGTTCTTGCAGTAGCCTTCTTCGTACAGGTACTGAGTCAACTGGGTCGTCTTACCGCTACCAGTCTCTCCGACGATAATCACCACACTATTTTCCCTTATTACGTTGAGCAACTCCTGCCTGACAGCAAACACTGGAAGACTTCTCCGTTGATTCATTATTTCATTGCGTCTTTTAGTTCCCGAAACGTCGCTGCCCAAATGCTTGGCGTACTTTTGTCCAGCTTTGTAGTCAACCTCCTGCCCGGGTTTCTCGCGATCCTCAATCCGATGATCTTTCACTCCCATAATGTTACCCAGGCGAGTACCCCCAAGTTCCACGTGTCGCTTCTGATTCTTGCGCCTGTCGTTCTGCTCGCGGTAGTGGTGGACAGTCGCTGAGCCTTTTCTCGCAGTCAGAGCCATGTCGCTGTTGGGATCTCGCACAGGAATCACCGGCTCTGGCTGCTTAGTGAACACGATTCTGCCGTCCAAAAAAGGCGGGACGACGTGATGCACCAGCACGTGGACTCGCGCCTCTCCTTCTTCGTCGAGATCCTCCTGAGTCAGTACGGTAGCAACTCCAGCTGTGACCATACGATTAACTGCCCACTTGTTGTCATCTTTGTTGGTCTGCTTCTGCTGAGCTGACATCCGCTTCTGTGGCTTTGCCTGGAGCTCCATTTCTTTTTTCTTTACGTACTCCTCAGGTATATTTGAAAACTGACGGCTTTCGTAGTCATCCGAGCCATACCACTCGCGATCCAGCCGCTGCTGCTCTTCTTCCCAGTACTCAGAGTCCTCGACTCCCGGTTTCGGTGTCGCTCCCGATGGTTTCCTGTCTTTATTCCAAGAATTATATTTATATGAAGGTGTAAATTCACTTCTCACGCTGTGCTCCCGCTGAGACCCGTAGAGTTTTGGTGTCGGATGATCCCAACTTGACTTCTTCAGAACCTCATCATCGTCCTCGTCCCAGGAACTCTTGGAAGTCGGGTCCTAGTGAATAAAATCCATCAGTACTTTCTATTTAAAAAAATATTCAAACTAAACTACTTGGCGCCAAAAACTTACCTTAGTTTTAAACTGCGGAGTTCTGGGTTCGTCTCGGAATCTAATGGACTCCTGCCGATGGCTGTCGCGTCTGTCACTTCTCCGATCATAGTCCCGGTCCCGGTTTCTCCGTCGATCTCTATCATCCCGGTCGTCATCTCGTCTCCTAGAATTATAACCGTCGTGTCTCTGTCTCTTCAAACGTCTCTCCAGTCTTTCTTTGGCTTCCCTGTCAACTCCTCCCGTGTGAGTCGGAGTTTCGTCTTGTGGCGCGCGGTATTTACGTTTGTCATGTTCCTTTTTCGAGCTGCGCTTTGAGGAACTGGAACTCTCTGGCTCTTCTTCGTTGCGTTTCTTATCAGCTAATTTATCAAGACCAAGAATAGAAGGCAGCAACGGTTTTTTGAACGTATGATCAGAAGGTTTTTTTTTCATTATTATCAATCCGCCGACTTGATCATTTCCATCAGTTCCTTTTAATTCATAAATTCCTGAGTCTTCCATTATTACTTCTAATAACAATAACAGTAATTATTATTATTATTTTAAATTCAATTCAAAACGTTTCACGTCAACATGACAGGTTATGTACAAACAATTTTTTTTAATTAAATAAATTTACACTTATTTTATTTTTTTAATTAATTTAATTGATAATTAAAATATTTTGTCACTTAATAAATAAATTTTTTTTAGTAAAAAACTATTTTTTATATATTTATTAAACTTTATATTATTACAAGTCTTATTTATTGTTTTAGATCTCGACCACCTGGCGGCAGTTTTAAAAACGAAGGCAGTGGTGGCGCCAATGGCGGGAAATTTCAAAATTTCTCTGAACTTGATTGTAAACAAATAATTATTAAATTTGAAATGAGTGTAAATGTAGCGGACATCAGACAATTCATAGATTTTAAATAAATATATAAGTAAATTAAAATAATTAAATTTAAAAAAATCCGCGTACTCATTTTTCATTTATCTAAATACGTATTTTTAAATTTTTGTTCTACTTACATTTTATTTATGATACTGGTTAACTGACGTTTAATAATATTTTGAATTTTTTCAAAACAATAAGTTATAAAAAAAAGTTTCAAAAAATTGCACTTGTATTTTTTTAAATTTTGCACATGTGCATTTTTAGTTTTTTTTTTCTGATTGATTTGTAAAAAAAAAATTTCAAAATTGTTAATTGTTTGTTCACTTCCGAATCATTTTTATTTATAATTATTTCAAAATTTGGAAAAATTGCCACTTGTCAATTACATTCACACATAAATTTAAATGCAAGTGAACTATAATTTATTACTAAGTGTATATTAAATTTATTTTCTCAAAAAAATACTCTGGCTGACATGAGTGTGAATGTAGCAGAAGACGAATTTAAAATTATAAATAAGTAGAGTAAGTAATTAATTTTAAATATTTAAAAAATTTCAAAATTAATAAATGCATTTTTTAAAAATATTATTTTGTTAATTATTTCCTCTATTTATTTATAATTTTAGATTTGTCTTGTCTGCAACATTCACACTCTGGTTTACGCGCCCTCTCCAGTAGCAAGATGGCGCCACTTTCAAACTTAAAAAACTTCCTTACCAACCCGCGATGGCTACCGCGGTTTCAAGCGTTCACAGATTTTGTATGATGTGATCGCTGTATATTTCGTATACATGATTTTTGTTTTTTAATTTTACATACTCCAACTCGCGTTCTCTATAAATACAAAACCATTTAAACAAATCCACAAATTTTAAAAATTAAATACCCAGACAATAAAACCAGTGTTTAAATTTTTTATAATTCAAAAAATCTAAACTTTAAAATCTACAAATAATTTAATAAGTGAGGATGTGAGAATGAATAACTGACAGCATTTAATTAGCATAGTGGTTGGCGTTTATTCTCATTACATTACATTACATAAAAAAAAACCAATCATTAAACTTTTTTACTCTCATTGTCTCCACATGGTTTACAAGTGAAAGTTTCTACTGTCAGTCTTCATAAACTCCATATTCCATATACTTATATTTTATTTAAATATATTATTAATTTAATTTATTTATTTAAAAATAATCAGTATAAAAATGTCTTATTTTACAATAATTCATTAAAAAATATATATAAATATTTTATTTTTAAATGCCGGGTTAAATATTTAATGAGAGCTAATTAAATAAATTAAGGAACGAGTTCACTCATCAAAGCTTTCCATGAAAGTGAAATTTATTTTTACCCTCACTCTACAATTTCATTACTAATAAATTCATTTAATTATTTATATACATATATATATAATTATAATTATATCAAAGTTATAAATTTAATGATGGTAAGTTTATTTAAATTTTTTAAAAAATTATATGTTTTTTTAAGTATACATTTATTCAAATAAATATATGAATTTACAAATAACTATTTTAAGAATCATGTTCTATATTAATCTAGCTCAAATGCCAAAAATTCACTATTAGATTATATAATTGTCAGTATTAAACTCGTTCTCACGAGAGATTAATAATAATTTTTAATAAAACAATAAATTATCAATGGAATGTAATTAGTAATTAATAATAATTAATTATAATGCAAATAATCCTCTAACAAAATGTAAAAATAAAAAAGAAAAAGCTTGGCTGTTTTTAAAAAGAAAAAAAAAACTAGAGCTTGGTTATTTAAATGTTTGATGGCTTGACGATAAGGCTGGGAGAGATAACGCTTGGAGTGGATAAAAAAATGTAGATAATTGATAAATAATAATGATGTGTGTGTGTGTTGATATAAAAGGTTATCGACGGAGACTTGGCATCTTGTCTGGAAGGTGGCTGACTCACCTAGTCCAGGTTGTTGATATGATCGAGAGTGTGTCGAGACGAGCGCTGAGTGGCTCCAGTGGGAGCTACCACGTTCGAGGAGCCGAGCTGGCGCGCGATCGGAGATTGAAGTCACTGGCGGCTACTGTAGTTTTTCTTGATGACACCCAGCACACCTTTCAACTTGATGTAAGTACCTGAGCTGGTGATTTTATTAGTTAATTTTTCATCATACCTGCGCTGGAAGTTTAAATCCCTGCCCTGTTGAGGGAAAAAAGTCTTGCGAGAAAACAAATGATAAAAATTAGCGAGAATTTAAACTTTCAAGTGCAGATCTGGTGAAAAATCGTAAACACACAGGGTTGAAATGTCCTGCTTTCAGCTCTTGGTGTCTAATAGATTATTTTATGATACCAGCATTGAAAGTTTAAGTTCCAGTGTCTCTACCACCAGTCGAAAGCAGCGAATTAACATTAAAAAATGCGCGAATTACAAATGCCTTCAATCACGATCAGAAAAATTTGTTTTGTTCCTTGGGAAGAAACAAATAAAGTTTCTACCCGCTGGCTGACTTTTGGAATTTAAATTCTGATACTTGACATTTGTTCGATAGTAATTTCAATCATAAATTTTATTAGTGTGAATAATAAATCGTATTCATAGTTTCTGGTTAATTATAAATTGAAAATGACAATTTAATAATTGATCACACCATTGGTTTTAAATTAATTTGTTTCTGACTGACTGCTGATACTGAAACTTTAAGTTACAATGCAGGGAATAATTTCAGATTGCGGGTGATAGCCAACTTCACCCTGGCCTGAAATCGTTTTGTTTCATCCCTTGTAACACGATATACTATTTTAATTTAAATGATTAATGTTTTTTATTTTCTTTTTTTATTTTAGAAACGTGCGAAAGGTCAAATATTACTGGACCTAGTGTTCCAGCACTTGGAACTCATTGAAAAAGACTACTTTGGCTTGCAGTATACGGAAAATGGTGCCGCTGTGTGTCCGAATTCAGATGCTATGGTAATTTATATATTTATTTTTAATATTTACTAGATAATTATGAAATTTTTCCGGAGACTGAGTGTTCCAGTAGGCAGAAAATTGACATAAGATATTATTTTAAAATTAATTACTGACGTAAGATAAAAGCTGACGTCTTGAAGCTCCAAGCAAAGTACTGACCGAATATTTAATTTATTTATAGAGATGGCTAGACCCTTCGAAGCCGGTTAAAAAGCAGATAAGAAGTAAGGGTAAAGATCCTTCTTTTAAATCACCTAAATATAATTTTTTTTTGTGTATTTAAATGCTCATATTTATTACAGGCGGGCAATTTTTCTTCAAAGTTAAATTCTATGTTTCTGATCCGAGTAAACTGCAAGAAGAGTACACGAGGTATCAGTTTTATCTGCAGATCAGAAGAGACATTCTTCAGGGGAAGCTTCAACTTCCTACTAGTACTGCTTGTTTAATTGCAAGTTACACTGCGCAGTGTAAGAGTTAAATTTTTGGTAATTAATTTAATAATTAATAAATAAATAATTAATTATTTTCATTTAACAGCTGAATTGGGTGACTATCATCCGGAGGAACATGGACCTGGTTACTTATCACGGCTGCAACTTATCCCCGGACAGACTGAAGAAATGGAGAAAAAAATTTGCGAGCTCCATAAACTTCATAAGTAAGAATAATTTTTTTTTTTTTTTTTAATTGAAGACTAATGGGATTTTTAAATTGAAATTTTGTACTTTGATTGAATTGAATAGAGGACAATTACCGGCGGATGCAGAATTCAATTTTCTGGACCATGTGAAGCGGCTGGACATGTACGGAGTTGAATTGCATAAGGCAAGGGTATGCACGTTTATTGTACTTGACAATTATATAAAATTAGTTTTATGTCAGTACAGTACCAAACTTTTTAAATAATTAATATTTAATTGTTAATTATATTTTACAGGACTCGACGAACAAAGAGATACAATTAGGAGTAACGTCGATAGGCCTAGTTGTCTTCCAGAATAATATTAAAATCAACGTATTTTCCTGGTCGAAAATCGTCAAGATTTCATTCAAACGGAAACAGTTTTTTATTCAGTTAAGGAGAGAACAGGTTAATTATTTATTTTTATTACAGGGTATTCTCAGTGCGGAATGTTTTTTATTGCTGTTCGATTCAGTGAAATTTGAATTTTGAAATATTGAGCTTAGAAGATATGACGGCCTTGGAAGGAATTTAGATCCGGGACATTACAGTTGTAACAATACGAAGTAAAAAAAACAGTTTTGTAGTCAGTAAAGATACCGGTGGGCATGGACCAGAATCAATAAAATTCACCAATAAAAAACGCCGGCAATTAACTAAAAAACGTGATCTGGTATTTTTAATCTGAGCGACTGAAAAAAAAAAAATGAAAGTTACCAGTAAATTTAAATGTCTGGTTCATGTGATTGAGAGTTTAGTTCTGAAAAAAAAAATGAGCGAATATAATTTGCTCGAGTTGTTAAATAATCGCGTGTACCAGTTTTAAAAATATAGTATTGAGAAATACGCGATTAAAATTATTACCAGACCACATATTAAATGACTGCTCGGCTTCAAACGTCTATAACTTTTTAAATTTTCCCAATAATTAAATTTTTTTCGCGTACTTATTTTAAAAAGATAACGCCGCTTAAAAAAAAAAAACAAATAAATTAATTGGTTTCGTTGAATGAGAGTACCCCGAAAAATAATGAAAAATCACTTAGACATATTTATTTAAATAAAAAAATAAAACAAATTTCAGTCGGAAAATTATGACACCTTACTGGGGTTCAACATGCAAACATATCGTAGTTCAAAAAATTTATGGAAAGCGTGCGTTGAACATCACACATTCTTTAGACTTCACAGTCCGAAAATGCGACCACGTCGTTTCCCATTGACCCTCAGCAGTCGTTTTACTTATTCAGGCCGCACTGAGTTCCAAACAGTCGAAGATGGAAAACACCGAGCCCGCGTTGAAAGAACATTCATACGGTATTGATATCATTATTAAAACAAATAACAAACTACTAAATAAATGATTATCAAACTTTAATCTAATCTACAAAAATAGATCACCAAGTAAACGACTAGTTCACGGAGTAAACCAAGTGCCAATTGTCGAAGAGAAAGGCAAAGTAGTGAGTGCACCAGCAAGACCTCCAAGACCATACGACAACAAAGTCCAGTCTTTAGGATCCCGAGAACCGCGACAAGCTTGGGTCGAAGGGAATCCCAGTGACGAGTATGTCGATAATAAAAAAATAAATAACAATAATTAGCTTATTAATTAAAATAAATTATAATTACATAGCGTTATAGTTTTATTACACTGTACTCTGTGTTGCATGTTGTGTCTGGTATGAATCCATGTCCGCGTACACAGTGAGGGTGGTTTTTTGTCCCTCAGAGAGGAGATAAACACGAGCACCCACACCCAAGGGGGAGCATTCTCACCAGTTCTGGGCTCAAGAATTCTCAGTTACGTTGACGACGACACCACTGGCGAGAGAAATATCTACGATTTGCCGGACTACAGCGAGCCGACTAGTTCTCCAGCGCCACAGGTGAGCAATTAAACTATTTAATCAACTACGACTTACTTTATTATTATTATTCAGTTATTTAATTATTCATCACCAACTACGCGATTTGTCGCTCGCTGATAGTTCAGCTGACGGAGTGTCGGTGTCCAGTCGATTAAAATAATAAATTGTCAATTTAAAATAAAAATTTTTTATTGTTTTTTTGATTAAATTCGTTGTCTAGATATTGGAAGATGGTTTGGTGACAATAAGACTGACACCAGATGAGCAAGGCCGTTTTGGTTTCAATGTGAAAGGAGGTCTGGACCTTGATATGCCCATCTTGGTGTCTCGTGTTGCGCCAAACACACCTGCTGATCGGTGTTACCCAAAGTTAAATGAAGGCGATCAGGCAAGTCATTATTTATTATTCATCAGATTAGTAATTGTCCGTCAGCGAGCCAGTATTTATTTATTTAAACTGTCATTGTCATTTAGGTTTTGTATATAAACGGTATTGACGTCAACGGGATGCTACATGAACACGTGGTTAATTTAATAAGACAGTCTCGAGACACGGGTAATGGAGAATTGACCTTGACTGTCCGTCCAAATGCACTCTATAATGCACTTGCTGGGACTGATGAGACTTCTGAAGAAGAACCTCCTTACAGGTAATTATTTTTTTACCAAATTTGGTTGTCATTTAAATTTAAATTTAAATTACGTCGTCTGGAGTTTTGTTACTTCAGACATTTTAAAGTGATCCTGAAGTTAGCGGACAAAAATTTTAGAATTTTTTTTTTCTAGCAAATCAATTAAAAAAAAAAAATTAAAAATATGCACTTGTAGAAAATTAAAAAAACTACATGTGCAATTTTTTAAAATATTTGTTTTTTTATAATTTATCGTCTCTAAAAAAATTCAAAAATTATTAGACGTCGGCTAATTTGAATGATCCTGAAGTTAGCAGACAATTGACAATTTTCAAATTTTTTTTTTTAATAGTTTAATTAAAAAAAAAAAAAAACTAAAAAAATGCACATGTAGAAAATTAAAAAGACTACAGGTGCAATTTTTTAAAATATTTTGTTTTTTAATAATTTATCGTCTCTAAAAAAATTCAAAAATTATTAGACGTCGGCTAATTTGAATGATCCTGAAGTTGACAGACAATTGACAATTTTCAAATTTTTTTTTTAATAGTTTAATTTAAAAAAAAAAAAAACTAAAAAAATGCACATGTAGAAAATTAAAAAGACTACAGGTGCAATTTTTTAAAATATTTTTTTTTTTTATAATTTATCGTCTCTAAAAAAATTCAAAAATTATTAGACGTCGGCTAACTTGAATGATCCTGAAGCAGACAATTAACAATTTTCAATTTTTTTTAAAAATAATTTAATTAAAAAAAAAAAAAAAACTGAAAAAATGCACATGTAGAAAATTAAAAAAACTACATATGCAATTTTTTTAAATATTTTTTTTTCATAATTTATCTATTATTATTTAGATATGTACCTGACGCACCGCACGCAGCAGTTGGATCCGATGCTCTGGCCCAATCAATGCTCCTGCTAGCAGACGGACTCGCAAGCGGAGCACTAATTGCCCAATACGAGCAACTCTACCGCAAAAATCCAGAGCTGACGTCCCTCGAGTCTAAAAAAGCCGAGAACCAGAACAAGAACCGGTACCGCGACATCTCGCCGTATGACGTGACGCGAGTGATTCTGATGGGCTGCGTCAACGGCGATTACATAAACGCGAACTACGTCAACATGGAGATCCCCGGCTCGGGAATAATAAACCGGTACATCGCGACTCAAGGTCCCCTGTCTTCCACAGTAGCAGACTTCTGGCAAATGGTCCTCGAAGCCGGCAGCACTCTCGTCGTCATGCTGACGACCCTCGTCGAACGCGGTCGCACTAAATGCCACCAGTACTGGCCTGCTCTCAATGAAACTCTGACCCTAAGAAACCTCATGCTCATTTCAACCTCCGAGAAAATCGAAGACACTTTCGTCTTCCGCGAGTTCATTCTTCGCGACATCAACGTAAGTAATTAAAAATTTATCTACTTGGCCAGTAGTTATAATTGAGTTTATTTACAGACTGGAGAAGAAAGAGACATAACGCACATGCAGTATTGCGGATGGCCCGACCACGGAGTACCCAGTGACTGGCGCCAATTCACTAAATTTACCGAGCGAGTTCGCGCCGCCAGAACGGGAATGGTTGAACCAGCAGTCGTCCATTGCTCAGCAGGTATCGGCCGCACTGGAGTCCTGGTGCTTATGGAAACAGCTTTGTGTCTTATTGAAGCCAACCAACCTGTCTACCCACTAGATATCGTTAGATCCATGAGAGATCAACGGGCAATGATGATTCAAAATGCTGTAAGTATTTCGTTTCTTCCTGCTGCTGTAAAGACGTAACTCTATAGGCCCTTATGACACCCGAGAACTATGAGGGCATATTCATTTCTCTACTTTATGTATTTATAATCTAGAAATCTGAAAATGAAAATCTTGTGGTTCCTGAAATAGGTTCCGGGAATCATGAGGATGAATAATAATTTTTTTTTTTACTTTTGCTCTTCTAAATAAAAAAATAGAAAATAATTTTTCCACGCCCTTATGGTTCTCGGTATCTATTCCAGAAACATATGAAAAGTATACAAACCTCTCAGCACAGTTTTTGTTGCTGTATAGAAAATGCTGCAACAGAAATGGTTACCTAGATCTCGTAGATTTCATTAACATCCAGAACAGTACTCAGTCCTATTTTGACATCAACTCCCTGATTGCCACAGCTTGCTCAGCAAGTTTCTGGCGAGCCTTGGCTGGATAATTCTTGTGTGCAAATTGATGCAAATCAACTGCCGTCATCTGAATGTAATTTGACAGAAAAACTTGCCATTAATTTGAAGTGAAACTTTCAATCAACTTAACATCAATATCTGACAGTAACATTCGTAGTCAACTTGAATTCAAGTTACAGACAATTTACTGTCAAGTTAACCGCAGCTTTTTGCCGTTAAGTTGACTTCGAATTCCGGCAGTAACTCGAAGTTAACTTGCGGTCACGGTGACTATCAGGGCTGTTACTAAATTGATATGTTCCAAGAAGAACACTTGGATTTGTGACATCTATAAGATATCAGTTCTGAGGCTGTTTTTTGATCTATATAAGGCACCAATATGTTGACAAAATATTCAGAAATTTATATCACCGAAAAGACGATGCAAGTGACGACAATAAGTAAATTACAATTAGTTGTCAAATAAGTTATCTAAAGAATTTTTTAATTGAAATGACTTTTTTAAGACAGGAAAAAGAAGACAAGTTTCCTATGACTCCTAAGACCAACATCTAGGTCTTATTTATTTAAAAAAAATTTGTTTTGTTCTTTTAAAAGGCATCTTAAAGTTGTCACTGTACTTGGGTGTCTTTACTATTCTTGACACTAGACACATGCGAATTTAGTAACAGCTCATATCAAAACAGGACTGAGTACTGTTCTGGATGTTAATGAGATCTACGAGATCTAATTAGCCATTTCTATACAGCAACAAGAGCTTAGAAGTTTGTATACTTTTCTAATCATCAACATCCCTAATGGCGCAATTTTCTCTACAAGTTTCCTTGAATTTTTCGTCAAATGTCCATCAATTTCGGGCTTTACTGTTTTTGATGTCAATTTATATACTTCCTGTACAATTTGACGTAAATTTACTACCCGAATTATAATACAAATTAACTTCAAAAGTTGTCTAAAAATTGTCATCAAAAACGGAAAAGCCCAAAGTTGACGGAAATTTAGCGAAAAATTCAAGCAAATTTTTATTAGTATTTTTTTTAATAAAAAAAGTAACTTCTAAATTAAGAAAAAATTGACCACAAATTTTTCCTTACTTTTGCTGTCAAATTGTCGGCAAACTTCGGTAATTTCAATTGCCAAGTTGTTGTCAATTTCAAGCTAAAGTGGCTATTAGGGATGCATACTGTCCAGTACAGCACTGGTTACTGTTTAAAAAGTAATAGTACATATTAAGCAATGACTCACCTGTTCTAATATGAATCAGTCATATTAAAATATATTTTCCTTATATTTTTCGTCGACTACTGCGCAGAACAGTAACCAGTACTGTCTATTTTTTTCTGTGTATAGCAGCCGTAACACGAAATCATAAATAAATAAATAAATAAATGAATAAATATATAAACTAATGAATTTATTTACAGAGTCAGTACAAGTTTGTCTGTGAAGCTGTCCATAAAGCCTACACCGAGGGTATTGCGAAACCTCTTATTGAATTTAGTAGATAAGTGTAGATTTAAAAAACTGTCAAAGCAACAAATGTCCAAGGCCCTTCCGAAGGCTAAAACTTTTTTTTTTTTTTTTTTTATAACAACAAATAGACAATAATTTATAGTAATAACTAACAATTATTACAAATATATATATAAATATTTATTATAAAAGATAGCGATAGTATCCCAGTGTGCGGACGTGTGATGATAGTCCGTTAGACGCAACCCACCAGATGTCAAAACCAGTTTTTAAATAATTTATAAATTAGGAAAGATTTAAATATTAACTCTTCCGTTACATTGATATTAATATTTAAATAAAATAAATAAAAGTTAGGATAGTAACTATTTTATCTTTAACGTTAACTTTAAGCTCAATTAATAATGAGTAATTAACAGAGATAACTGGTTATTAATTATAATAATTAATAATCTGTGTAAAATTGTTTGAAAGTATCCACTTTTTCATGTATCTATTTTTTTACCATTAACTGTTAAGCTAAAAGTTTATTTATGTCCGGATATGTAAATAAATATATGATAATTATTGATATTAATTAACTGATTGACTAATTGACTAATTATTACTATTAAATTGTGCCAGAAAAAAAAATAAAACGGTAGCTATATATATATTAAGTATAAACGAGCGCCAATATAAACAAATTATATATTATATAAATATATGAATTAATATAACGATTAATAAAATTGTTCATTTTAGCGGTAGTGATTTTATTAATTAATACTGTCAATTAAGTAAATTAATTGTATGGGCGCGTGATTGGTATGAGAGTTGGTAGCTGTCTAGTCTCATTGATTTGTACTTTTTGATGATCAAATAAAGTAATCATTTTATATATTTATGGATACTTTTATTTTATATTTATATTTATCATTTGACATACGTTTTTACTCTTTTTTCCCGCGCCCGGTGGGCGGTGTTATCTTTGCACTAATGCAGTAATTAATTTTTCTCTTAAGGGCATTCAGCCCCCCCCCCACTTTATAAAAATATGCAAATTAATTAATTAAATATAAATTTAAACTTTAATTGAATAGAAGACAATTTCGCTGAGATATAGAATTTTTAAAAAATTGCTTACAGTTGATATCAATTGTAAGTTAATCAAAATTTGGAAAATAAATTTCAGTAGAATTTTGATGTCAACTTTATAATTAGAATTTTTTCAAATTTTGTAGACTAAATTCTATTCTACAAATTTTGTTTGACTCCCGATTGATATCAACTGTAAGTAATTTTTTTAAATTCTATATCCCGGCGAAATTGTCCTTTTTTTAATTAAAATTTCAAATTTTTTTTAATTAATTAATTAAATTTTGATACGCTTATGATAATTGAGTCATTAAAAATTTGTAAAAATTGGGGGAGGGGGGCACTGAGTATGGCTTTAATTAAAAAGGACAATTTCGCCGAGATATAGAATTTAAAAAAATTAATTACAGTTGACATCAATCGGGAGTTAAACAAAATTTGTAGAATCGAATTTAGTCTACAAAATTTGAAATTCGAATTATAAAGTTGACATCAAAATTCTACTGAAGTTTATTTTCCAAATTTCGTTTAACTCCCAGTTAACGTAGTACTGTCGGTTTTATAATTACCGTTCAGAATTTAATGAAATTCGACATATTGGTAACTAATGTCAGGAAAAAAATCCAATTGAATTTTTGAAGAGCTACAGAGGAAAAATTCAATAGAAATATTCGATGAAACTTGTGATTTCTCATGTAGCTCAATGTTAAATGTATGAAAATCAAAATTTTACTGGATCTCTGTAGCTCTTCAAAAATTTAATTGGATTTTTTTCTTATCATTATCTACCAATATTCCAAATTTCATTAAATTCTGAATGGTAATTCTAAAAACGACAGTACCTCAATATCAATTGTAAGCAATTTTTTTTAAAATCTACACCTTGGAGAAATTACTACTACGTCGTACTTTTTTCAATTTTTTTAAATCAATTGATAAAATTTTGATACGCTTATGACAATTAAGTCATTGAAAATTTTTAAAAAGTGGGGGGCACTCTGAGAATGGCCTTGATTATAAAATAAAAAATGGCCCTTCGGAGTCCGAAATGGAAGCAATCTATCATCTGCAGTTTGAATTTAGAAATTTTGTTCCGAGAAAAACTCATCCGAAAATTTGTGATAGCTCTTGTCAAGACGATTAGTTGTGACAAAGAGTTCTTGTAATAAATTGAGTACAAGTTTTAGTTGGGTATTGAGGTCAAATGGTTTAAATGTACCAGGTCCCTTCTCTTGACTCAGGAGCTCGCAGCTCGGGAGTAAGAGGATGATTGGACTGGACTAGACTACATATCGATGTGTTCATCCGTACCACCTTCCATACCATCTACACTACCTTCTGTACTGCCATACTTGAGAAACTGAACCGTGTATAAAAGCTGATGTCTACCTACGATTTCACTTAGTCTTATTTTTACTTTCTGTTGTAACTGTTACTTTAAGTTTTGTCGTTTTTGTTTTCAATCATCGTAAGTATTTTTTTTATTATTATTATAATTATTGTCATCAATTTATTACCTTACTAATAATTTTAATTATTTTACTGCGTAGTAATTTTTAATTCAATCGTCTTATCTATAATTTATAATAAAATTTATGTACTTTTTATTGGCCAAGTCATAAATTTTGTATTTTATTTCAAATTTGAAATAATTAATTAATTTTTAATTTGAATTTAAAATTATAATTTTTATTTTATTACGCAGCTTAAAATTTTTTAATTAAAATTTTTATTTGAAATTTTTTTTAAATTTTTTATTCAAAATTTAAATTTTAATGTATAATTAATAATTATTTATTTATTTATTTAAGATGAAAGGACTAGTACTCGCAGTACTTGCCGTAGTAATCTACACAGTATCCGGATTTCCTCAAAAAGATGGTCAAGCATTCAGTAGTGAAGCAATAAACCAGGCGAGAAACACTTTTCTGATCCCAAAGGACGCTCAGATCCAGCATGTCCAAGAAGGCATTGAACTGGTGGCCCGTGAATCGATCCCCGGGGACGAGAAGATAGATCTCTTTGCCATTCTCAGAGACGTAGTTCCTCGAGAAGTCGTCGACAACCTCCAGCCCCAGATTGACGGAATCGGCCAGCAACACTAACTTTCTCAGACTAATTTAATCCTACACTGTACTTAAAATTTTATATTTTTTCATATAAAAAGTTTCGTTAAAAAAATTTGATCTTCTTATTTTACCTCCAACCCAATCACCAATACCCTGAATTTCCACTGCCCTAATTATTATTATTTATTTTTTATCAGCTTGTAAAATAGAGGCCATGGTCTGAGTGAAACCAGAAGTAACAAGTGTCAAATGATGCGCCAGAGAAAGTTGTCCGACCGCTCGGCAGTACTTTCACTTCCTTTAATAAACCGCAGATCACTTGCCGTTGAATTTATTATATACCCTACTTATTATTCTGCTTACAAAATATTTAATAACAACAATTTTACTTTTAACTACAGACTTATTTCTTCCTCATTCACTCAATTCTACGCCACGAGTGTTAATGTACCAGATATCAGACTAATTTTAAATTACAAATGAATTCAATAAATAATTTAAAAAATGATATTTACAAAAAATGCACTTATTAATTTCAAAATTTTTTAAATGTCCATTTTTCTAAAATTTTATTTTATTAATTATTTACTCTATAATTTTAAATTTGTCTGATGTTTGCTCACACTCATAATGTAGCAGACCAGACAAATTTAAAATTACAAATTAATAGAGTAAATAATTTTTAAAAAAATATTTCTAAAAAATGCACTTATTAATTTTAAAATTTTTTAAATGTGCATTTTTTAAAAATTTTATTTTATTAATTATTTACTCTATTTATTTATAATTTTAAATTTGTCTAATGCCTGCTACATTCACACTCTACGCCATGATAGTAAACTTAGCAGACATTTGAAATTTAAAAAATTTTTTTAAACAGAAAAAGTATGAAAAAAAAATATTTAAAAAAAATACACATGTCGAAAATTTGATAAACTATACGTGCAATTTTTCAAAATAATTTTTTAATATTTATTTTTTTGTTAAAAAAAAAAAAAAATCAAAATATTGTCAATTGTCTGCTAACTCAATAATCATTTCTACGCCAGCAGTAAAAAAAAAAATGCACAACTCTCGTGATTTATTTATTAAAATCTTTTATTTGAGTTTTTAAAAAAAAGTTTGTTAATAATAATTATAATTATAGTTAATAATTAAGAAAAAAAAAAATGATCATAAACAAATTACGCAGATGCTCGCAATGTTTATCGATATTACGTAATACAAAAATGACAGCGAACATTTGTACATTGCTGATAATTGATAAATAACTTACTCCTTACTCGATAGTTAAATCTTTAATATTAATGCGAGGATATAAAAACAAAATAATAATAATAATATTAATATTAATATTTGTTGTTATAAGTAATGGATGATGTGGGACAAAAGTATTTAGATAATTGATAACTTGTGTTGAAAACTCATAAGTTATCTTGCAATGAATGTGTACAGCCTATCAACTCCTTAGTTAACAGAAACTTTTACCTGGTTTATTTCCTGTAAATAAATAAATAAATAAATAAATAAATAAATAAATAAATTGTAATTGACGATTGAAATGACGTAGAATAAATTAAAATATATAAATAACTTAAAAGGTACCTTGATTTTTTGGACTTTCTTCTTTCCGAGCTGTCATCACGAGGCCGCTTTTTGCTGGAAGATGAGGACGAGTGATGGGACTTGTGCTTGTCGTGCCGGTCGTGTCTGTCGCTCTTCTTCGGGCTAAATTGGAATTATTATTAATATTTTTGTCAGTTTAATTTGAATGGGAAATTAAATGTCGGGAGCCAGATTAAATGAGCCAATTTTAATCAGACGATGCGATTTTCTGTAGTAAACCCAAGGAAAAGTAAAATTTTCTTCCTGGATTGGGTGTTATGGACACTGGAGTTAGCCGACGTTTAATAACTTCCGGATTTTTTTCAAAACGATAAAGTATAAAAAAAAATATTCCAAAAAATTACAGCGTAGTTTTTTGGAATATTTTCTACATGTGCATATTTTTAGTTTTCTTTTTTTTTTTTTTAACTTATCTTCAAATAATTAACGAGTGTCACGACAGTAAGAAAGTTTAAATTTGTGTCATTATTTGAGGGAAGAATGGCGAGGATGTAAATTTACTTCATTTAGTTGCCTGTAAGAGAAAATTGCGACTTTACTGACAAACTGGGTGAGAATTAAAATTTTACGCACGGTTGAAATTAGAAATAAGATTTCTCTACTCATGCGCAATAAATATTAACTTTACTCATTGACTCGGTTAAGTTGATGACAATTTCAGCCTTAGTACTGTTGACTACAAGTTGTTACCATCTTTCCGTAAAAATTGAAGGCAACTTCCTGTCAACTAATGGATGTTAACTTTTGCCGCCGTCTCAGCAAATTGTCATCAACTTATGGATGATAGTTTTTGCTTGCCGTCAGCATGACTATTAGGATACGGCTCAAATTTGACATCGAATACAAGAACTTGACATTAACTCATGTCAATTTAAAAATAATGTTTTACTCACCAAGTTTTGTCCGCAAGTTTTAGACGCCACTTTCTATAAACTTTACTTCCAAAAGATTCAAAAGTTTAATGGCAAGTTTATGTCAATTTGACGTCAAATTGATCAGAACATTTAACAGCTATTTCAAAGAAAAAAATCCACTCTTGTGAACAATTGACAACTTGTTGCACAATGTACTATTCTGAGTTTAATTAAACCCTATTAGCATCGCATATAAATAATTATTGTAACTCTTTGTCGTAAATTGTCTCATTTAAACTGACTCAAGACCTTTAAGCTAAGCAGGATTAAATGCAGGTAATTATTAAAAATATAGTGTGGTACGGAGTAAAAATACGGTTTCAAATTTTGAGCGCTTTCGGCTTGGGCTGCCAAAATTACCATCGTCTGAAACCGTTTCGTTTCACTCCTTGTTACACAATATACTATTAATAAAATATCGTAGTAATTTTAAATGATTAGACATAATCACCTATGTTTGGACGATTTTGAAGGAGACACTTTCTTGTGTGATCTCCCGCTTCGTGATCGGTCCGTTCTTAAATAATCAAATCGTCCGTTTCAAACAGACAAGTGATTTACGGTAAATAAATAAAATCTAATCTCTAATTAAAAAAAAATAATTACCTGTGTTTGTCAGAGGATCTGCGGTCCCGGTCTCTGGAGCTGGATTTGTTTTTGGAGCTGGAGGAGCTCTTGTGCTTGGAGTTGTGCCGGTTTTTCGAGGGTGACGGGGTGTCATGCTTGGACTTTTTCTTGTTTTTCGAGTAGGTGTCCACAGGGTAGCCGCTGCGTTCGTTGTCTTCTTCAGCGGCTTCTCGCTCTAGATCAGACCAGTCTTTGCCAGACTCTTCTGAGCTTCCGAGTTCTTCTTCTTCGCTCTCCGAGTCCTCGGAGGCCTCAGAATAATCCGAGTCTTCATCGGACTCTTCCTCGCTCTCAATGTCCGTCGGCTCGTACGCGTCGTCGTCTTCTTCCTCTTCATCATCGACCTCCTCGTTCTCCTCATCGCTCTCAGGGTCCAAGAAGGTCCAGCCGCCGCTTTCGAAGAATCCCTCAGGATCGTCGGTGATGGTCTTCATAATCTTCGCCCAGTTGAGTGACTGGACACCTTCAGAGTACCGGATATCGCACGAGTTAAGCCATTCCTTGACATGGTCCAGCATATTCATAGGAATCGCGTTAACCATCGCTATTTTTTTATGGTAATCTTTGAATACGAAGATCATATCAAAGTTCTTTAGGTGGAACTGCACACGCTCGAAGTGCACGAGCTCAACATCTTCGAGGGTGATAACAAATGGCGGCCACTCTGTTAAATGAACAAGACATCCGCTGGTAGGCTGGAGTAAGACAGTACTTCTGAAAGGCGCACCAGGGAATCCAAGATCTCTAAACGGAGTATCAAATTCGATTTCCTGTTTCGTAAGAGATTCAACCTTCTCACAGAAACTCTTGAAGGCAGTCTTCAATTTGTGCCTCAGCTCGCGCTCCGACTGCTCCGCCGCGAGATCATCCCGGTCGTGCATGTGCTGGTGCTTGCCCAGGTCAGTAGTTATCTCACCGACCTCAGTGTAAAATTGCACGTCCACGTGCTTCTTTTTTCCGAACATTATCGCATGCTTGAGATGGAAGTGCAGAAGGATGATCATCTCTCCGTCACCCGGTTGGAAGAACGCGTTCTTGATGTTATTGTAGAGTATATCAACTTTGTCACCACGGACTGAAGTGTAGCGGAATCCGTTTGAATGAGCTTCCAAGGTACCGGTCATCCTCTTGGTGACGATGTTCGGCCGGATGTAAAGATCTTTCAGCTTAGGATTTCCTTTATTTTGTGAGAGGACGAGAGTGTCTTGTTTTACCAGGTCTTCTTTCTCCCGCTCCTCGGCCTCGCGGTTCTTGAACTTCTTCTGGACTTCTTTGATCAATCTGAAGGCTGTGTTGAGATTTGAGGAAGGCGCGGAAATTTCTCCAGGTTCTTTGGTATTGGTACTGCGGTACGTGACTTCTTTGACGAAGGTCGCATCCGGCTGGGGATAGGACCCGCCTTCGTTCCGTCCCATTGTCGCTCCAGGATGGAAGAAGTTGATCCTAAGGTACGTGTAGTCGCCCTCGACACTCTGTGATATATTTTTGATCGTCGATATATGAAACGGAACGGGAATTCCAAAAATCGGTAGTATGACTGTCTCGTATTTTTTATCAACGTACAGCTTGAGCTCTTTCACTTCCGGCTCTCTGGGCATGTGGTTCAGACTCTTGTAAGAAACCGTCGACTTGCGGACCTTCTCCTGCTCTTTGCCACCAGACTGCTGCGCCAATCGCGCCTTTGCAATCTCATTCAGCTGCCGCGCGAGTTCCTTCTGGTGCTGCTTCCGTTTCTCTTCCGAGCTGTGCTCAGTTCTCAGCTTCGACTCAATCACCGCAGTCCTCTTTCCGCGGCCGAGTATCTCAGGTTTTGGTTCATTTTCTTTCCCACTTCCTTCCTCTTCGTCTTCCTCCTCGTCCTTCAAATAGATACCGATATTTTTGACCTTCTTCTTGGAGTTTGTGAGCACAGTCGCGGGAGCTCCCGATTCTCCAACGACGACAGTGTCTCCAATGAACAGAGCGTAAGTCTTCCCTTCCTTGTCGCTCGCCTCAGGATTGCTCAGGTTAGAAAGACCGACATGGAGATTAAAGACCATGCCCTTCTTCAGCAGAGCGTGAGTCTTGGCGCCGATCATCAGCGAGCTCTCGCGGAACTCAATTCCCATCGCGAACCCAAAGTTTTTAGTCAAATGTTCCAGCATATTTGGCTTCTCCTGCTTCACGAACGCGATTCCCGCTTCATAGACTGCGCTGATCTTCGTATTGGGCGCCATCTTCTTCATGATTTCTTCCTGCAGCTGCAGTAAAAAGTTATAGTTCTCCTCGATGGCACTCGTGGGATTTACCAGCAGCGTGCGCACGATATTGGAGCAATAGGATTTATATCTGGCTCCAAGAGAGCAAATTATCACACCAAAGTGCAGGACGTTCTTGTCACTGACGACACTAAATTTTAGTGTGTAATTACCCCCGCTCTGTATTATCGCCGGGTAGCACATGTCCACCTGAGAAACATCAACTCCAGTGACATATTTTTTGTTAGTGACAGCTGCGTCAACACCCTCTGCTAACTTTGAATGCTTTACTTTCTTGTCCGAGTCAATGATCTCCATTATCTGGTCCTTCAAGTATTTGGTAAAGACATCAACTGATACCACACATGCTTTTTTAATCGTCAAAATTTCAACATCTTCTTTTGGACACATGACGTAAGCAGCTGCAGCGCTCACGTCGATCTAAATAACCAATACCGCAATAATTTAATTAATTAATTAATCAACTAAATAAATATTTACTTAATAACAATAATTAAAAAATTATACATACGGTATCAAATGAATGAGGTTTTATGGCAGCTCTCCACGCATCCATGAACGCGCCAGGGTAATTTTCTTTTGAAAAAACTCCCAACGTTTTACCTTTTTTACTGCCTTTGATAACGTCGATCAGTTTACCGAAATTTGCTTTGTCTTCGTCGCTCTGAAATAATTTTTAAAAATTCTCGTAAATATTATTGATGATAATGACAATTATTGATTTTATCATTTAACACAAATTCATACTTTGTCTCTGACAAATAATTTGACAGGTGGGACTCCAGTTTCTTCGGTTTTTCCGCTCTCGACTTGACGTAGGAATTCAATTTTTTTCTTGCTCGACAAAAAACAGATGCAGTCTTCAGCCAGAATCATAATTGTGTCAGTGAGCTCGTAGCTGAGCAGCCAAGTCTATGAATTTTAATAAAATAAATAAATAATAAATTTTTTATGGTGAATTTTTATGAAATTTTTGAGTACCTGGAGGGCCATCGACTTGCTGTAGATGATGTCCTCGTCAGTTCCGACTGCCGAAACGAGGCAGTCCATTTTACTGAAACTGTCATCAGTGCCAACTTCGCCATCCTGTGCAACAAGTGATCGATTAATTTAAATACTTGATAAATAGAATTTGTTTATTTATTTATTTGAATTTTTAGTACAGTTACCTTCCAGCCATTGTACAGGCGTTTCATACGCCGGAAAAAGGTCTCTTTGTCGAGAGAAACGTTCGCCATCGCCGACGCTTTTTAGGTTAAGCCCAAACCAACCAAGCAGACTTATTGTGCAATACTCACAAATAACAGTTATTATCTAACTGATAGTATCGGGTTTAAAAATAAATAATCTGTTGTTGTGATAAATTCGTTTTTACATTTTCACAAATAAATAATACAAATATTATAAACTACGCAAAAAGAAATTAATGTGACCGCTGTGATGGCGGGATTTGCCTGAAAATATAAGAATCAGACGCGGATACTCTGAGACAGAGACAAACTACTTGCCGCGTATATTTATATGCTTCATATATTTATTTTATCACTTTTTGAATTAATAGATGGCGGCACGTCCGATAAATTTAATTCGATCATCGGAAAGTTAGTTTCCTGTTTTTTGATGGCGAGATGTCACTTTTGCTGACGAAGAAACTTTTTAAAAAAGCCGCGTAAATTTAAATATTTAATTTAATTTATTAATTACAGTAAATTTAATTATATTTATTGGTATAATTAATAATTAGGAAAATAAATTGAGTTAATTTTTGATTGATATTTAAATTTCAAATTTTCGCGCCAAGTGAAAAATTTCTTTTTTTTGTTAATTATTAATATATTGAGAGCTAATTAATTATAAATATTATTGATTAATTAAAAAGTTATTAATAATAAGAATAGTAGTGACAGATAATTTTAAATTTTGCCGCGTAAATTTAAATATTCAATTTAAGTTATTAATTACGGTAAATTTAATTATATTTATTGTAATATATTATTAATAATTAGGAAATTGAATTAATTGTTAATTTTTGTTTGAATTTCAAATTTTCGCGCCAAGTGAAAATAATTTGTTTTTTTGTTAACTACTAATTAATGAGACATAATTTATCATTAATACTATTAATTAATAATAAAATTAATAATAATAATAATAATAATAATAATAATAAAATTCTATAGAAATTTTTTTTTATTACTATTTAATTTTTAAATGTTGGCACCACTGATAGCCACGTGTTTTTTTAGTTGTACTTTCAAAGTACTTTCAATTGACAATTACAGTTGACATGTACTCTTGTTAACAACATCAACATTCAGTACTTACTATAATTACATATCAACAATTACTTACTGATAAAATAAATAATTTAAAATTTACTTTTATTTTTATTATAATTATTTACTTAATTAGTGTCTTAAGTTTTGTTAATTAATAATTATTATTTGTAAATTATAAATTATCAATTTTTAATTAAAGGTAAAAAAAATGGTTCATAAAATAAAAATGTGGATCCCGGTTATTTTAGCAATTGGATGGACACTTTATTTAAATGATTGGACAAGAGCAATAAGTTATAAATTAATGAATGGTGATTATGTGGGTGCATATCAACTGTATTTAGGGGACAATGATAAATTATTTAGTAAAAGTGAATTAGAGAAATATAATAATATAGAAAACGGTTTGTATTTGTCTATTTTGGGACAAGTTTTTGATGTTACCAAAGGCGAACAATATTATGGTAAAGGAAACACTTATCATGCATTCGTAGGTAATTATTTTTAATTATTTATCATAATTACTTTTTTAAACTTCATTCAAATTCAAATGATAACAAAGTAAGTCAACTTTGCTGAGTTTTTACTTTTCTTTTGACAAAAAAATATTTTCAAATTTATTCATATATTTTCGTACTCCGTCTAATTCAAAAATTTATTTTTTTAATAATTGAAAATTTTATTTCATTAAGTAATTAAATGATTTATTTATCTATTAGAAATCGTTTAGAGAAAATATCTGACAGTAAAAGCTTAGAGATTTTCTTGTGACCTAAATAATAATAATTCCGTTATATATATTTTAAAAATATAAATTCTTAGTAAGTAATAAAATGAAGCGTTCAATTTTTTTTTATTAAAAATTACTGATAATGAAAAAATTTTACCGCTTACTATTCAGGTTATTGTAAAGTTACTTTGTCATTAAAATAATGTAACGTTATTTGAAATAAAAGATGACTTATACATTTCGAAATTTTTTTTTTTAAATTCATCAATTAATTATTTAAAATTAATTACTAATAAATTTTTACTACCATCCATTTTTTTAAAAATTATAAAATTATTTATTTAATTAGTCATTAAAATTTTTTAAAAAATTCAACAATTAATTACTTAAAATTAATTACTAATGAATTTTTACTACTATCCATTTTTTTTAAATTATTTAATTAATCATTAAATTTTTTTTTAATCAATTAAATTATTTATTTAATTAATCATTCCAATTTCCATAAAATTCATCAATTAATTATTTAAAATTAATTACTAATTAATTTTCACTACAGCGCATTTTTATAAAAATTATTAGTCTCTATTTAATTAATTAATGAAAATTGATTTTTTTTTTTTAAGGACGTGACGCATCACAAGCATTCATAACCGGAGACTTTACAGAAAAAGGTCTAACTGATGATCTGTCAAGTTTAACAAATGCACAAGCTAAATCATTAGACAACTGGTTAAAATCTTATCACGAAAAATATCAATACAAAGGTATAACGAATAAATTAATTATCAGTAATTCCCGACTATGATTAAAAATTAAATTGTTAATTATCATAATTTATAAATAATATAATTAAATAGGTAAATTAGTTGGTAAATTTTACGACCAGTACGGAGTTGAGACACTCGAGTTTCACAATTTTAAAACCAAGGTTTCAAAAGCTGAAGCTGAGCAGTCTGATAAAGACAAAATAAACAAAAAATTTCCACCTTGTAACGTGGAATGGAATCCAGAAGGAGGAACCAGATTCTGGTGTACCAATCAAAGGTGAAAAATATATATTGCGTCATTTATTAACATAAATTTAAATATTTATTTGTAATCTTTTCCTGTTTACTTTCGTAATTAATATTTAAATGTCACAATAAATAATAATAATAAAATTTGATGTTTCAGTGGAGGAATACCAAGAGAATGGATTGGAGTACCGAGACAGTATTACGAAAATCCATCATCTCCACAAAATAGATGCGCGTGTGTCGATCTAAAAAGCCAAGACTATTTAAATAGTAAAGGAAACTTCCGAGAATACAAAGACTGTGCTAAAGATACTACTGAATGTTTCGTTAAAAATTAATTAATTATAAGTAACAATATGGAGTTAATCAAGTGATATTTTGTTGAAAGTAATAGTAATTATTCTATGAACAATTGAATTGATTTCCGGTGATGGTTTTACTAAACTTGATGTTACTGATATTTATAATTTTTTACGAGAATAAATTAATTTAATAGTAAATTCATTATATATTTTTTAAGGTCAATTATCTAATACCGATATTTTCTGATCATCGTCTAATTAGTGAGAGTTCCATATGAAAATTTGGTTGTTGGAATAAGTAAAACTTTTGGCTGTTAATAAGAAACCCTGATAACCAGTTGAGCTCAACCAGCAGTCAAATTGCGCGTAAATTTGACGTCAGAGTAAAGCCGCTATTTGACGTACTCGAGAAATGAAAAATTGAGTAGCAAAATTTGACTGCAGTACCCTGATAGCCAAGTTGGCGAGAAACTGACGAGAAACTTGCAGCCGCAACTGGACACCAAGTTGGCCGCCAACAGTTGGTACCTCCAAAGTTGATTGACATTTTCTGAGAAAGTTGGTGGGAAAAGTTGGAAATCCAATAAGTTGACGGTCACTTTCTGAGAAAGTTGGTGACAAAAGTTACTTGCAAAAGTTGACAATCATAAGTTGACGGTAAGTTTCCTTTCAATTTTCTCAGAAACTTGCATTCCAGTTGCAGCTCCATACTGGCGCCAACTTTCTGAGGAAGTTGGCGGTAACTTGTAGCCAAAAGTTGCAAAAGCTAAAGTTGTCGTCAAGTTGGTCGGAAACTAATGAATGGCCAACTTTTTCACGATTAATTCGTGCTATCAGGGTCTGGTTATCTGGGATAAAATCCCAGGTTCTGCTGATACCACAGAACTCTTCTTTTCCGGGCACAAGTAATTCAAATTTCTATAGATTTCATTGCTGCTTATCTAGAAATTTATACAAAAAAACCAGCGTCTAAAATGTGAATAATTAAAAAATTAGGAGCTAATTTATAAAAATTTGGCTTTTTAATTTTTTAGGAGTTTTTTTTTTAAACTTAAAATTCATCGCCAACTTTTGGAGTAAGAAATTTTTCTAACAATAAAATTACATTACTCATTAAATAAAAATTTCAAAAGTGTAAAGTAAAGAGAATTTTGAAAAAAAATTAATTTAATAAAAAATGGAGTCTGTTTAAAATTGGAGTTAAAATCTAACGACTCAATAGAGACAAAACTTTTCCATGTACTCTTATCTTTTTATTTAACTTGTTTTTATATTCTTAGATTTTTTATTCTATTCTTGATAATTTTTTATTCTTTTTGTTATTCTCTAACTCTTTTACTCCTACAACTCATTGTAAATTCTCTTTCTCGCTTTTTCGTCATCTCAAACAAGATATTCCGACAATGCTGAAACCACAGTGATGCAAATTGCGTCCTCACCCACTGCTACTTCTACTACTACATCTACTACTACTACTTGTTCTCTTACTGATGATGCTACTGCTACTGCTACTGCCACTATTACTGCTGGTGTACCCACCGTCAACGTCTTGTCCTTGGTTCGTTGAATAAAGTTAGCCACGTCGGATTGCATTTCATTTGCTGTCCAAAAAGTTTAGCGTATCCCGTCAACATTTGCGACAGCCAGTGTTTTCCTTTAAAGCCTCTTTACATTTATTTCATTTTATTTTTTATATTCTGTCAAAATTCAAATCCATTCAATTTTTATAATATTTTTAAATAAAACTCAGTCCACTTCCGTTGGATATTTAAATTCTTTCATAAATATAAACTCTGCTATTTTTATAAATCTTTGCGCTCTTACTCAGTTTTAGTCTCATTCATTACAATTACAATTCATTTCATACTTGGAAAGTGTCCCCACTTTCTCAAAATATTCAATGACTCAATTGTCAATGGAATCAAAATTTTATTAATTAACTAAACAAAAAGTAAAGGATTAGGGAAATAAAAACCAACAAAGTTGCAATTTAGCTGAGATGTAAATTTAAAAAAAATTACTGACAGTTGTCATCAATTAGGAGGTAAATAAGTTTTGGGAAATGTCAAATTTTGTAGGCTCAAATTTACGTACCAAATTTCGTTCAACTCCTAATTAATGTCAGCTGTAAGTAATTTTTTTAAAAATCTATATCTCGGTAAAATTTTAACTACGATGTCCTTTTCTTTTTAATTAGTGCTTTATTTTTCTTTAATTAATTGATAAAGTTGTAATACGGTTATGACAGTTCAAGGTCATTGGATATTTTTAAAGTAGGGGTCATTGTCTGAGAATGTCCTGAATAAACTTTATAAATTTTAATGATCTTGAAGTTTCGGATTTTTTTTTCAATAAATCAATTACAAAAAAAAGGAAACTAAAAATATGCACATGTAGAAAATTAAAAAAACTATCAGTGCAATTTTTTAAAATATTTTTTTTTTGTAATTTATCATTTTTAAAAAAATCCAAAAACTATTAGAGGTGAATTTCATTATCATAACAATTTTTTGATTTTTTTTTCAACAAGTCAATTTAAAAAAAAAAAAAAAAACTAAAAAAATGCACATATAGGAAATTAAAAAAGCTACAGGTGCAATTTTTTGTTTCTTTATACAATTTATCGTTTTTAAAAAAATTCAAAAATTATTAGACGTCGGCTAATTTCTGCATCATAGAAAAAAAAAATATTTATACTCGGGGTAATTGTGACCCCGTGTGTGTGCAAACAGTTAATAATATTAACGGTTTATACATTCCAATATATATATACGTATATATATTGGTACGTGTCTATATTAGATATAAAATATATAGGACCGGATGTATCCAGTTCGATGAAACGAGGTGCCGCGTAATAGACGGTATTCGACTACTGCAACGTCGAGCAATATGTGCTCGAGCGTAAAGCACGTCCAGTCTGTGGAATTACGAAGAGTTTTAGAGTGTGAGGTGTTGAAAGAAAAGCATCGAGTTGTGAGCGTAGTGTACAAGGAGCAATGCGAGTAAACGAGATGAAAAAAGGGTAACAGGAAAAAAAAATGAACTAAAAAATAAAATTAAAAATATTTTTCAATTTACTTTAATATTGAATGACAGATTAATGATAAAGTGCTTTAATTCTTAAATTTATATATTTATATATATAGGTTCGCAGAGATTAAAGTATAAGTGGGAGAATAGTAGGATATTTTCCTCTCTATTTCTCGCGTAATCCGAACGGTAGACCAAAAAACTGAATTATTTATCAAATACTTAATTTGCATATATATTAGCAAGTTGACGGAGGATACGCCGGTTGTTCTCTGATGCTCGTTGAGAATGGCTCAAGAACGTCAACTAGACGTTTTAGATATGCACCGACGACCACAATCAGGTTTTGTTCAGGAAGAAATAGATACCAAAGTATTTTTTTAATTTTCCTCATGTAAATCTCTCTAAGTGTAATCTTTTTATTTATACACTTTTTTTACTTTTACTTTTTACCTCAGTATTATTTACAACCAAAGAAATCCAGGCTTTTGACAAAAAAAATTTATTTATCGAAATACTTTCCTCTGCGGTAAAAAATTAGCGGAGTAAATTCGGAGTAGATGACTTTTTATTTATTTTATCCCCTGGAGTTAAATTTACTCCTATAAGGAGATTATTTAAATATTAAGACTCCGGGTCAGAGTGAATGCAGATTTAAATAAAATCCAGATCACTCCGAAATCACTCAGCCGAAAAAAACAAACTCCGAATTTACTCCGTATGCGGAGTGATTTTTTTAAAATCTCTGAAACTCCAGAGAGAGTAAATTCGGATTTGAATAAAATCCATAATTACTCAAAATTCCCTTCCAATTTTTTAAACTGTAAAAAATTAGAGAAGAGAATGCGGACCGGGCTGTTTATTTATTTAATCTCTGGAGTAAAATTTACTCCGGAGGAATTTAATTTGATATTTAAACTCCGACTCAGAGTGAGCGCAAATTCAAATAAAATCCAGATCACTCCGAAATTACTGAGCTAAAAAAAAAATTTCGAATTTACTCCCAACTTTTGGCGGTAAGTTGAATATTTATTTATTTAAAAAAAAAATATTTAAACAGGCAATAAATAAAGATAAATAAAGTTATGGGAATGCTTTATAAAAGTACTTAAGTGGCAAAGGTATTTTCTAGTCAGCTTGAGCTATTTTTTTTTGGTTGTGTATAAAATGTAGATAACGGCGTAATAATAGGAGACGTCTCTTTGCAGGATATTAAACTTGCGTTGCCATCTAACCGCGAGAAACTCGAATCCAGACGCTCTAGGGGAAACGCCCGATCCCCGAGTTCCGAGTTCCGAGTCACGAGTCTCGAGTCCCGAGGTTTTACCCGCTTTCTCTCAGTTCTCTGTCGTGGGGGTGCTACTGCTCGGCAACTGAAGAGAGAAGAGCCATAGTGAGGGTAAGTAAAGAGTAAGAGTAAGAGTAAGAGGTAAAAGCCGGGTCTTATTCAGTGTATGCGCGAGAAGCAACTCGAGTTACCCCTTGTATGCTGGTAGCAGTAGTGCAGTAGCTAACAGGGGGCCAACAAGATCAACTGGGCTATAGAATATGCGACTGTGAATTTGTTGGCTAAGAATTAAATGCTTTTTGCTATTATATATACACGGTGTAATATATAATACCTGACAACAAGTTTCTGATGTATACTTAATTACCGTAGAGAAAGGAAATGCCAACAAACACCATCAAGAGCATCAGCAACACCATCAACACCCTAATTTAAGTGCTGGTGTAACTTTAATTATGATCGCGGTAGCAAGTTAATGGCCCGAATCACGGAGGCTGTTGTTGATGCTCCTGATATGCTCAGCTTTCGTTGTTTTATAATGCCGTGCTATGCGTGCTGTATATAATTTAGCAAACTTACAACTTGCTCCTTATGCTAATGCATATGTCTTGTACAAAGTAAATTTACCCTTTTTTTTTCATTTATTTTACTGGCAAATTTATATTCATTTTTCGACATCTTGTACTTCTAACTCCAGACTCTTAACTACTGGCTTTTAGCTCCGCGAGTAGCTCATTTATTAGGTATATTATTATTCCGTTGCTATTTGGTTATTGTTTTGGATGTTAATAGTGATGCGAAATGACCGTGACAAATTTTCCGGTCAGAGTCCGTCATTTTGAAACGTCAAAATATTTTTTGTCACAAATTTGGTTAGCAACATCTAGATTTTTGACTGTCATTTAATTTTTAGTCACAAATTGACGTTTAGTTAAGAATTTTGTCAGTCAAAACCCGTTAGATGATTGGACGCTTTCTTTTTTTTTAAATGATTGAAAAATTTATTTTTCCCTCCGTTTTCTTATCTGGGATATTTAAAAAAAAAATGGCGGTCTTGTGATCATGACGTGACGGTCAAAAATGACCTGACTGCTCAGACGTACAAAATAAATTTACTTCTTTTTTTTTCATTTATTTTACTGGCAAATTTTTATTCATTTTTTATCTTATAATTTCTAACTCCTAACTTTTAACTCCTGGCTTTTAGCTCCGCGAGTACCTCATTTATTATTATTATATTTCACTCGTTGATTATTGTTTTGAATATTAATTATTCCTCAAGTCTTTTATGACGTAAAGCTGAGTGATTTTATCAATTCATTTTAATTTTAAAAATTCTATTACTATTGCGCGTATTTTTATTTTATCAATTATAAATAAATTGAGTCATAAAAAAATAGTGAGCTTGAGTCGGTAAAAAAAAATTTTAATTTTTGAGTATTGAGTTTCTGTAATGAAAATCTAGTTGGCGGTTTTTTTAAAAATTCAATAAAGCATAAATTTTAAAAATCACTGGATGTTGAATTTATTTAAATAAGTGCATTAGTTTGAAAGACATAAAATATTTTAATTCGCACACACACTCGATTCTTACCCAGAAATAACATTAAATTTTATAGCGGAACTTAAAAAATTTACTTTAATACTTTATTAGGTTGCGCATTAAAATAAAATGTTGTCATAATTTAAATTTTTATCACTAAATTCACTCGATTTAATCATATATATATATATATATATATATATATGTCCTCATTGTAGATTCATACTAAAAATAATCTAAAATCTAGATCTACAATTATTTTTTATGAGAGAAATCTATGAGCTCACTCTGGCAATTTAACTTTATAAGAAAATAATAATAATTTTTTTAATTAGTCACAGAAGATGTACATTCTTGACAAGAAAACAATGAGTAATATATGTTAATGTAACATGAAGATGAAGTAAATCACGATAACACATTAAATGAGTGACAAACAAGTCAGCAACAATGTCATTGTCACAATTCATCTTGACTCATCATCTTCCTCATGTGTTTGCACGTTCATTCTTCATCATGTAAAGTACTATCTACATGTATGTACATATATATAAGTATGTGTAGGTCGACATGTGATAATAGACGAATTCCTGTAGAACTGCCGCCGATGACTATGCTAAAGATCTATCCGCGAGACGGCATTAATTTTCACGTACTAACGAGTTGCCTATCACATATCTATATATATATATGTGTATATAGATCACATGTCTGAAGGCAAAAGGATGAAACGTTAAAGCAAAAGGATGAGGTTAGTAGAACGGGCTTACACACGTCTACTCGCGGTGGGACAGATGGGAGATAGAGGAGAGATAGGAGATAGCAGATAGAAGTACTATAGCTGATGCCTAGATAGGAACCCGCCATTAATTACTCCGACGCATCACTCCATCTACGCGAAAATGCATCTACTGAGCCTTGTACTCACCCTTGTTGTCGTTATACTCTCTTGTAGAACTACCATCAACTCACCTATTTCTACACCTAGCTTCTGGATTCTCTTCTACATCAAACATCATATCACCAACACTCACGCTTTATGTTCCATGTATATCCTTGTCTATGTCTATGTCCATGTCTGTACAGGTATAGATTTACCTTTACCTAAAGCTGAGCGGAATCAGCACCAAAAGCTACCTCCGGCAACGGAAAATCGTGCACTATGTCAAGCCACATTGGAAACTGGATAGACCGTGTCACCACACTGCTTTGTTGTCCTGAAAGAACCTTCTATTCTATACTTACCCTGGGTTATATATGTATATATATATATATATTTATAGCTTCGGTACATTCAGCTTTTTATATCTCATAGATTCTATTATGCATTAGGGCTGATAAAGAATCCGTCCATGTTGCGATTTATTTTTTTAAATTTTGTTGTAAGAAATCAAAAGTTCCGAGTTCTTGGTCCAGTTAATTTCAAGTTATGAAGAAATTGTAGTAGGATTCGTCTTTTGTGAGAAAAAGTTCATGTCGGAAGTTATACTTTTGGCAAAACTTTAGAATTTAGACTGAAAGTTGGTGAAGAAAAAATAATTTTTAAATTAATTTATAATTCTACGGGTTCTTGGTAAATAGTTTAATTGATCAGCAGAAGAATAACCTGTACCTTTATTCTGGGAATTAAATTTAGTCGGACGTGTGCGTGCTGGAGAATAAATACGTGCGTGAAGAGAACTGACCAGTTTTAGTTGTCATAATTATCTAAATTTTTAGAATTTCTGCATTAGTCATTTGAATTTTGATATTAAATTTAAACTTAGCATCACTTGCGCAAATTACTGGTCGAAGTAAAATTAAATGTTTGAATTTTGCTACAAAATTTTGAAGCTACGTCACTAAAATTACTCTCTCTTTTTAATGCAATTAACTCTAGATTAATTTTTATGTATAAAGTCCGCAGAATGTATGAAGTCCATGATTTTGCATTAACGCGCATGCGCAGTAATGATTCAATTGTAGAAAAATCCTTCTTTTTGCAGGCAACTGTAGCAGGAACTATAGACGTCGGACATTTTGAAAATCACTGCCGCCATTTTGTTTCTACCTGTGCTGGAAGAAGTTCAAATAAATTTTGAAATTCCTCTTAAAATAGAGCTCAAGAACTGGAGAAAAAAATTTTCAAATAAATTAATAATAAAAATAAAAATAACACAATATATTTTTGACATATTTTTATATAGATTTATTGATTATTTATCGATAGTTATTTATGTACAAAATAATGCTGAGAATTCTATAATTATTACATTATTTAATAATATACTTATAAATATAACCTAATTTAAAATTTTATAAATTTATAAATAAATAAATGAATTATTTAAATAACTAATAAGTAACCAAATTAACGAACAACCAGAATTTATTTACACAATTTCTGTGTTCACTTAAATTTAAAAAAAAATCACTAGCATTTTTCAAATAATAAAACTATTAATAAATTTAAATTCAAAAGTTTAAAATTTAAAAAGGACTTTTTCGTAATGATAATTCTTTTAATATTTATATTTATATTTTTATATGTATTTATATATATTTATATATATAGTACGTTAACTATTTACATTTTCCACGTCGTCTTAAAAACAATAGTCGGTGTGCTTACAAATTAACGGACTTTATTTAATAATTATAATTATTATTAAATAGGGTTATGTGTGGCATCACAGCCAATGCCAAAGTTTGAATAATATGCATTTTTTTTTAAGTTTTACAGCGTAGAGTGTGCATTTTAAAGTTTAAATACAGTAAGATAAATTGAGTTACAACATGATAATTTTAAATGACATTTGCTTTTAATTATTTTTTCAAATATTTAAAACTTATATCCTGGTTTTTTTTTTTTTTTTTTAATATTTACTCTGTCCTCTAGGAACGAGTACGACAAATATTTACAAGAGAATCCCTCGAGGCATTTTATTATAATATTAAATAAAATGAAATTTTTAATAAAAATGCTTCTAATAATAAATTAAATTATTCAGAAATTTACGAACTTTTTGATTTCAAAAATCTAGTCAATTATATTTTGTCAGCGGGGTTGTAATTTTTTAATTTATTTAAATAATTATGAAATTAAAAAAAAAGAGTATTTTTGTTTGTCGGTAAAAAGTATGACTGCCAAGGGAAATAATTTTCGGGATTTACAGTCTAAATTATTGCTGCATTAAAGGCGACAGATCCTTGGCAATCTACCAGGCACTGATTTTTACGAAAATTCTAGCTATCGATGATAATGAAAGTGGATTATTCTATACAAGTATTTGCAAATAAATTTTAATATTTAATTAAGGTCAATTTTTATTTTTCGTATTGAGGTTATTCAAATTTTGTCGTAATTAAAATTTTCATTTTTAATGCAAGGATTAATTTATCGCGTAATGCAGATCCTAATTATTAATTCACTGATTAAAAACTACGTGTAAATTTTAAATTTTGATTAAAATTCAATAAATTTTTATTTTTCATGAGATTCAATTCTAGTTTTTAATGAGGGGGGAAAATTGAATTTTTTATAAGAGATTTTACGGAATAAAATTATATGAAAATATGTATGGCAATTAAATTGATTCATGATTAACCTCAATAGATATTTTGTTGAATAAAAAAAAATTTAAGGTTATGACAACTTTTTAGTCGGAGCTGCCAACTTTGAAAACTAAAATTATAAAATTATTATAAATTTAAACGATTACTCAAAATTATTTTCAAGCTTTTGAAATTTTTTCAGTGACATCAATTCAGTAATAATTATTTTTCATGCATTACATAATCATGGAAAAGTACTTTTATAATTTATTTTTTCAATGCAAGTTGTCAGTACTGTTAATAAATATCATAAGAGTGAAATTGAAATTTTTTATTTGAATCAGAGATTAAATTAACTGCAGTTTATCTAAATTTGAATTAACAAATTATTCAGTCATTTTTCTACGGCATTTTGTTTTGATTCTATTCCGCCATTTTGAATTCCGGCGGACGCGGGCTTTTTTAAATTTTAGAATAAACAAAATTTTCTTAACTTTTGTAGCATTTTTTTAGCAGAAAACACATAAATAATTTCATATAATTATCAACAGATTAAATGCAAGTAATAAAAAAAAGCCTCGAGGGAATCATAACGCAATAACTCATTTGTACATTCCGAATATAATTTCTAATAATTTAAAATTATTTTAAAAATTGCTTACGATTTGATAAATTTTAAAAATTTATGAGTAATAACTCTTCGTTTCTTTTAAAAGTTTATTTATATTGCTTTCTCATTAAGGCTTCTAACAAATCTCTCTTCCAATTTAAAAATAATTGATACATAATAGATTGGCAAATAAAAAAATAAAAAAAATACGAGTGATTAAAAAATGGCAGGTTAGGTTTAGGTTAAAATGGTTTTTCGATAATAGGAAATACATTTAGATGGCTAATACATTTGTCTTTAGAAACTTTAAGTATAATTTTGGCGTACATTTATTTATATAAGAATATAAGTTTAAGAATATATATTTAAGTTACGAAAAAATTTAATTAATTAAATGTTTAGGGTTAGGTACGTGGAAGATAATACGATGTGCAGGACAAAAGATTATGTATAATGTAGTTTTTTTGGATTATTTTAATTCTTATAATTTATTTTTTATTCAATTTATAATTTCGGTGTACGCTAGGACTGAAATTAAATACGACGAGGGTCGTTAATAACTTTTTTTTCCTTTAATATTTATCCTTTTGTACAATTTTTTTTTTAACCTTTACCGATATTTTTTTTTCTTTTTTCTTTTTTTATTAAAACTTTTGAATTTGCTCTCTGGCGAGTCGATTTTGACTAGCATTTATATAAATCCATCATTAATATTTTATTTAATGGATTCATTGTTTTTATTTTTAATAATAGATCGATAAGTTACGATATTTAGTTTTAAATTTACATAAATTTTAATCTCTTTGAAAATATCAATGACTGCGCTCATTTTATAACTCAAATATTTTTTAAATTTCTCGATAATGGCGGGAAATTTTTAAGTGCCGATTTACCAAACACTCAAAAGTAATTTTTCCAATTAAATTTTTTACTGCCCACTTGAAATCCCATTTCCGATACTGTCCTATAAAGTAAATTATCAAGAGCACTCGAATAATTTCATAAATATCCTGTCTATATAAATTTAAAAAAAATAATAATAAACAAAAAATAATTCGATTGAGGAATAGTAAAAAAATAGGGTACGAAAATACAGAGGAAATGGACAATAGGATAAATAAATGGATTATTCTGGTTGAAGGAGCTGGAAATAGCGAGCGTAAGTCGCATTCCATTGGATGGGAAATCGAGCAACTCGATTGCCGGATCGCGGTCTGCGGAGTCCGCGACTAAAGACAAGTACCAGGCAAGTGGGAGCTAGTGAACAAAGAGCTGCAACATCGGCAGAACCAGGGGTAAGAAGGAGAGACTTGAATGTAAGTGGAGTTAATAGTAAGAGAGAAAGAGAAAGAGAAGAGAGAGAAACAAGATCTAACTTAGCTCTCAACATCCAGTGGTTCAAGGTGCAGTCACCTCTTTCTACTCAAAACCAGCCAAGATGGCCGTGGAATTCCAACGAGTACACTCACCAACCGAAGCTGTATTCCTCCGGGCAGTGACGGGACAGTAGCTCATGGTATTCCATTTTGTACTGTACATACTTTTATATATATATGTATAAATATATACATAGAAAATATACATAGTGTACATTGTGATGATACCACATTTGCTTGTTACCTCTTCTCTCCTCATTTAATTCAATTCGCTAAAAAACTTTCCTTCTTATACTTCGTTCTTTTATTCAGTTCTCTCTCATTTTTATTATTTTATTTAACTCTCGGTTATATTCCGCTGAATAACACGAAAAAAGCATTAATTAGCTTGTCCGAATAGCGCCGTAAATTAAGTTAAAAAAAAAAGCAAACACTTGAATGTAATTTATATAAAAACAAGAAAGTTAATGGAAATTATAAATTTATAAACTCTAAAATAATTTAAATTTGATGATAGTTAGCTTGTAAAAATTTTCGCGGTCATTGATATTAACAAGAGTATTAATTATTTTCCTTACGCGTGAACACGTTTCTGGTACATATTTAAATATATATAGTCATAATAATACTATTATTAAGTATTATTTTTCACGTGTGTTCTCTACAATCTACACTCCTTTCTAACGTTTGATGTCAAATGTTTTTTTTTTTAACTAATTATGTACTTATTAATTTTATTAATTAATAATATTACGCATCTTTAACTGTTGAGAAAATAATCATAATATACATGTACATATATTTATAATATATATATATTTTGTTATGAATCTGCTTTTTATTAACACAGATATCTTCTCTTATGTGTTTTATTATTATTATAATACAAGACCCAGAGGTACTTCAAATAAGTGGTTAAAAATTAAATTCGCTCTTTAGACCATTTCCTTAAATCATTAAATTTTTTTTTGTTTTTTGTTTTTTTTTTTACTATCTATCCCGCTATCGAACCTAAGAATTCTTATAATATCTTCCCATCCTTATCATAAACATTTGCAACATTCTCTCCCATCTGATCTCATCCGCAAATAATTACACAAACATACGTACACATATATGTATATATATGTATATACTTATATATATACATATATATAATATAACTACAGTGACTCACAACATTCCTGTGACATTTAAAATAAATAACCGAGGAATGTTTGTCTTATTAGACATATTTCAGTCTTCACTTGATACCCGGATCCTGTGATGAGCTGCCTCGGGAAGAATTCACGAGTTCATGGTACAAAAACGCTTCGCTAAATACCCGGTCCATTAACTCGCTCAGCTATTTAACGCACACTGTGAACCCGGTTTAAAAAAATCGCTTCTTTTTAGTCCGAAGGCTTCCTAACCCTCGGTAGTGGAAGCAGGGATGGAGCTGTGTGCTGGATAACCATCAATATCAGTCTTGATTTTATTTTCGGCAGTTAAATTAAAACCCTAGACTATAGATATTTATCTCATCTATTCTCTGTACCCCGCGTTGCCGGCCAACTGATCGTGGATCTCGAGTTCCATGGGCTCGTTTCTGTGAGGAACTGGGGGGAGCTCACGGTCACGTATGCTGGTGCGTTCTCTGGTTGCTGTTCCGATACTGGAACTGGTACCGGTGCTGTCACGCTCGCGATAGTAGTACGAAGAAACGTGTCCGTTTATCGGTAAGGTAGGATACGATGACTGAGGACATGGGGGCGAATGTTTTTGAGATGAATGATGGTCGTCATTGACAATACGACATGAATCTGCACGTGCCGGCAATGCCGGCGGGTTGCGTCGCAACGAATGACTCATATGTCGTGTTGATCCATTGCTTGTTATGACGTTGTTATCAATTGGACCGGATGTTGGTGAAAATATGTTATTTGTTGATACTGCCGAGGGATTGTGATTGTGACTGTGGTTGTTATTGTTGTTAGAAATAGTATTTGAGTTATTGGTGCGTTGGTTTATTGCCGAATGCACGGGCAGCGTGCCTGGACGACGCATTTGTCGGGCTGTTTCCCCGTCAATGTAAGTGAAACCCTCGGCAGGAGTCGTACCACCGTGTGGTAAAAACCAGACTCCGCCGTTGCCGGGGCTCGCTGCCCTAAGCTCTAGCTACAGTTCTGTCACCGGAATCGGTTTTATGCCAGGGGTGATTTGATGGGGATGCTGCAGTTGTTGCTGGGCATGTTGGAATTGTTGATGTTGGAACTGCTGCTGGTGGGGATGCTGACGATGATGATGAGCGCCGTGGGTGCGGACGATGTATTCCTCGTCGGAAAAGGTCTTCTGGTACTCGTGTTCCTTGCGAGATATTGCGCGGTTCTTCCATTTGTAATCTTTCAGTGCATCGCGTACGCGTTTACGACAGCGGTAGTAAAGGAAGAAAGCCATTCCGGCAAATAAAGCCAAACCAGCGGCACACACAGTAGCTATAAGTGCTTGCTTGCGTGGATCTGAGAAGGCACATCCCAATTCGTCAGGTTCCATACCCTTGAGTGGTTTACCACGGGATTCATTCGGTTCTGCGCAAATCACAGGACTTGAATTTCTTGCCACTAAAACTTCAGCCAACCATAGAAGATTACAGTCACAAACGACGGGATTTTCACTCAAATCCAGTCGACGTAATTCACCCCACGCTACTAAAGATTCGGGGAAACTCGTAAAAGCGTTATCCCGTAGCATTAAGTGACGTAGATTCGGTAAACCGGCCAGTGCACCGTCTTCCATAGTCGTTAGTCTGCGATTACTTTTCAGGATTAACGTTTCGAGATTTCCATTATCGGCAAACGCACCGCGTTCAACTGTTGTCAGTAATTTAGCCCCAGAGATATCCAGTTTTTTAAGATTTGACAGGCTTGCAAATGCACCCGAGCGTAACATCGTAAAGGAATTCTGCCCCAGGATCAATTCCTCAAGGCGATTTAGTATCGACAGCTGTTTTGTCGGCACTTCTCGTAATTTGTTGCCACCTAGTTTAAGGGTTCGCAGAGAAAGAAGTCCACGAAATGCGCCCTCGCTTATATTATCCAGTCCCGCATCCATGACATCCAATACGGCAAGACGTTCCAGGCCTTTGAACGCGTCGTCTGGAAGTGTTGAGAACCCATTTAACCCAATGTGCAGCTCAGCGAGGGCATTGAGTGGAGCCAATGCCGGTGAAGGAATTGACTTCAATTGGTTGTCATCCAGATACAAAACTCTAAGAGCCCCTAACTTTTGAAATGCACCCGGTTCAACTTTTGAAATTCTATTCTGCCCCAGATCCAGCTCCTCAAGTTTCGTCAGCGACGTAAACAATCCGTTGGTCAGTGTCTCCAAATAATTATCACGTAAATTAAGTACTGTCAGTGATACCAAACCTTGGAAGGTTTTCTCCGTCAGCGCAGATATTTTGTTGTGCTTCAAATGCAATTCAACGAGATTTTTTTGAGCCGCGAAACTACCGTTCGGAATAGTGAACAAATGGTTGCTAGACAGATCGACATTTTTTAGATCACCGTAAAATTGAAATGCAGCTGCGTCAACCATACGTATACGACTTTCTTTCAATACTAGCCTCTGTGTTGACGGATTAAGTGCGATGGGGATAACATCGAGACTAACACCTACACATGAGACAACCAGTGCCTCGTCATCGCAGGTACATCCACTGGGACAGAATGCTGAGTTTGCTGTTGCTAAAAGACTCAGGTTGATCAACAGTATCAGCTTCCAGCTACTGCTACTCCAGCTGCTCCACCTACAGCTCTTTGACGTCTGGAACAAAAAAAAAAACAATAATCCATTAGCCAACAGCTTGAAAAAATAAAATAATAATAATACTGATGATAAATAAATGAGAGCGATAGCAGACAAGGTGTAATTTAATTATCAAATGTTGATTTCAAAGCGATACGATAAGTCTCCTGGGTAATTAAATCGCGGATCATTAGTGTCACGTGTAAACCCTGACAGGAAGGAGCATAAAAAAATGAAATAATAATAAAGCATTAGGTTATTAAGAAAAGATAATGCGGGTGTGGCACATACACTATCCGAGCGTAGTGTAGGTGGTAATATTGAACTTGCGCGTGGGGAAATCTCCGTCGCAACTCTATACTATATATCTTTCCTTCTTATTCTCTCCTCCTTGAAAGAAGTCTATTCGTTTTCGCTGGTTCTGCTGGTGGCTCTTGTAGATATCTTACTCTCTTCAGTTTTCCATCGAGAAACACCACCACTGAACTTTTTATTCTCTCTTTCTCATTTCTCTTTATCCCTCGTGTCTCTTGGAAAGTCTAGCCCCATTACTCATTTCACATTACAGCTGCATTACGTGGAGTTACGGACGTTCGTCCTGATTCAGCGACGATTTAATGAGTCCCGGTCGTGGCACACCGCGACATTATTTATTGAAAACTCAAGTATCAACTCTCTGGAGAAAAGAGTCTGCGAATTCCGAAACTTTCACTTAAACATTTCTGCTGCGTATTCTTTCTTCCATACTCAGCTCATACATCAGTAGTTTTTAAAAACCCCCGACTTGAGAGGAAAAACATGAAATTTATTAGAACAAAGTAGGATGCATGCGTGTTTATTATTAAAGCGTTATCTCTGTTTAAGAGTATGCAGTGCCAGCAGACAGATACGTCTGTCAAGTGTTGAGAATAACGTCTAGAGTGCACTGACCGTGACAAAGACCTTTTGTCTGGTGACGAGAGAACGCGAGTAGCACGTGCTCATCTCGGTTACTCTCACTCACTCATTTGCTCAGCCCCTAACCTGGGCGCCAGTATATAACTCACCCTCTTGATATTCCGAGCTAGCTAGCTTGGTATATTGCTTGAAACCCAGAGCGAGCTAACTCCCTTGTAATGGGGGTAAGGGAGTCACGGGCTGAAGGGATGTAAGTGGCATTATACGTGTGGTGCAAGCAGTAGATAACGGCATACGCGAAATATACACCACCAGCAGACATCCTGATGCAAATGATGCAGATGACGATGACGAGGTTCCCACTATGTGTCTCTAGTATCGCGAGGCTACTAATCATGCATACGAGGATAATGTCAAGTATATACGTGACAGATTGTCAGCATGCTTGTTGTCTGTGTGTCTCTGATGTACTTTCGACGAGCTCCTTACATTGCGACAGCCAGCTAATTAGCAATTTACTAATTTAAGCCTACGTGTCTTGTGGGGTATTTTTTATTAGCCGTCAGGGAATTTTTTAAATTAATTTGATGGGTAAATTTTAAGTGACGTTTATAAAACACTTGAGTGAAAATTTGGTATTTATCGCCGTTAGATTGGCGCCAGAGAGTCACGATAATTGAACCCATTGTCCCTCTTCATCACTCTGGTTGATGGGCAGCAGCTGATGAAAAGTCCGTTTGTTCAGGATATATACTACACTCACACTCACTAGAGAAGCGAAAATGCCATCAGGATGAAGAGAGAGAAGGAAAATGAGTGAAAAGGTTCAAGTGTGAGTTGTATTGGGCGAAAATTCGATAAATCGTCCCTTATACGGGGTTTAGTTCTTCAGCATCTTCCTGTTTCTGAAGAAAAGAGGCTTCTTGGGGTCGCTCAATTTCTCTTTTTATGCCCTCGCCTTTTTTTTCTTTCCTCTATTTTCGTCTATTCTTTTTTCATCCCCGTACTGTGCTTCGGGGTTGTTGTTTTGCTCCTTTTTGTCTACTGGGTTAAACGTAGATACAACCTCCGGTGTCCCGGGAGCGCAAAGAAGTTAACCAAAGGAGGAAGATTACCAGCGAGGGAGTGTCGAGGGGATTGGAAAATCGGATTACCGATGCCGAGGCTCCAAAGCGAGCTCTTTGGCAGCAGGGGGTAATAGTAGTAAAGAAAATAGGGTTTGGTAGCTCTAGAGGCTAAAGAGGAAACCAAGACCAGTCTTAGGTGATGAAACGATTAAGGAAAACTCTAATTGTAAGACTACTTTTTCTTTTTTTTTATTTTTTCGCGTTTGTTTGGTTCATTGAAATGACCTAAAACATTTGGTCTATAAAATCGATAAATCATTACAATCGAATGAGCATTCATTGGCGACTGGTTTTCGCTGCCGGCGAGAGGCTGAGGGTTCTATGGATGAATAAACTCGGGCAGCGTTTGAGTCCGCGAGAAAGAAATAAAGAAAAAATGATTGTGATTATATTATAAAAGAGTTCTATTGGTCGCGGTTATAATTGCCGGTCGTGACGTTATTATCGGTCTGCCTAATCGTCCATAATTATCGCGCAATTTTACGGTAATCGCGTGACGGTAAAAGGGACGAAGAGGGGCCGAGAGGCAAAGGCTTCTGCTACAGAATGAGGATACCAAAGACAAAGAGAGAAAATAGTAATAATGTGGTCGCCCGTCGTTGTGTCGGTATGCCAGAAAGAGTCTGCCCGCGAAATTATGGATCCGGAGGAAGTGCCGAGGGAGATTGCATTGTGTTTTTTTTTTTTTACGGCCATAAATTAAATTTTTTGACCGCAGATTCACTCGTTTGTTCAAGTCGTCCAAGTCTGCTGCGAAACGGTTTTTAATATTTTCTCGCGGTAAATATTTTTACAATCCAAATGAATTGTGAATAGTTAATGATTTTCGAGGACACTCGTATATCGTTAAACTTTTTACTCGGAATGAGAATATTATTCTATTCTATTATATTATATATACATATATATCATGGAGGTATATAGAAGTCGGCTGTGTGAGAACTTAGTGAGCAGTTTCTCTGGAGCTCTCAACGTTTACGTTATTACGGCACACCCGCGCGTACGACGTAAATCCGTCGGGAAATTCGCTTTAATTTATGCAAGCCGTAGAATGTTTTATGCGCCGGCACGTACTGCCACAGTCGACGTAATCACTAGGTCTATACTGGTGAATGATGCCTGTGAATGTCGGCCAAGTGTATACACAAAAAGTTTAAAAAAAAGGAAAATAAAATGAGCGTACAATTGAGATGTAAAAACATTATGTCAATCTCTATTCATTGCCATTTTTATTGTAATTTTAACAAGTTAATTTTTTTTTTTCCCTTTTTCGCTAATCTCGTGGCGCATAGTCGTGGCGGGAAATTGTCGGAAAAGCTTTTTAAATATTAAATATATTAAGGTTATATTTTTAGCGTGGTGTTTTTCGTTCCATGACATTAAATATGTGTGTAATCGGTAAAAAATTTCCTCTTATATTTTTAGTGAGTGTTCTTTTATCACGGGAATAGTTTGTCATTTTTTTGCTCGTACATTCTGTTGTGTTGTGTCCCTTCATCTTACCCAGTCGGGCATATTGAAGTGAAGAGTAACTGGGAATATATGATGGTTTTAGGAGACCGGAATGACAACAAAACATGAGTCTGAGAGACAGGGATAATGTAAGCGGACAATTTATTGAGCTATTTTCTTATATGTCTGCTCGTAATACGGAAATCACAGACAATATATGTGCAGACTGTATTGAGTCGGTGGAACACACATTTGGAGACCTCTTTTATGAGCCAGATTCATCGAACGTTTAGTAACTTGTTGTTTTGTAAAAAATAAAAAAGAGGAAGGCAATAAAAAACAATAGATAAAAAATATGGACGGCTATTTCCAATAATCACAGTATAAACATTTGAAATATTAAAAGGTAAAAAAAATAGTTTCTCATAAATTTAAAGGAAAAAAGAGGATAAAAAAGGTAAATCTGAATGAATTTTTTTTCATAAAAGTGATGAATTCGTTGCCAAGTTTCTCGTTAAATAAGAAACTTATTAATTTTATTTTATTTTTATTTTTCTTCTCGTTTGTTTTTATACTTTATCGCGATCACTTATTGCGGGAGTGAAGAAAGAATGGAGGGAGAGAAGAAGTTGAAATACGAGGATGGCTATCGATCACAACGGGAAAAAAAAATGTTGGCGAGGGAGTGTTGAATTTCCCAAAGACGCCACTGAAGTAGAAGACTTTAGCCTTTTTTTTCAGCCCCAGCCTCTTTTTTCTTGCCATCCTGTTTATTTCTTTTGAGATGAAACTGCTAAGAATCTCATACCATCTCATCATACGCAACAAACATCTCTGTGTATTCCTCGTTAAATCTTTAGCGAAATTATTTTCCTCAGAATAGTCACTTCAGCTCCTACTTCTACTTGTGCTTTTTCTTATTTACGTCTAGTTACTCAGTCCAGAAGGCGATTTAAAAAAAGCATAAAAAAGCGCCAATTCCTCTACTCTTTTTTCGGCTCCACACATTTCTTTAAACTTTTTCATGTCGTATTTAACTTTTAACTAAGAATGTTTTTTTGTGTATCCATACATAGTTCCCTTGATGTTACCAGGAAGCTCTTAGATTAGAAAAGCTTCGACATACCAGACGGGGCATGAAATCACCAGTGCCTAAAATCCTCTATTGCGAAAATACGACGCAGTTTGGCTACCCAAGTTCACTTTATACACATATATGTATATAAATTGTATGTATGAGTCTGGTTCTCTGTCTCGGGAGAAAATGTAAGGAGTTTGAGGGCAAAGCACCGAGGAATATAAAGAGAAGAGGTTACGGTGAGGGATGAAGTGTAGAGTATAAACCCATTTGTGAAGATGTGTGTGTGGGTTGGTGGTTTTGGTATGCATGTATATCTAGTATTAGGTATCGAGGAGCTTTGGTGGCCGTTATTCGAGAGTGTAGAAACCTAAATTCACGAGGTTCTCTATTTATCAGGGTTTAACCAAGAAAAGGAATACTAAGGGAATACTGTTGGCTAGCAGGAATAGTATCTACTGCGTCAGTTTAAAGTTCAGTGGAGGATAGGTTATAGAGCTGCATCCACATAAAATTCAATGGAATGCTGCACAGGTCGCGAAGAAAACGCGTACGCTTTTAAAGCTTGAATATACGACGGGTAAGTGGGAGTTGGGCTGGAGGCGGATCGGTATCGAGAGCAGAGACATCGACAGAGGAATACTGAGGGCAAAGTGAGTAAGAGATACCAGAGGATTTTAAGACCAAGATTCAAGCTCACTAGTGTGTAGTGCCGAGAATTCGTTGAGAGGCGAAGAGAGACGGTGATGGGATCCCCAAAGTCCTCCACTCGTGATCGTCGGTTCCCGACGACAATAAAGAAGATTGGGATCGATTTAAGATTCCAATTTCCGGACTACGCTGAGAAAGAACCACTTGGGGGTCACGAGTTCCGCTGGAGAAAACGTCGTCTGAGAACCGATAGGAGAGAGACACCCGATCCAAATTGCTCTCAACCCTCGGCATTTTTTACTCTTACTTTTTTTATTTAAACTTAAATTTTATTGTTACTTTTTTTCAGTTCGATCTGTCTCTCGGTTTATTTTTCATCTGAGCGTTTAACGCTTTTAGAGATTTAACAGATTTTTATAATATGTACTCAAGGTATTAGGGGCGTGCCAGAGGCGTACCATGACAGGAAAATTCAGAGGCGATTGCCACTCTATAATAATATGCCTTGTTCTTACTTAACTTTTGGTAAACTTGAGTTGACTGCAATGAAACGAATAAGATATATGCGGGAATTAAATATTCATTTGAGCTCGACCTTATGCTGCCATCAAACTTATAAACCTCTTTCTCTCTCGAGCTTTTTATCATTTATCTCCAGCTCTGTCTCCTTAACTTTCTCTTCCCTATCCTCGGTTCTTGTTGAAAGTAATGCGCTTTGGCGTACGGCCAGTTTCTTATGCCAAACCTCCTTCTTCTTCTTCTTCGTCGTCTTCTTACACTGCTGCCGGTCCCATTCTACTTCCCCACACCAGCAACAAAGCAAAAAAGACCACCGAGAAAAAGAATCACAAGTTCTTTCTTACTCTTATAAGTATTATTACACCTAAGCGAAAAACCCTTTTCCTAATGTCAGGAGAATTTGACTTTTTTACTTGTTTGTAATTGACTAAAAACTTTGGGCATCTACAGACTTACCAGACTCGCGGGTAAAATTACATTTCACATTTATACTTTTAGGGTAGCCGGGTTATTACATAAAATAATTCACCATTTTCTTAGTACTTCATACCCGTACCTGTTGAACTTGTTAGTAAATAATTAATAATTTAATTATTTAGATGTAATTTATAATTTGAATTATGGAATCTTATTATTTGAGTTTAAACTTGTTCTTCTTCTTATTCCACTTGTACTTAGACCTCCATTTGAACAGAGTTCGCTATTTTTCTTGCCCATTTTTTTCGTCTTATTTTATTTTTGTTCCTCATCGCTAAGAGAATTTCTCTACAAAGCCAATGCGGGTACGCCTCGTTGAGGCTGCAATTTATTCGTGTGTTTGACTTTCCAAGTTAGTGGAACGTCGCTTTCACGATACACGATAATCCGCAGACCCTATATTTACCCTTCAGAGAAGACTTGAACGACGTATAGAGTTATACGGAGGAGGGTTCAAAAGAGAGTAAGAATGAGAGTTGGAGACCAACCTGATACTATATATATATACATATATAGACTATAGACTACTACACCCTGAAGCGTCAGCCAAACATTCAGGCTTTACCCGGTTTTCCTCAATTTCATTGGTGTACACCATTCTCTTCGGAAATCACAAATTTACCTCTCTTTATTTTAAATTACTATTGTGTTTTATTACTCTATTGTGCAATAAAACTTTTCTCTATAAATAATTAAAGTAAATTTTTATTTTATTTTTTTTTTTCAAATTAAAAGTAAATAACTATAAAATTTATAACCAACTTTTTCGATTACAATAGGAGGTAAAATTTATATTAATGTATATAGCAGCGGCGGTCGGTTTGTCTTGGAATGAAAAAGTCCTCGGAATCTCACGTAGATCGTAGCACTAAATTAAAGCGCGCCAATAATTCATATTGCATAATATAATTAAAGGATCTCATAGCAAGCATCTAGATAATGGGTTATAAGTTAAAAATTCTCGAGTAGCATTAGTAGCTCTTACTCAGTTCCTCTTTATATCTCGACTCAGGAGGTATATTCAGCCACGTATCCCGTTGAGAAAATCTCGTTAAGGTGTTAGAGTATGGGGTCGGTTAATTCTCAGAGTAAAGTTTAAAACATAAAGAGCTAAGGCACAGCACAGCATCAGCGGAGCTACCCGTGGCATAACCGACAAGTCTGACTGTTGTATCAGCGAATCTCGTATAATGCCCAGTCCCAGGTTTCAAAATCCCCTTTCAGCCAACGTTGATATGTACGTACGTTGGAAGATATAAAAGAGCCAACGAACGAAATGAAATGAAGATAGGGGTTGGGGTATGTATAACACGTTATGCGCGAACAAGATATAAGGTAAAATGAGACACGGAATAAGATGATAAAGTGAGACGTAAAGATAGATAAAAGTGTAAGTTTGAGAGAGATATGTAATGAGAAGTGCAAGCAGCGTGCATGGAAGCATAATGGGCGTATAGTGGTTGGCTGACTGGTGCATTATTAAGTAGTTGAGTGCACGTTAGTCCCGCCAAGTGCTGTCGGCTTCTATCAGTATGCCAAGATAAGAGGGAGAAGGAGCAGGAGATGGAGGGGGTAAGAGTGAGGGTGAGGATGAGGAGGAGAATATGAAGGAGAGAGCGGATAGGAAATGGAGATTGGGTTGTAACCCAAGGGTGAGCCTCCCGGCAACAATGAAAATTTCCAACCCAGCGGTAGATAATTACGCCTGGTAATTGATCGCGCATGCGGGGATCCCTACTACCTTACTACTGGGCTTCCTATGAGTTATCCCCTAATTTCTTGGCCCCCTGCAATATCTCCTTAGATGCTGCTCTTACTTGAATACCCCCTTAATCTCATCGTCGGTCCTCATCTCTACGTTCTCTCTACCACTTCTCGGTCTTCTCATCCTATCCTTGTGTTGGTTTGGTTAGTCGCTCATCCTCATCCTCATCCTCATCCTCATCTTCTTGGTCTTCCTCGTTCTCAGGCTTTCCCTCGTCTGTGGGTTCTCTGTCTTGTACAGATTCTCTGACGGAATGGCAAAGCCTTCTGTAGCGGGTATGTGGATGCAGTAGACTTGAGACCGAATGTATTAAGTGACACGAGAGCTGCACCCCTGGCAATCCTGTCGCTTCCCATCGCTCCTGTCAGTAACTCGGGTTTGGTAGTCGTCGGCGGCGGCATCCTCGTCGCCACCGTTGACTACCGCGTGGCTTGGAAATTAACACGTCGTGGTAACGCGTTACGATAAACGTTCCGGAAGCCCAACACCGCAACCACGTCAAGATATTTTGGATAGACTACTGTTTAGGATACTCCAAACCCCGGTATTTTGTCATTCAGGAAATTGTTTCCTAATGTAATTTAAACACTGTTTGATCAGTTTATAAGTGTTTAGATTTAATTACTCCCATTAGATTAATTTTAGATAAACTTTTCTTGGAAATTAATAATAAATGGCAATTGTTTGGCATCCTGAGGTTCGCGGATCGAATCCAGTTGACAGTTAATTGAATACTTTTTTTTTCATCCAATTTCTCGGTGGGTAAATTGAATGTATCCTTTGTAAAAAATACTTTTTCAATAGAATACAGAGGAAAATTCCAAGTTTTCCTTTTACTTTTTTTTAATAAACTGGAAGTTATAATAAAATTCTCGTGTGAATTTAAATTTAGCCTAGGGCGTTTAAAAGTTGTGCGAATTCACAAAAGGACTTTTTTTACTATAAATAAAAATATAATTAGATGAAATGAAAAAATTGCCATCAAGTTTAATAAAGTTTCTATCTGTACGGCTCATTGAATTTAGTTTTGTTTGGGAAAAAAATGGATCGAGAAGTTAATCGTGTTTGATTAAAGATGAGTATTATGATATACGTTATTAAAAATGACTTTTTGTTAATAAATAATGCAGCCGAAGTGTATGTAGACATTGAAAGCGGGAGAGAGAGAGAGAGATGTTTATTATATTCGTTGACAAAATGAAACACACCGTAAAACTTTTAACTTTTACGCGATTATCAAGTTTTTTAATGACTCAAATTGTGTGTCTAGAGTGTGTGCAGTAAAAGAGATGAGTAAAAGAGGAGATAGATGAGTAGGAGAGTGTTAGTTAATGTTAGAAGCGAGCTGAACTCAGGGACTCAATTGAATTTGCCAATTAATTCTCGAATGCATTTGCTGAATCCCTCGTTAGCCTCAATTTTACTCCTCGAGATATTCTCTAATATAATATTCGACGTACACACAACAGACCCACACCCTTCTGCACTCGTTGGGAGGGAAGAAAACGAGAGAAAGAGAGGGAGAGACATGAGATTTATTATTATCTTTTTCTTCATCTCTCTGGTATATATACGTTTTATCTGACCACTCTGGTGTATAAAATTTTATAGTTCGTGAGCCCTCTTTAGCGACATCAACAGCGAAGCTACGAAGCGACGATAAAACAGAGAGACACAAACCCTCTTTACTCGTATCGGTGTGTTTCTGTAACCAGGCTGCGGACGTTGGCAAATGCCCCGTAAACGAGATCGTCTTAGTAGTCTTTTAATTATCTTCCTACTTGACTCTCAAGTCAATTGCTAATTTTTTTTTCTTCCTCTGGATTAAATTACACTTTCTATTACCCTTCGAGGACTTTTATTTTTTTCATTACCTTATTTTTTATTATTTATTCAATCGCTTAATTACTTTTTTAAGCTATTTATTTTTTATTTCTCATTTTAGATCGAGACCGTAAACGAGAATTTCGCTTCCCTTCTTAAGATTTTCTTTTAAAGAATTTTATACAAAGAATGATTACAATTTAGATACCAGTATTGTTAAAACAATAACTATTTACGTCAGCTAATTATATATTTATATTTTATGGAAATTTTTATTGGAATACCAAAATTAGTTATTAAGGGCTCCGCTAGATGGCTGATAATTGAAGTCATTCCACGTGTGCAGACGATCGAACAAGTAAACTAGTTGGAAAATAATTAAATAATCAATTTCTGTGATTGTTATGAGAAATTAAAGAAGAAAAAGACATTAATTAATTATTTGCTTTATAAATTTAATAATAAAAAAATTTTAAAATGCGAGTTGATAGAATCCAAGTGTGTGTTGATAGATTTGTTTATTTTAAAACTGTTTATAAATAAACTTTGTTTAACTTTTCGTTACTAATTATAATTACGTTCTAAATATTTATCATAAAATAGATCGACGAATGTTTTATTCTGTCGGATTAAATTTATATTTTTAATTCAGCGGTCAACTTGTGTAATTAATAAAACATTAATAATTTATTTAATGAAAACTAAAATAATAAAAATAATAAATTGTTAAAAATATAGACAATAATATTATGAATTACAATTTTTTAGCCTGTAGTCACAGGCGATACTTTTAACCGTCAATCAGTTTTTCTAACCAGATAAATCAATAACAAATGCAATAGAAAAAATATCACCTCAATCTTTCATAAGCTTTCGACTTCACCCGACCTATTTTATTCACAAAAAAAAAAAAACCATTTTTCACTCTATTCCTTCCATGGAAAAATTTTCTGTAGCAAATTTTATCAAGCTAAATATCAGATATTAAAGTTTTATTGTCGGAAACACAGTCGCATAAGTCCATTAAGGACTCGCAGAGTAAGTAAGTTAATCAAGATAAATTTTTCTATTAAAACTCGAGATAAAAATCGACCCTGAAGAACACATTTAATTAAGTGACTCAAATAAAAACATCTAAAGCAATATTTATGGCATATCTATCTCATCCAGCGATCACATAAGCCTCGGAATCCAGTGCAGCATAATATAATAATATAATATAAGAGGACACGAATACCAGCAGAGCATCTACAGGACCAGAGAAAGGAGGAGAGTAATCCGGCTGGCATAATTTCCCACAAGGCCATCATCGGACACCTCAACACATTTTTCTTGAGATGAAAAAACCATTTATTTTTATTTCTATTTCGCGTTTTATCTCTTCGTAATTTTGACTTCTCCCGGCTGTCAAATCCCGACATTTAGACTCTCTGATGTACTTTTTTCCGCCTCGTAATTTAATATAAATGTAGAAATGATTATTTAAATAATTACATACTTCCATCTAAGAGGAAACGCAAGGACGTCATAAAAAAAGAAAAAAAAAAAACAATTATTTGAAACTTTTTATGAATAAGAGTTACGTAATTTTCCGGTCTCTTTACTTCATCCTTTGTCTTGCAACATATATTTATTCTTTCATTACAATATATTTATATATATGTAATTTTATTGTGTTAGTTCTCACAAGATTTGAAGTTGAGTATATTTTATACCCAAGTACAAAGCGATTTTACTGCAGAGTTGGTCTTAAAAACTTACAGAGTGTCTGTGATTGCTGTTAAATTCCAAAAGCTACTGAAGCTGATGCTGGAGTTTGAGCATAAGCTAAGACCGGAGGTAAAGCCAAAGCTAAAGCTAAAGAATAAAAAGTAGTAACAGAAGAGTCTGATATTTGAATCCCGTTTGATTAAATTTAATTCCAAATTCGTACGATTCGAAGATAAACGAAATAAAAAAAAAAAAAATAGTAAATAAAAAGATAGAACGTGGAAATAAATGAACGGAGAGTAAAAAAGAATAAGATATATATAGAGGAGAATTGAGAAAAGGGGAATGAAATAAAAAGTAAAGTTAAAATCGATCTTAAGCTTTATATATAAAAGCACCCTCTCATTGGTTCTCGCGCCAAGAATTCGGTCTTTGATCTTCACAACGGGTTTTCTCGATTACAAGATTAATTTTCCTCCCTGTTGATCTCTAGTTTATCGATCGTAACATATTCCTACAACCTGTTTTATTAAAGCCTTTAGCCTTTAATCCAATCGATTATCCACAATTTACATCATTTTATTATTATTAGACTTTATAATGTTAACTTTTGTATTATTAAATTTAATTATGGGTCTCTCTTAGCGCTAACGAATTAAAAGACGTTAATGCGGCTGTGTGACCTCAAGTTTAACTGAAATTAATTTCTTCTTTTTGAAGATATCCGAGGGGAGGCTGAGAGGGGAAATGGAGGCCATAAGTTTTCTTCTCGAGGCCATTAGTGGTATACCGAGGGAAGAACATGTGCTGGGCATGAATGAGATAAATATCACATATCATGCATTTTACATATGCACTCAGCCACATTTATGTTACGTAATTTTTATGTACTTGTTTTTTTTTACTTTTTATTTATTGCCGTGTTTTTTTTTAATTACGCTGCTTTAAATTATGTGACTGCTGACCCTGAGCCAATTATTAAGTTTAACATTTATATTTAATCATGCAATCACTTGACGTTTTCTTTACTTACGCAGTAAAAAATCGGGAGTGAATTCAGGTTTTATTTAAATTTGAATTCGCTTTGTCACTCGGAGTTTAGAAGTTTTTATAAAAAATCACTTCGCATACGGAGTAAATTCGGAGTTTGTCTTTTCAGCGAAGTAATTTCGGAGTTTTTTGGATTTTATTTGAATTCGCATTTACTCCGATTCGGAGTTTTAATATTTAAATAAACTTTCGGAGTAAATTTTACTCCGAAGGGATTAAATAAATAAACAGTCATCTGCTCCATATTACTCCAGATTTAATCCGCGTTCACTCCGTAAATTTTTTACTCGCCTCAAGAAAATTTTTGTATCAGGAAATGAAAAATAAAAAAATTCTTGGGGCGCCAAAAAATTTTTTTCAGTCCTAAGAAAATTTTTATCTTCAATTCATAGTGCAAAATATTTCTGGCTGGATTTTTTTTTTTATTTGTAATTCAATTGATAGAAAAATTTGTCAGTCAAGTTACAAATTTCGGTAATTGTTCATAATGTCATGAGATTTATGGAGGCTTAGATATCTCATTAAAGTTTTTCAAAATTTTTATCTCATAAGATTTTTTTTTTTTTAATTAATTTGTGGAATAAGTAGGTCGGAATAATTATTTTTTGACAATCTGATAATGAGTAGAAATTAACAAAAAAAAATAGTAATAGCATTCCCATTGCAGTGGCATTTACGTAATAATTTAAATTAAAAATTTTTCGGTAATGTCTCTCTATATTCGAAATTTTAATGTTCCATTTTATTAAAAAAAGTATTTTCATAATATATTGATATTCTCATCATTTCGAAATTCACCACTTGAGCGAACATTTAAATCGTATTATATTATGCAAGCGTAGCTTTGAAACATATATATAATAATAATAATAATAATAATAATAATAAATATATATAATAGTGAATAAATATGAGTATAAAAGAGAAAAAACACGTCGGCGGTCAACGAGACAGTAAACGCTATGAAAAAAGAGATAACGAAATTAAAAAAAAAAAAAACTGTTTTTTTTTAAAGGCAAAATTTTTTAAAATTTTTTTGACCTTCCGGCTGACCGGTTCCATTTGTTTTACTTTTCGTCTTTTACGTGGTATATATAAATATAGGAAGTACTGCTGTTTTTCCTCACGACTTTCGTTTCATTCCTGACTGGACAAAACGAATCGGAGGATCAATGGCTGATTTGGTCAACCGTACCGGCCAATTTCTTCTTCTTTTTTTCATTTCATTTTTTTTTCTTTATTCTGTAACAACCCCTATGACTTCCCCTTACAATCTCGTTTGCTCTCTTTACTCTCTCTCTTTATATATATAGGAATAGCTACGAGACAGTATTACATAGCGGCTTTTTTTTACAACTGTCTAGACTTTTAACGATGACGTAGTAGAAGATTAAAACGAAAAAAATACTATAACAAACTCAACGATAATGTTCATTGATTTATATTTATAATTTATCATCATATTTTTTTCCGTGTTAAGATAAAGTACTCGAGTCTTTATGACAATGAATTGATGATAGAAAATATGCTCCAAAATTTTGATAAACGTCAAATTAAAATTTTTTTTTTATTCGAATTTCGTTAATCAAATTTTGAAAAAAATTTTTTTGAGTATAATTTCATACTCAAAATTTGTTAATTTTTATTACCACTTAGTTTGAAAAATCAAAATTTACTAACGAAAATTTCTGATCCGAAGTCTGCATAATAAAGGAATTTATCAGTCCTGCCAACAGAATTTAACGCGCGAAATTTAAAAATCTCACGTATTCAAAAATTTTTTTTGAATTTAAGCCTGAAATTTTTTCTACCGTTTCTGTAAAAAATTGAAATCATAATATTCCAATCTCTTTTATATTTTTCAATAAATTTCGTACCTTACAATAATAAAAACGAGAAAATTTAAAAATGCAAAAGGAAACAAAAAAAAAAGCAAATCTAAATTTACATGCATTAAATTTTTTATCCGTTGCCATCCCGATTGTCAAAAAAAGATGATTTTAATTCATTGTCGTTGTATTTCTTTGTATATTAAAAGTTTATAACACAACAAACACAGGATAAAAAAAGTATAAAAAATGATTATATTAAAGTTAACTGCATTAAGTTGGCTAGCGCAAAGCTTATAAGCTTTATATTTCTTGTTGTGTATAGAAGTAAGCTCGGCGTGGCGGCGGTTGTGTATCCATTTTGTGTGTTCGAGATACTTGCATTGCGCAGCGTCATCTAATAACTTTGGGAATTTGTTCCGGCACATGCATGCAAGCTAAAAGTGGCAACGCCGGCTTTGGCCTGATTCTCCTGGTAAATTCCCGGAATTCACTCGCACATCCTCTACACAACTCTGCCAGTGCTTTACCTCTTTACCTCTCTACTCTCTCCTCTCATCTACTCATCTAGTCTCCTCTCTCTCCCGCAATTCTCTCCCACCCCTCCCCCAACCCCCTACCCCTCTTGTCAGCCGTACTCTCAACGTATCTACAATTATACACGTTTGCGTGCATTCGCGTGAATTTTGATGAAATCTCCGTCAGACTAGAATGTATAGACCCCAATGATGATATGTACCTGCAGTATTTCAGGGTAACGTTTGTACTTGGAATGAAAACTGGGTTAAAATCCCACCCGCTGTTTCAGATTTTAATTTATACGTAATATATTAATATCATTATAAAGATACCCTGTCTGTGATTATTCTATCGTATATATGTATATGTGTATATATATATATATATATATATATTTATTAGATATGTCACACACGTAGTTATTAAATTTAATATGAATATTTAATTGCATAATTACGATTATATTTAAAAAATAATTTAATTACGGTTTTAATTTTAATTAAACTAATAAAGTTTCATTAATTACTATTGTAAGAGAGAAATGGGGACAATAAAAATCCGATGTATGTAGAGAGTTAAGTAGGTGAAATTATTTTGTTTAAATGAAAATTTTAACAAGAAAATAGTTTACATTCTGAGGAAATAAATTTATGGTCTAACTTTGCAATTATTGTTGGGGTTTCACTTCAAGTTTGTTGTAAGTAACGAAAAAATTTTATGACCTTAATAAATAATTTAGGGTACGGAATAAGATGTCATTAGATCTAGTAGATTATAATCATAAAATTTTTTTATTTGGAATTACTGTTGATTTTTTTTATTTTAAATTTTTAAATTTCCCGCGCTAATTTAAAATTCTAAATAGGAAGTAAAAATTTTGTACTGATAATTAGACAGTGATAATTATCAGCAATAGAATTTCTAAAAAAATAATTCAAATTTTTTTAAATGAAGAAAAAATTTTTAATAATAAAAAAATTTAATATTTTATTTTCATTCTTTTGAAAAATTTTTTCATATTCATACCATTTACTTATTTCATATGTAACTGGAGTTACATCTTGAAATTTCAAATATTTATATTCAAGACTTTTATCTTTGAAGTTTACAAATTTTATTCCACGATTCAATTTTTATTCACTTAAGAAAATATTAAATTGAGTCACATATTACTGCAAAGACACTGACAGACTGAACAAATACTGGAAATGTAATTTTTTTTTAATTTTCTATAATGTCACTGTGATTTTTCTCACTCGATATCTTTTTACAAAATAATAATAATATTAATATGCACACTTTATCCAAGTGCATTTTATTGTCAAATATATTTTACCATAAATTTATCACCAGCAAAACTTATTTCCATTCAAATTAAATAATTTCCCGCTCTCAAATTAAACTAAAAAAAAATAGTAGTGATAAAAAATTAAAGCTCAAGAATAACAAAAAGAATGAAATTTTAATACATGGAGATTTATTAAAATAAATGAGCTTGAAAAAATATATCCCAGACAAAAACCGAAAGTAAAAAAAAAAATTAAAATAAAAAGGAGGCTCATTCTCAGGGGAGTCGTCTGCGAACAGCGATATATACGAACAAAGATAAATGATAAAAGATTGAGGGACCAGCATAACATCAGAAAGGGAAAGTGAGGAAAAAAAACCCACTCATCGCATACAAAAGTCCGCAAGTAAAGGTTCTTATTCGCATTTGTCGTAAGGCCTTCTCACGAATGTTTGCAGGGGGTGCGGATCAAGAAGAAAGGGATAAAAAAAACGCGAGACGAAAAGTGGAAGAATGTTGTTGCTGCTGTGGTGGGCTGATAGAAAGACTTGACTATCAGAGCCCTTGCGTAGACGAGAATGGAGATGGGATGAGAATGAGGAGGACAAGGATGAAGAGGACCAGGACTAGGGCACAAGAGAGGGGTAAAGATAAAGAATCTCTTGGTGTTTCTTTTGGTGGCATCATTATCCATTCCACTGAATACCCAAGAGTGAGGTATAGTAGAGTTGAAGCTTTTTTTCACCCTCCCCATCACATCTTTTCCCTTTTCTTCTTTTTAGTATTTTTTTTTCTTCTTTTTTTGCATTTCTTTTACCCTGTGTACACACACTCAAGCACACGAGATTCTACATAATTTAACGTACATGCTTGTTTACTTGTCCCTTATTTTCTTATTTTTCCTCCACTCATAACCCTGATATAAAATTTACACTGAGAATTAATTAAACTCAGTATTGTGGTGGTGGAAAAAATAAATAAATGGAATAGAATTAATAAAAAAAGATGGGTAGCGGAGAAGAAAAAAAAAGTATGTTATATAAAAGAATAAAATGAAATAAAATTCAAAGTATGTGAGGAGGAATAAAGATAGCGTAAAGAGAAACATCAGATAAAGCCTTGGAAACAGAATGTAGATTTTATTTCAATGGAACGAGCCGGAATAACACATCAAAGGATCTCGGGGTCTCGCTTGCACATTAAAGGAACAGAGCCTGGCTCGCAATCGGGTTGTCTAGGGGGTTGAAAAGAGGATAGATAGAGGATGTTCTGATGCCTGTAGTAGAGCGATGGTGTGCTGGATTCTCATTCATGGTCTGCGTTAACCAATGAGATGAAAATGTTAAGAAACACCGGAGTATCATATTACCCCTGGAGAATGAGATACGAATAATATACAAAAGAAGTTGCTGCAATCATACTACATAAACATTTACAAATTAATTCACTTTTACAATTGTCTTAAACTCTGACGGTTTGTTGTTATTCAAAACATTTATTTCCGCATTTATGGTTATTTTTCTATGATTTTTTACCTTTTATACCGCTCAGGTAATTTTAATATTAAATTTATCCTTTGTTTTATTTAAATCAGTAGATTAGTCATGACATTTATTTTTTACTTTAATTTAATTAGAAAAAGTTTTTTTTTTTTTTTTTTTATGAAAATTGGCTTCGGTGATTTCGTTTATTTTTATTGTAGTTCTGTGATACTGATAAGGAGATATTGTTACGGTTGAAAAAAAAAGGGACATTTTTTATGAAAAAAAATATTTTTAAAATTCAGGTAATGGAATTTTTTTTATTTTTAACTTTTAGTACGCAAAGGAAGTACGCGCGGGTGACGAAAATTTAACTGTATGTTGGCAGCTAGAAAAAACTAAATGGGCATATGATATACGAAGTTTTTTTCTCAATGCCAGAAAATGGAATTTTTTAAAACTTGTTGGGGGGTCGGTCGTGTCTAGGGATCCTGTATTGCTTTCAAAAGATAAATATATCAAACTCATAAAAATATGACGATTACAAGAAAAATTTTTTATATCGCAAAGTTTTAAGGGGGTCCATTATGCCCCAGTTTCCTTTAAATCGCGTAATTTTTGAGTTGATCAGAACTATAACTGAATTATCAGTAATTTCCTGTAGAATAAGGCCCTGTTCCATAGATCATCTTTTTTAGGCTTCAGGGGTCCCCGTAATTCGAAAAAAAGGCCCAAAATGTCAAAGAAAAAAATTTGATTCGTAGATGAAACGTAAAAAATTTTAATTTTGGCTGAAATGAACTCGACTATGTCATTTTATACAAAATCTTCTGTTGAAGACTTCAGTAAATTCTAATAAAAAAAATTTTGAACAATAACTTTTTCAAAACACGTATAGAAAATTATGTGGTTTATTTTTTCCTATGACCTATTAATTATCTTTAATGAATTGAAAAAACGAAGTATTTCTTCCAGAGGTTTTTTTTAAAAAGATTTATTATTATTTTTCGGTGTAGAATTAATCCGGGTTGCGTGTAAATGACAGAGGGTTGCGTACATGAATTATCGAAGGTGCGTGATCAAAGAATCGTGGTTTATGAACTTGAGTTCAGGGTGTGGACGAGGGTCAGTAAAAAAAAAAAAAGTGAGGGAGAAAAATCAAGGCGATAACACAACACACAGGGGTGTGGCCTTCAATCAACTGGATAAAATGATAGTGTCATGGTGTTAGTATCGCAATTTCCTTTGAAAAAATCACCGATGAAAAAAAAAATAAAACGTAACCACGTATTGAATAACAAAAGAATAAAAAATAAAAATAAAAATATTATTAAAGTCTTTTTGCTGAACGTCAACTATTTCCGGTGAGATTAATAAAAGACATTAGGGATGAAAAAGTTTAAAACCCTCGATCAATCCATTCATGACACGATAGTGTCGAAACGCCTATTACTTTTATTAAAATTACCTTCGTCAATGTTACCACACACCATTTTAACGCTTTATTTATTGTAATTTAACCCCCGGTTCGCTGCTCCCCTCCCTTCCCTTCACTTCCTTAACCATCCAAGTTACATTCCCGCCATTTATTTTCCGTAGGTTTGCATACATAAATATATGTGTGATTGTACGTATATTTTAACATTCGTAAGTAAAGAACTTGATAAATAAGCGAGAGATAGTAAACGTATGGAGATATGGATAACTCAAGACGAATTTTATCGGGGAGGAAAAAGTGCCGCTTTGAATAATGACATACTTATTTGTTTGAATTTATATGTATGTGATATATAATAAAAGTCAAATGTATCTACACTTCACTTACCCTCTTTGAAGACTCTCTGCATGTATTTGTGCCGGGTGAGAATATCGTTTTATTCTGAAACAGAAATTCGAATTTTTTTATTTAGTTAAATTTTGATTTTGATTATTTATCGGCATTAGAGTGAAGCGTAAATATTTTAAATTTTTAAAGGGTTTGTAATGGATTTGTAAGAGGATTGTTTATGCTGATATAAATTTGATGACTGGTAATTAGCGTGAGAAATTTAGGTGGGAATTTTCCACGGGAGGAATAGTGGGGAAAATAGTTTTTTTTTTTTGTGAATAAAATAGGTCGGGTGAAGTCGAAAGCTTATGAAAGATTGAGGTGATATTTTTTCTATTGCATTTGTTATTGATTTATCTGGTTAGAAAAACTGATTGACGGTTAAAAGTATCGCCTGTGACTACAGGCTAAAAAAATGTAATTCATAATATTATTGTCTATATTTTTAACAATTTATTATTTTTATTATTTTAGTTTTCATTAAATAAATTATTAATGTTTTATTAATTACACAAGTTGACCGCTGAATTAAAAATATAAATTTAATCCGACAGAATAAAACATTCGTCGATCTATTTTATGATAAATATTTAGAACGTAATTATAATTAGTAACGAAAAGTTAAACAAAGTTTATTTATAAACAGTTTTAAAGTAAATAAATCTACCAACACACACTTGGATTCTATCAACTCGCATTTTTAAATTTTTTTATTATTAAATTTATAAAGCAAATAATTAATTAATGTCTTTTGCTTCTTTAATTTCTCATAACAATCACAGAAATTGATTATTTAATTATTTTCCAACTAGTTTACTTGTTTGATCGTCTGCACACGTGGAATGACTTCAATTATCAGCCATCTAGCGGAGACCTTAATAACTAATTTTAGTATTCCAATAAAAATTTCCATAAAATATAAATATATAATTTGCTCGCGTAAATAGTTATTGTTCTAACAAAGCTGGTATCTAAATTTTAATCATTCTTTGTATAAAATTCTTTAAAAGAAAATCTTAAGAAGGGAAGCGAAATTCTCATTTACGGTCTCGATCTAAAATGAGAAATAAAAAATAAATAGCTTAAAAAAGTAATTTAGCGATTGAATAAATGATAAAAAATAAAATAATGAAAAATGATTTTAATCATCAGCCATCTAGCGGAGACCTTAATAACGAATTTTAATATGAAACCGAAAATTGTTCCATAAAATTGATATCTATGATAAATATTAATGAAAATAAATATTTATTGTTTTATCCATTAGTGTCTGATGTTATTAAGTCGGTGCCGAAAATAATACCAAACATTTTATAAAATAATTGAATGGAACATCGCTGGCTCTTTAAATTAATTATGTTCACTACTGAAACATTAAATCATTCGTTTTAATTATTCATATTACTGTTTCTGTAGATTAACTGATAAATTTTAAATTAATTGAATGTCCCATCGACTTGTATATAGATAAAAAATTTCACTCGGTAAAATTAATTTAAACTCAGATAATAAAATTTTTGTTTACACACTAAAATATTAAATATTATCTATAAATATTTATCAAACTCATATAACCGCATTTTGTGTGTAATACAAACACAGTCCCCATCAATATTATCCAGTAAATAGCCGGCGGATACGTTTGCTTCGATTCAGCACTACCAGTAAATTTGACAAAAAAATTTTTACGCACATGATGACGTTGCAAAGATGGGGGAGTAAATAAATATCACTTCGGTAGCGAGCAAAAAAATTATCGTTTTATTACTGAGTAAAAACTCCCAAGTAAAATAAATAAAAGTCGCAAGAAAAAAATTTCTCGTCAATAAAATTTCTATGGTAGAAATTTAATGTTGCCGCCAAGTTAGATTAATTAAAGTTTCAGTAAAATTCCACAAAGTAATGTGTATATATATGTATTTATATATGTGTATAGTAGTTGTATAAAATGTATGAGAAAAATAATGAAATGAGAAATTTTTTTTTCTGGTGTATGAATTTAATTATAAATTTTTATTTTCTAAACTTATGAAAAATAATTTTTATGATGAATTATAAATTTTTTTTTGCCATGTAAACATTTCTTTGGAAGACAATTGCACTTAAAAAAAAATAATAATTATGAAAAATTAATTTGGTCTTTTAAAAATTTTGTTGAGACATGAAAGCAAAAAATTTCGCAGAACGTTTACTTTTTTTTTGTTTTTTTTTTCGACAAACTCCTTGGAGAACAAGTAGAACGAAAGCATTGTCACGTTCTCATGATTTATGTAGTTCAGTGGGTGGAACAGGTGCTAGGGTGAGGCGAAAAAAGAGAAAGGTGGGTGATAAAAAATGTAAAAAAATGAGTGTGACAATCAGAAAAAGATACTGAAAAGAATATCCAAGTTTGACAGATGTTTTTATACATATATATTTAACTTGGAGTCCAATTGGAATATAAAACTTGTATTACGATTAATTTAAGTTTTCGCTTTGACAAAATCACGGAGGGAAAATAATTTAAATTACCGACTATAGTGCAAGAGAAAACTCTGCTTCACTTATTTCTGATTAATTAATTTCGAAATTATTAACCAGGGAAAAATTTCCAATGGATTAATTTATGAAAAAAATTCAAGTGAGATTTTTCAATTGACTGGGAAAATTTTTCAGGAATTAATTTTCTTTATCGGGTGAAAAAGGAAATTTATTTGACGAAGTGATCATCTGAGTTTGCTCTAAATATTTTCGTAAGCTTGGTAATTTAAATTTTCTCGTTTGTTTTTATTTTGCTTGGAAAATATTTATTATTAGCACATCGTAAACTGAATTCGTATTTAAGTTGATATATTTACTGAGCTGTGTATATAATGTGTATGTATATATATATGTTAATAAAACTACTGATAAAATAAATATTTCAACCGCTGAAAACTTAACCAAGTATTTGAAATATTTATATTGACATTCGCTTGGAAACTTGGAAATTCACCGAGATCTGATAACTGAAATATTTTGAAATTAATATAGACAATAATTGATTGAAAAATATTAAAAACTAATTGAAATTTTTGTTTTAGAAATTAAAAAATTTTTCTTCCATGAAAATTTGTGATACTGAAGTTAGCCAACGTTTAATAATTTTTGAAATTTATTCAAAATGATAAATTATAAAAAAAAATATATTTTGAAAAATTGCACTTATAGTTTTTTTAATTTTCTACATGTGCATATTTTTAGATTTTTTTTATTTTAATTGATTTGTTAAAAAAAAAAAAAATCCGAAAATTACTTGATTGCCTGCTAACTTCAGAATCATGAAAATTTCATTAAAATTATTTTCAAATCAAAAATTTAATATGAAAAAAAAAATCTAAAAATATGCACACATAAAAAATTTAAAAAACTATAAGTGCAATTTTCTCAAATATTTTTTTTTTTTAATTTATGGTTTAAAAAAAAATTCAAAAATTATTAGACGGCTAATTTCAGTATCATAAATTTTTATAAGCGAGTCGAATAATTATTTGAAGAGGAAAAAATTTTTTATACATTTTTACTGAAAGATATAAAAAAATAAAATTTTTTTCATGTAATAATAATTTCTAATAGAGAAAATCTGTCAATTGCCTGTTTTTAACAAAACAAAAAAAAATTTCGCAGATATCGCAATGCGTAAATTTGACGATGGTTACTTTTTGTAAACATGAAAACTCCATTTGACTGATGGTCAGTTTTTTTTTTTTGTTTGTTTATTTTAGATAGATGTATTGTGCAATCAATGCAAACAGTTGAGAGCCGTTGAAAAATATGATATGAGGGGTTTAGAAAAAACATAAAAAAAATATATAATAAAAAAAAAAATGTTATCTATGTATGAAAGTTGTGGGAGGAGGTAAATAAAAATATGTTGAGCTAAAATATGAGAAGTGCTTGTTCAAGTTTCCGTTTTAAAATATACGTATACATAAAATCGGCTCGATTTTTTTTGGGCATATATGAAAATACGTTATTATCATGGGTGTACGCGAGTTTTAAATGTGCGCGGAAAATCAATAGGTCTGTGGGCTTCGAATGCCGCGCGATTCGTCAACGTGGCGCGGTACTCGTCAGTGTTACGTTCGAGCATCCGACACACAATTCACCTCTTTTTTTTTTTCTATATATTTTTATTTTTTATTTTTTATTACGTATACGTCTCTCGTTTTTCCGTGTTTTCCTGGATTTATCGCTAGTTCCCGTGTACCGTATGATAACCACTAGCGTTTGGATATCACTGAATTCTTGATCACCTTTTTTTTTTTTTCGCGTTATTTGTTTCGAGAGAATCTGGGGCAAGATGAAATGCGTTGTGGAATTTATTGTAGTTTATTAACGGATTTTATAATTAACTTATTATAAAACATTTTAATGAGAAAAGTTTTTAAAAAAAAAACTCAACTTTTTTGTGAAAAAATATTTTCAGCAACAAGACTAAAATTTAAAAAAAAAAAATTTTGTTTTGTTGAATACTCAAGGCGCGAAAATTGGAAGAAATTTTGAATTTTTTTTTTACTTTAAAAGGAAAAAAAATAAAATGCAGATGAAAGTTGACTAAGGATTTGTATTGTTGGAAGTTTAAGCTCTGAAATAAGCGTTTTATGAACAAAATAAAACTTTTTTTTCCGTAAATTATGATAATTTTAAGCAAATGTCATTTTTTTTAGTATTCAATAAAACGGGAACAAAGTCCTGTAGAAAAGTTTAAAAAAAAAATAAAATTGGAGCTTAAAGGGAGAACTTTCAAGGACATTTATTGAAATAAATCCCGGAAAATTTTTTTCCATGCATGAGACGTCGAAATTTATTCCGAATTTAATTTCAACGATTTCTTAAAATGGAATCGAAAAAATTTTCCGACCCTCAATCATACCCGAGATTGTAAATATGCATTTTGAGCTTTTAAAGTACAACTTTTTCATTTCTTCACGACAAATTTATACGCAAATCAAAATTTCGACACTGGTAGAAAATTTTCGGGACGATAGAAATTTTCTGCTGTATAAAAAAAATGATATTCAACAATTGTACGACTAAATAATAGACAGAACAATATATAAGATGATAAATTAAATTACTTGGCTGTTTTTCAAACCCAAGTAATTTATAAAGTTCGAATATTGTTATATTTATCAACAAATAAATAATGTAACAATATAAATAATTTATTACAGCAGTTTATCTTAGCCCCATGACTTTTATAAAATTCCAAATGAAAGATCAAATAGCTGAAGCTTGAAATAGAAACGAGAGTGAAAATGAGAAAGACGATTTGAAAATGATCGATTGAAATAACTTGTTTTCGTATCCTATCCGATGTCGTAGCAGGAGCCAAGTTGAGTTTATGCCACGACCTCCGTTCCCTCATATACTACTGCGTCCCTTTCCTCACTATTTTCCCTTACATCCACACACTATCCTTTTTATTATTATTATTAACTTTTTTCTTTCCATTTTCATTTTTTTTCATCTATTTCTCTCATTTTATTTTTATATTTTTTTCAGTACTCTCATGATGGTTGAACGAACCCAACGCGAGTAGTTTTTGACGACAGGATTTTCAGTCGGATAGACTTGAAATACCTATTCCATATACACCTACATCACAGTCTATATCATCCGGAAAACTTCAACTTCTCTATTATACCCCAGGAAATATTAGAAAACTTATAGAAGAAAAAAAAAGTATTAAGCTTTTGATTATAAATAAACTTGTCGCTTTACTTATAATTGTTTTCCATCCAACTTATCGACTGCTTGGAAAATAGACTGCCATTAAACGTCCGTGTCATTAAAACGGTGGAAAAGTGTCATATGTTTAGCGTTTATCAACGCATATATATATAAAATATGAGAGTGTGAGAGCTGTCCACTAACTTATTCCTTTTTATTTCATTTCACCTTTCAGCTGCTCTCTATCCATTGGATATAAAAAATCTATATAAATAGAAGTACATTACGGGTTAAACACCTTTTCTCGTTAGCCGATTCGTACCGCATTAAATGTCGTCAATGCTGATATATATCATATAGATTTCCATCGAATATATGAATATGATGAATCAATTTATTATCAATTTTAATTTACCATCCAGACGAGACGGGAAAATTTTTCAGCCTTTAATTTATTTAATCGTCACAAGTATCAGAAAACTCAATTTAATTATTTACTCTCTTTAAACGCCGGTCAAACGTTAAAAAAAAAAATGTTTTTTTTATTGGGTTTAATAAAAAAATCTAGATGGTCAATAAAACTCGAGCGGTCAAAAGTCACGCCCTACAATAAATATAATACTGTAAATTTATAGTGATCTGGATATTTATGCGTCTCGAGATATGGAAGAGATGGTAAAAAATTACATGGACTTTTTTCATCCCTACATTATTTGAGAATCGTTTCATTTTGTCGCCTGCGTGGATTGCTCTAACGATTTTTTATAACCGAGTTTATGTCCATGGGGTCTAGTCTTGTATATCTCTGGGTAAGTATGATATATGTATATGTATGTATGTATGTATGTATATGTTTGTATGTGAAGATTGGTAGGGTACAGAGGGAAGAGCGCACGGGTCACTTGGAAAGGAGAGAGATATAGATCGTCGGTACAGCACGTAGCAGTCCGAATCGCCGTTACTCTGGAACGTGTTAATATCGGAGCAGTATCGAGAGATACGTCGTGTACACGCGTATAAGGAATCTGAAGCACGTAATACTAGCAAACGGACACACACGACCGAGGGGATACGACGAATGAGGGCAATAGTGAGCAAGGATATAGGGGATGCGAATTATTGAAGATCGAAATTATTGTTACCAATTGGTTTTATTATAAGAATTGATCGAGTTATATTCTGTGTATTATTTATAATTTATATTAGGGGATGACGTGAAAAATGAGATGAATAATACATTTTGGTAAAAGTTCTAGGTTTGATACTGAAATTAGTTATTAAGGTCTGTGGTAGATGGCTGATAATGAAATCATTTTTCATTATCTTAATTTTTATCATTTATTCAATCGCTTAATTACTTTTTTAAGCTATTTATTTTTTATTTCTCATTTTAGATCGAGACCGTAAATGAGAATTTCGCTTCCCTTCTTAAGATTTTCTTTTAAAGAATTTTATAAGAAGAATGATTAAAATTTAGATACCAGCTTTGTTAAAACAATAACTATTTACGCGAGCAAATTATATATTTATATTTTATGGAAATTTTTATTGGAATACTAAAATTAGTTATTAAGGTCTCCGCTAGATGGCTGATAATTGAAATCATTCCACGTGTGCAGACGATCAAACAAGTAAACTAGTTGGAAAATAATTAAATAATCAATTTCTGTGATTGTTATGAGAAATTAAAGAAGCAAAAGACATTAATTAATTATTTGCTTTATAAATTTAATAATAAAAAAATTTAAAAATGCGAGTTGATAGAATCCAAGTGTGTGTTGATAGATTTGTTTATTTTAAAACTGTTTATAAATAAACTTTGTTTAACTTTTCGTTACTAATTATAATTACGCTCTAAATATTTATCATAAAATAGATCGACGAATGTTTTATTCTGTCGGATTAAATTTATATTTTTAATTCAGCGGTCAACTTGTGTAATTAATAAAACATTAATAATTTATTTAATGAAAACTAAAATAATAAAAATAATAAATTGTTAAAAATATAGACAATAATATTATGAATTACATTTTTTCAGCCTGTAGTCACAGGCGATACTTTTAACCGTCAATCAGTTTTTCTAACCAGATAAATCAATAACAAATGCAATAGAAAAAATATAACCTCAAACTTTCATAAGCTTTCGACTTCACCCAACCTATTTTATTCACAAAAAAAAAAAACTATTTTCCACACTCTTCCTCCCGCGTAAAATTTTCTCTACCCCCTCCATGTTTAATACCAGATATTAACTTTCTTCCACAAAAGAAACCCGTCTTATGTCCATTCCACATTATTCATCTTCAAACTAATCAATTTTTTTTATACTCTTCAATAAATCAAATCTCCATTTGCGTCCCTCCTACACAAAACCAATAAATATCCAACCATATTACTCTCCCCTCAATCCTTCTACTCCCAATATTTCAAAATTATTATCGATTATCCCTCATTATAATAATGTCTTCCCCATAAAAAAAAAAAAAAAAAAAAAAAAAAAAAATAACTTAAACTCCAGACTACGATAAAGAACTCGGTAACAACAAAGGGAACTACGGATTATTTTCCTTAAATTTAAAACAAAGCAATTGAGCTTATTTAAATCCATACACCAGCATTATTTTTTAAACCACCCCCATTTTGTATAAACGTTCCCTACTTATCTGCATAAATATATATAGATATACATATATACCCAGTGTAAAGTGGGGAAAAAAGCATTGTTATAATACATTTAAACAATAAAGTTTTACGAGTATTTTATGTGGAAGCGACGGAAGAAAATCCATTTAGAGTGCGGAGACTGCGATAGGATTAGCGGTGGTAGAGAATTGTGTAATTCTATCGATTAGTCACGGCTGATTATCTGGTTGAACGCTGGCTACGTATTCTTATATATATGTATATATATATATATAAATAAGGGTAAAGAATCGATAAAGGAGCACGGCACGTACAAAAGTGGAACGTAAATGCAGGCGATAAAATGGAGAAAGCCGATTAATTAACGTCAAGTACTTTATTCATATACGAATTCAAAATCTGATAATCTAAATATCGATATAATTATAAATATATATGTATAATAATGTATGTAGTTGTTGTTTTACAATAATTGTATTGATGAGGGTAATGCTCGAAGAATAATAGAGTTAATAAAGTTAAATACTTATGTCGGGCAAATGGGATAAAAGGTATTGAGTGACCGATCGGATTGAAGCGGGACTCGGTGAGCTGTAAGCTGTGATTTTCTGTGTTGTGGTGTAGAAACGTCGGTGTGTTTTGTTCTACATTTCCGTCGATTAGTCATACCGGATTAATTCAGTCCGATCTCCGCCTCGAGTGCTTCCTCTAACAGATTTACCTCACTCGCTTCTACCCACGCTCATTTCTCTGCTGTGTTATGTCCTCTTGTGCGTATCAGACCCTCAATATTCAACAGATAAACTCATTCAATATTGGATTGTTCAATCTGTGGTTTACTGCCGTAAGATTGTAATCGAGATTTTGCGCGCGCGGTAAATTTATTTTACTTTTTTTGGTTTTATTCAAATTTCAGGCACAAGGAGTCGGTTTAGGGCGATTGTTATTCAAGACTTTTTTGTAGGAAATTTAACGCTCTACAAATTTGTATTCAGTCATTTTTACTGTATCTGTGTAAGTTTGCCCAGAATTTTTAATTAAAGATACGAAATATATGAGAGAATTAATTTTGTTATCATTTTTGTCTTTAAATTAAAATTTTTGATCAAGAGGTTGAAGATATGACGAAGATGATAAGAGACATTTTTGTAGGAAATTTAATTCTCTACAAAAAAGTATCTTATATATTTTACCGTAAACTCAAAGGTTTATAAATTATTCAAATTTCAAATAACTTCCTTTGACTGAGAGAAAAATATTTTATTTTATTGTAAAAAAAATAAATATTTCAGTAAAAAACTAAAACCTGACAATCGGTTGACAAAAAAAAGCAGTAGTAAATAAATAAATAAAATATTGTGATGGAAAAAATTTAGTGACGAAGAACAATTGAAGCATGGAATGAAAAAAAATAATTTCAGCTGCGGTAAAAAAAAAATTTGTATCTGGACGATAAAGATTGACAGTTAGTAAAATAAAATGAAACAATGATTGAAAAAACGTTGCCGAACAATTGGATGTATCTCACGTGAAAGATTGAATGAGGGTAATTAATTTCGCGAGGACGCGCAGCAAGAGAAATTCAAACAACTAGTCGGGCGTTGTTGGTTTGTTTGGTCTGGTGCTGTTCAGTATTGAAGGGTAGAGTAGAGTAGGTGGAAGCAGGTGGAAATAGAGGTAGAGGTAGAAGTAGAAGTAGAGGTGCCGTTGTCTCTATAGATAAATTAATTGTAGGCGAATGCGCTTGAGCCAAAAGTGCACGATGCACGATTTCGAATAGAACTACATTGAACATAACATACTGAGTAGTAGAGTTGAACAGAACATAGGAGAATAGAACTAGTCCACGTTAAAGAGATACAGAGAATAGTAGTGGTACCATAGAATCTCATTATGCGGGGTCTATTGACACTATGGGGAATAAACAAAAGTTGAACGAACCTCACGGCTCCCACTTGGTCTATCCGCGGTTCATCTACTTCGTACTCAACTACATACTTTATATATACATATATATATGTGTGCATACACACCCATGCAATTAATGTACACGTAGCTGTGTATAGTTATAGTAAACAAAAGTGTACACACCATCACTGGCGATGCACGTGCCAAGCGAATTTCATGCTTTTGCGTGTTTGGGAAAGCCGCAATGTAATTTGGGAGTTTCATCGACCGGGCAATACACACACTGATAAAAAAACCCCCGATACCTACCACTATTCTGCGAAACAACACACACTTTCACTGTTTCTCTCTCGCCTGGTTATTTTTCAAACTTGTCTCGCGCCTCGCGCTTACCCGGTGACCCCTACCCCTCTGACCCCTGCAGCCAACCGATATCTGTCTCTTTTCGAAATATATAACAACAAATACTCTCTCTGTACCACTCGTCCCCTGCGGGTACCAATCAATTATGCGGACGAACGTTCGTTAGTTTCGTCGAATCCAATTTTGGGAATAAAATGAAAAAAAAATAAAAATAAAATAATTTACGCTTGACGTTTAAAAAAAAAAAAAAAAAAAAGAAAGCAATGCGTGAAACTGACGTATGTGAATAGTGATTTGTTAATTTTTTTTATTGGCAACAATGCACTTTTTGAGGTGATAAAAATTTTAATTTTTGGTTGCAAGAAATGAAATAACTCGGGAACGAGTGAGTTTATGGAAAAAGTCAAAGAGAGCTTTTTTACAGGAAATTTTATCCTCTACAAAAAAGTACTGAGATATTTTTACCGTATTTTGAATAATTTACTCAGAATTTGAAGTCAAAGAATTTGGAAATTTTTTTTAATTCAACCCTAATATTTTTTTATCTTAAATTCAAAATTTTTGGCTAAAATACTGAAGGTATCGAAAAAATGGCCGTATAAAATTTTGTAGGAAATTAAATTGTCTAAAAAAGTTTTCTAGTTAATTTTTAACGTAAATTCGATAGTTACTAAGCAATCCGACTTTAAAGCATGAAAACTATTTTTAAAAAATCAATAAATCGCTTGGAGAAATAAAGTATGAAAAAAAATAACAACAAAGATAAAGAAATATACGGTAGAAAGAGGTTAAAATAAGAGCGTGTACTTAGCGAAGCATATAATTTTAAAAATTGTTACCCTTACAAACGTGATTTGTTTGTATTGGTTTACAACGTAACTAGTTCACAAGCTGTGCAGCAGTGACCGTATGGAATAAAAACGAATACATGAAATTGTAGAGTGCAAAATATATATATAAAAATAATAACAATAATCTAAGGTGGAAATATAAGAAACGCAATGTAAGAACAGGTGGTGAAAACACAATAGAGGGGGATGAAACGGGAGAGAGAGAAAACGGGTATGATGAGAGATCGTAAAGAATAAGAAATAATAAAAAGCGTATAGGAGGGTTTAGTTGAGTTGTACGGTGAGCGGTATCCGCGGAAAAAAGAAAGGATAAGATATAATACAGGAAAAGTGACGGAGAGATACACAGAGTAAATGGAAGTGGGTAAAAACGTCGATAAAATTGACAGACGTAGTAAAGCTCTTGCTCACTCTCTGTACGGTTTCCAATTGCTGACTCTCAGCACGTAAAGTCAGAAGTCAGACTCTTCTTCTTTTTCCTCATCTTCTTCTTAGCTCTCTTCTATCTCTTTCGGTTTTCCTTATATCCACTAACCTCCCGTTCTTTCTACGTCTGCTCAACACTTTTTAAACTTTTTCTGTTATATATTTTCTAGCTTTTCTACTTCCGAAGGTGGTTTTATATAAAGAGGATTCGAGATCTGGACGAATTAAACGCAAGAGTTTATCCTAGAGAGTTAAGACGTAATATGATACTACAACTGGAGATGCAAATAAAATTATAACCTAGCTTGGACGAGTGCTTGTCCTCATACGAGATGACTCATCTCAATAATCTTTGTGGTCAAGAGTTCAAGAACGTACTCCAACTTGTTTAATATCTCTCATTAATATTAATCCCCGATATATTTTATACTTTATAAATTGCCATATAAATATTTTCATACCTTTGACCTCAAACATAATATTTAAATTAATTTTACATTGAATTATTCATTTCAAGACCTTCCTACAGTTTATTACAACAACAAAATATACAAGGCAGATTCAGTTAACCCCAGAAAATCAAATCAGTCCATTTTTGTGAGAATCTACGAAAATTATGAAATTATGAATATCAAAGCAATTGACCCAATTTTTTTTTTTTTTCTTTTTTTTTTATTTAATTATCCAGATTATTTTATAATGTTACTCTATTAATAAATTATTTTTCATATCTTTGACATTTAATCAATAAAGTGACAAGCCGTGTAATACATCACGTGATCGTGTAACTTTTAATAGAAAAAAAAAAAAAAAAGGTACTCAATTATTTATCTAAAGATTTCCTAGAGTTTATTGCAATAAATAGAAAATTTCCTCGGATATTTATCTCAGAAAATAAAATCCATATTTAAAAAAACTCTAGATAACTTCAGAGCTACAGAAAAAAATTTCTTTGGCGCAAGAAATATTTTTAATTATGGATTGAATCAAAAATTTCTACAGGACTAGAAAAAAATTACTTTTTTTTACGCAAAATTTTCTGACGACTTAAAATTTTTTGCTTAGAATCTTTTTTTCTGTGCACGCAACCGGTTGTCAAATTTTTTAAAAATCTGATTAATTTTCAATGCAGCCTTGAACTGATGCAGAGAAATTTTTAGTAAAAATTACCCATAAAGTGATACTGTGAGGACATGTAGTAAAATTTTCCCATGTACTGTAAAATATAGTTACGTGAGACAGGATGCGCACTTTTACCCACTGCGCATCCCTGCTTCAAATGACTTTACTAATCACCATGTAAATGAAGTGCAATTTCTACTAACCAGTAAAAATTTATGGGTAATTTTTAGTCAAAAATTTTCTGCATGTAGTAAATAATTATAAAAATCCTCGTAATAAAATTAGTAAGGAAACAAGTTCACTACTTTTTTTATAAAAATGTATAATGATAAAAAAATTAATTTAAAAAAGTGAAATGTCATAATAAAACACGGGCATCTATAACAGAAACAAGATGGTTTATGGTAATAAATATTTTTACAACAACTTTACTTAAATCAACGACGAGCTCATATATAGCCAGTCAGCCAACCAGCAAGTATTGTCTACGTAGACAAATAGACAGACATACAACTAACTCCTCTCCAGAGAGATGTTACATAAAAGTAAGAAATTCATCTTATTTTTTTTTTTATTTTTTATTTTCCTCGTGCTTTTCCCGTGGGTTACAAAACTACCACACCCACTACTTTCCCGCATATATATATATTTTTTTTTGTTATCTGTATACAGTATAAACACAACTACGAACGCATTCACAAAAGAGTTCGGTATAAAATTCAGCAAGACATTATCCGGAAAGACCCCTCGGCAACTAGACATTTGTGCAGAGCAACATCGTCGGGTTTTTAGTTTCTTGCCGCCGCGGGATTCGTTCTCTGCACAGTTCTGAGCACACATAACAATCATATGCACTTTATTACGGTATATATATATATATATATGTATATATATATTAAACATACGAGTAAAGAGAATAGAAGAGAAGAGAAGAGAAAAAGGTTTGGTGGCGATGCTGCCAGTGGCAGTTTCAGCTGCAGTGGAAGCAGAAGTAGAAGCAGAAGTAGAAGTAGAAGTAGAAGTGGCGGTACCAGAAGCTCTAGATGTACCAGTTGCAACAAACTAGGGAAGTAAAGAATAATAAAACAAAGGACAAGACGAAGTGTCCGGACGTGCGGTAGGAAATTTAACAATACGAGCTGTAGAAACGCGAGTAGACGCCGCTGGACGCTCCAGAAACTCAACAATTGTCTTGGTGCTTTACTGAGTTTAAGACTATCCGGTACTCAAACGACGACAATAATAATAATAACAGTGATGATGATGGTGATGATGATAATAATAACCGGAGCAATAACAAGTGAAGAAGAGAAAATCACAGAAGCGTATAAATGTGAAATGGTTTGGAAGGGACGGACATTTTTTCTGGTTATACTTTCCCGGAGTAACTTAAATTCAGACCTTTTGCTTAAACTTTATCGCGCGTAATTTCCCTTAATACTTAATACAAACCCTCTACTCCCTCCCGCATTTACGTTTCATTACATCTCTCATTATTATACTTTATAAAAAAAAAAAAGTTGGGTAGTAATCAATGAACTCGACCCACTTTTGAATTGTGGAAAATAACTCAAAAATTTTAAATTCAATTGAAACAATGGATCACTTTTAAATGTTAGAATGATTTTTTAATGCGTTAATTGTTAAAGTTTTTGAAAAAAAAAAAAATAAATAAATAAACTAAAGGGGATTTAATTAAGTCGCCCAAGTAATTTTTAATAAAAAAAAATGGTCGGGTGATTTTCTCTTATAATAAGTTTTGGACTAAAAGCGAGCTAAAAGTAGTTGCCACGGTTATTGGCAATATATATTTCTATCATGAAAACTTGTGTACTAAACTGTAAATTGTAGGTGTAGATGTTGGCTGTGTGTGCGCTGTTTGTGTGAAATGCTGAGGTGAAGAGAGAAAGCGTTTAAACAGCAAGCAACTTTACGACACCCTCGCTAATACCGTGTATTGGTCTCCCCGACCTCTGTCATAGATATATATAAGTGTGTATGTATTTATGTGCACACGAGGTGAGTATGTGTATATGGCTTTACACAACCCGATAATCCGCGAGGTTAAATCGTGCCAGAGATCCTAGATTTACATTCGACTCGCATCCACGCAACTTTATAATCTCCTTCTCTTTCTAACTCCCGCGCTTTCAAACTCTTGATCGCTTTGAATTAACATGATCCTGTTTGTTATTATTATTGTTAATTATTTGTAATTACACGCGAGATAACATCTATGCTAATTTTATTTATTATCTTGTCCTTTTTTTTAAATTAATTTATTTTTTTTTCATAAAAACTTTGTCGGGTTAATTTTTAAAAATCCCGCGAATTCATTTCCGGACAATATGATTTTTAATAAATTAATTATTTTAAATTTTTGAAAATTTTGTGTTTCAGGAGATTTGAAATTTATATCGTCAATTATACAAAAATAAAAAATGATAATTTTTCTGAATTTTTAAGGAAATAATTTTTATTTTCAGTTTTGTTTAAAAAAAAAAAAAATATCGAGAACTGGGTTTCGCATCCTCATGGAATTTAATCCATTAATATTTTAAGTCATTAATTTCGAAAAAAAAAAAAAAAGACCGAATAATTTGATAGTTTTCAGCGCAAGCGATTTAAATATAAATTAAAGTGAAATTTGAAAAAATTAAAAATACTTGGATAACTTGAAGGATCATTTTACGTCAATATGACAAAAAAGTTACGCTCTGATACCCACATGTTATCATGAAGAAAAAATAGGTCACTGATATCGCACGGTATGAATAAAAATATAAGACTGCAGGCAAAATATAAGATAAATTTACTCGTTTGCGTTTTTACCAAATAAAAATAAAAATATATACTTTGAATGAATAAAATAACAATAAATATATGAATAATGTAGTGAAAACGCTGTACACAATAATAACAATAAAAATAATAATGATAATAATGATAATAAGTTGACCCAAAAAATATCGTTATGATCTTGTACAATAATTGATCTTCAGCACGATACAGTTATTAAACTCAACGGGCGAGGGCTTCATTACATGCCCACACCTGTTGATCATTCACCTCACTTATTTTATCTATGTCTATATATCTATATATATATACATCAATATACATGTTTTTTTTATATTTTATTAGTAGTGTTGTTTTTATTTTTAATTTACACTGAGAGATACTTCTGCAATTTACTCGATTACTTCACTTTTGATTTTTCATATATATATATATATATATTTTTTTTTATATATATATTCAATGCCACACAACAATGAGATGCTTTGAGTACGTGCCGAAACCACTGACGTGTGAAAAATCATACGTTATATATATATATACGTAAATTTTGTATATATATATACATATAGATATATATATACATATATATGTGTGTGTGGGTGGGTTATATGAGTACTAGGACGACGATGAGGTTCAGTACACTTCGTCGACGTTGAAAAACGGAACCCGAGGTAAATTCAAAAGTTTGTACTATAATATATATATATATGTATGTATGTATGTATGTATGTATGTATGTATATATGTATATATAGACTAAACTCTATTGACAAACGATAAGAGTCATCGATGACATCACTGTCAGCATCATAAAGTGCTACGTAAATAATTTACATTTTATATTCAAATATATTGATATACTATTGAATAAAATGTTTGATTCAAATGTTTGCTGATAAGATATACTCACGAGTCCTCAATGAAACATGGAAAATATTTTATATATTTATTTTGTTTACACGCTAATATGTAAATTGACGAAAAAATTTTTACAAATTTAAAAAGTGGTTTTGTGGATTTTTAAATTACCGAGACGTGGGATCGAAACCTGGACCTACGGAGTGGTTATGAAAATTTTAAAGGCTGTAACTTTTGATTGAATCGTCGGATTGAGATGAAAAAAAATTTATCTGGAAGCTTGAAGGACCTAGTTTAGGTGCTTGCAGTGATTTTTATTTAAAATTTATTTAACGAAAAATGTATTTGAGAAGGAATTTCTCGAGCTTTCGGATGTTTGATAATTGAGTTAAAAAAAATTTTCATATATTAGTATTAAATATAAATTGAATTTATTTTAAAAAAATAAACCATAAAATATTAATTTTATTCAGAATAAATTAAAAAATCATACTTTCAAATTAGATTTTAAAAAGCCGTAATTAAAACTTGTAGTAAAAAAAATTATCCGATTAGAAATAAAATATTCTCAAAGCAATCATCTGTCCAAAAAAAAATGTTTATAAATCACCGTGATATATACTTATAGCCTCGTTTGGAATCGATCTTGTCATCACAGTAATTTATCCACGTTAAACAAAACTTAATATTTATTATCATTATTATTTTTTTTTTCCCACATAAACTAACATTATTTATAAACGATCATGACACTATAGACGACAACGTGGCTCAACAGTTACTTGGAAAGTTTTAAGTATAAGCAAAAACGTGTCACGTTGACGTGTATTGATAACGAGTCGCGTTTCCTGTCGCCCGATAGTCACACCATGTCATTTTTAATTTTGTTCATCATCTCACTTATACTTTTTTTTTTTTTAACCATTTTTTTTCTATATCCTTTTCGACGTTTCCTCGTCTTTCACTTTTAATGATCATAATTTACAGATTCGAAGAAAGCTGCTTCCCATATTTTTTTTTTTTCTTTTTTTAAATAGGTCATTAAACTCTATTACATCTGCAGTCATCATTTAACTGGATAAAAAAAAATCTTTAAATAAATAACTAACTCATAATGATAATAATAAGGATAAATTACTCTCTCAAAGATCGTTTATAAATTTGTTATGACTTCATACATGGCTTTTGTTACCAGAGAACCTTTGAGACTTTAAAGTCAAGTCTTTTACTTTAGTTGTGTACTCGAGTACTCGTTTTATTTGTTGTTTGTTATGAGTATGACTAACGTACATAACGTATGTATATGTATATGTATGACTTTATATACTATATCTATATCTATATCTATATCTACATCTATATCTAGTGTACCAGTATAAAATATATGTGTATATATAATAGTAGACTTGAATGTCGGACGCGATGTCAAAACGTGACGCGGCGCATACGTGTACCTTATTAAAAATTAAAACGACTGGAATAACAAAGGCTTGCTATCAGCGGGTGTTCATGCGTTACTGCAAATCGGTTGTAAAAAAAAATTTATTGTATCATCAAAAGACTTGTGAGTTCATATTTTTTTTACTCGTTTTTTTAAACGGCAATTTTTATGATTAAGAATAATAAAAAATTTTATTTTTATTTACGCCGGGATAGAATTCAAATGTGAGGTAAAATGGGTCGTAATATTTTTTTTAGGACAATAACCCATATGCCGATTTTTTTAAGAAAAAAAATTTGAGGTAATTTTGAATTTGAAAATTTTTTCAATGAAAATTTTAAGCGGACTATTTTACCCCCCTTTCTTTGTGTAGCAAATTTTATAATAATGAATTTTATTTTTTTTACGGCGGGATCAAATTTTAATGTGAGGTAAAATGGGTCGTAACAATTTTTTTTAATAAAATGACCAAGTGCTGATTTTTTTAGTAAAAAAAAAAATTTGAGGTAATTTTGAATTTGAAAATTTTTTAATGAAAATTTTAAGTTTACCATTTTACCCCCTCCCTCTTTTTTTATATGGCGAATTTTATAATAATACATTTTTTTTTTTTTTTTTCAAGAAAAAAAATTATAAGAAAATAAAAAAAATTAATGAATCATAAAAATGTAAGAAAATTTTTCATAAACTTTGTAAGAAAGTTTTAAAACGACTTGCGAGTAGTATATAGAGAAATTTTTCTTTCATTTTTACGAGATAATTTCAAATGTGAACTAATGTTGACCATTAATTATTTCAGTACATTAGAGTTAAGTGTAGTTGATAATTTTTTTTTTTATTAACTGTATTGTTAATGTTGTAATATTTATATGATTATAATTTATCTTAGTAAAGTATAATTTAAAAAATTCATTTTTCACGGTCTGGTAGTTTGGCAAGAAAGCATCGGAGCGCGCCCAAGTTTGGGTGACAGATGGCCGACAAAGTAGGAATTTAAACGCGGAATGTCAGCTGTTGCTAGCGAGCTCGTAAGTTAAACGGAGATAGAAGTTGAAATGTTTAAAAAACGAGAGCGAGAGAGAAGAGAAGAAGAAGAAAAGGAGGAACAAAATTGACCAGCTGCTCTCTTTAACTTGGCTCGCGATGCCCTTCATCGCGCGAGCCCCCAATCAAATTCAGAAGCGACAGTGCAACTTTAAACTCATCCGAAAAATTTTTAATTTACTTTACCCGCCTTTTTCACGTTTTTACAATTCATTTATTTTTTTACGCCTCTTTTTCGGGCTTTCAGTTTTAAATTCCATAATTGTTGTAATTTACTACTCACCCGCATGGTTTTGTTGCTTTTGCTGTCATCTTCTGTTCGACATACTCCATGAATCTGCAAAAAAAAATAATTTATTACATTTAAAAAAATTATATTCACTCCAACTTCTCGAGTATTAAATTTACTCATGACTCGAAAAAATTAATTTCTCTTTAAATAAAATATTCAACTCATTACTTTGATGATAAAAAAAAAATCTCTATTTTTAGTCAACTCAAAGAAATTTAAAGTTTCCCAATTAAATTAAATCAGTTCAAGTATCTTCGGGCGCCATTTTGAACCACCGTTGCCATTTTAATTACAAATTTAATGGTTAAGTCACCAGAGCGTATATTTTTTGGCAACACTGTTCCCAAAGCGCACTCGCGGTTTCTCAGTGAATTCTTTTTGAATTCAAATATCGTTTTACTTTTTTTTTTTTAATTTATCGTATAATCTTACGAATAAATTTGTAATAAAAATATAATTCTGAAATTGACGGACAATCAACAACTTTCGTATTTTTTTTTCGACAAATCAATTACAAAAAAAATGCATATGTGGAAAATTAAAAAAACTATAAGTGCAATTTTTTTAAATATTTTTTTTTTCATAATTTATTGTTTAAAAAAAAAATCAAAAAATTATTAGACGTCGACTATGAGTAAGAATGTAGTAGACATCAGACAAATATAAAATTATAAATAAATAGAGTAAATAATGAAAAAAATAACATTTATAAAAAATGCACTTATTAATTTCAAAATTTTTTAAATGTGCATTTTTTTTAAATTTTATTTTATCAATTATTTACTCTATTTATTAATTTTTAATTTGTCTGATGTCTTACATTCACACTCATGACTAACTTCAGTATAATATAAAAATATACTAATTAAATTATATAAAAATTTTTTTTACTCATTCATAAAATAAAATATAAAAATGAGCCAAAAATATAAAAGTAACTTCGACGGTTGAAAATTGGCAGTAAGCGATAAAAAAAAGTTTAAAAAAATAAACAAACCTCCGGTAGTTACGACATATTAATATGTAAATAAAAAACTAATAACGTTTATTAGTAGTTAATATAAAAAAATTAAAATGGAGTTTTTTCAGCAGGTGAAATTTAGTTTAAAGCGTTTTCACAAGTACACTCTTGTTAGATTGTCTCATCAGCATCCGCGACCTCCTCATCGAGCAACTGCCGGGCGTCGATGCCTCTGCCGCAGACACTCTTGTAAATACTGACAAAGCACCGTTACGTGTATTACTATATATACATATATATACATATATAGATATATATAAAAGCACGAGTGGTTGCTTTTGCGCAGTATTCCCTTGTCTATACTAAAATGTGTGATCACGGTACCCAGTACTCACAACTGTACTGTACTCTACATATATATAATGATACTAGTGGGTGCATATATATAGTAAAATCTACCCCTATCTATTTGCTTGCCACAACGAGCAAGCAAACCCGTGTGTAAGGCAACACACTACCGTTCACTGGTTCACTATTCACTGTTCGCTGTTCATCGTTGCTCGTTGGTCCTTCGTAGGTCAACACTCGCTCAACGTGAAACACGACAATTAGTTTCTCAAAAGGATGCGGGCACAAGTCAGACATATTGGGGATAACGAGGTATTCAAGAGCCATCTAAAAACATCCAATTGACTTTTTATTTACTTTTTAACCTTAACCTTTATTTTATTTCGACCTATTATCTATCGCCACTGCGCTACAATTTTTATAAACTTTTACGTTTATACATTTGTACCCTCACCCTCGCCCTCACCCTTACTTTTACTCTTGTTCGGATTAAACTTTTGGTACTAAGTACTAAGCGGGTTTGACGATGTAATTTCCGAGGAATTACTTTCTTAAGAAAATCCAGGATTTAAGTCTTTAGATATTTTTTTTTTACACTGGAAAAAATCGGGAGTGATTATGGATTTTATTTAAATCCAAATTCATTCCGTCAATTGAAGTTTCGGAGTTAATAGGAAATTTGTCTTCTCGGCGAAGTGATTTCGGAGTAGTTTGGATTTTATTTCAATCCACATTCACTCTGATTCGGAGTAAATTTCACTCTGAGGGGATTCAATAAATAGTCATCCGCTACGAATTCACTTCAGTTTTAATCTGCGTTCACCCCACAAATTTTCTACAGTAAAAAAAATTTTTTTTTATAAATAAAGTGGAAATTTCTCAAAAAATTTCAAAGTTTAAAAAGTATGAATGGTTTTTCGCAAATATCTCTGTAAATATTGAGTTATCAAAAAAATTATAAGAAATCTTTTTTGTAGAGCTTGAAATTCTCTACAAAAAATGTAACCTACACTTTTTTCAAAAACTGATTATTTACTGAGATATTTGGAGTTTAAAATTGTCTGGGTCTCCGGATGTCATGTGACTGTCAAGGGTTAAAAGTAACCAGACAATAAATTTGCATGTACACCCACTCCGCAATTTTTTTACAGTATAATTACTTCAGTTTTATAAATTCAAAATAACGAAGCAAATAAATTTTAATTGAAATAATATTTATTGTGGATAAAAAGTCAGTCTTAAACTTTCAGTAGATACTTTAATATGAATGGTTATTTTATGTAAACTTTAATCAATAATCGGAAATGTTTTCCAATAAGCATAAAAAAAAGTGAATAAATACAGAGTTTAATAGAAACTAACCCACACAAGTATTTACTAGTAGATGTGAGTAGATAAGAGTCGCTGAGATTCCATAGCCAATAAATTACAGGGACTTGGGTTGCACGCAATTAGGGACGCGAGCTTGGAAATAATTGGTCTTCTGCGTTATCGCAAGAGATGATTTATTGGTGTGTATGTATACATGCAACGGATAATTATTACTTTCCTCCAACTCTCTGCCTTCTCTGTACTCTGTTTTATACACACGCATAATTTACCTTTCCCTCCTCATCGCTCGCTTTAAATATTAAATAAACAAAAATAACTCTATCCACATTTTACTTTCAATATATACATATATTTTTTTATCTTCCCCCATTACATATTCATAAAATGCACGACTATTAAAAAAAACTAAAAACTAAAACTCGTAAAAAAAACTTACAGGGAAAATTACATGAATTTTTTATCGAAAAAAATTTAGTAATCTTTTTTCTACATGCAATCTAAAGATCTTGAAAAGGGTACGTAGTTTAAAAACACGTCAAAGATCACGGATACTGGGAGAAATTCAGCGGAATTTATTTTTTTACTCCTGTATAACTTTTTTTTGAGATAAAAAATAAAATATTGAAACATCGATAATCAAGATAATATTTTTTTAAAGGTATCGTATAAAATGTATGTTAATTTGTGGTGAGATGAGAGATTTTAAGCAGTCACCTGCCAGTTTAAACATATAATTACGTTATTCAAAAGGCATTTATAAGGTATGTCGGCAAAAGCGGCTTTGCCACGCGAGCTGCCTGCAGACGTTTGAATTGAATGGGATATTTTGGCGTCAGGTTGTGTATGCTAAAGCTTTAACTTGCAATATATACATATATGTAGTGCTCTATTACTAGCAGATAGTCTGCAGTGTCTTTTGAACTGTCTGTCGATTTGCAAAAATAAATTTATTGAAATACGGCTAGACTGTCGATTTGAAATTCATGTTCTCCCTTATGTTCCATCGTAAAAAAATTCATATCATGGGATTAATATTAAAAATATATTAAAATATATAAAGTGAATGTAGATTGAATGAAACCAAGTGTAAAAAGTAGCCCACAATCCTTGAAGGTGAAAAATAAAAATAAAAATAAAATAGAGGACTAGCTCGGTAAGAAAAGAGTAAATCTGAGGAAGCAGAGAGATTTAAGATCCCTCGGAGCGTGCAAGAGATATCCTTGTCGTCTCGCTAGAAGCCTGGTATAGACTTTTCAAAAGGGCTGCGGCTGCATCTACCAGAGGAAGGTAGAGGTAGAAATAGAGTAGAGGTTGAGGTAGAGAATAAGATGATGATAGAGGAATGGAATGAAATAGAAGGGAAGATGGTAGGAAAGATTTTTAAGTACGGGCACTGAAGAAGGTGAACGTTATCGGCTTTGACGAAAGCCAGGAAGGCATTACAAGCTCCGTCCGGTTTTCTCCTCTCCCTTTACCCTCAACTGGATGCCACGCGGTCTTAATGCCGCTTTATCCTTCATTCTCAATCCCAAGTGTAAATATACTCCCGTCTCTCTTCGATGGCCTTTACTCTGCACAGGCTCTATATATTATTATTATTATTATTATATTCCATAGTATAACAACCTCTGTTACATCAAGTTCTCTGTTAAACCGTTAGCATCATACCCTCAGTGAAACTCTGACCCTGACGCTGATGTTCAACACCCCGGTATCTATATCTATATCTAAGCTTTCTATGTTGTACGCAAGATTCCATCCCTATGCCCATGCTCATACCCTTACCCATATCCATACCCATGCTCTTGTCCATACTCTTGCTGATGGCAAGAGCATTCTCGTCGACGGTATGGTACTCACACTCTACCCAGCTGCATCATTGATCAGACGGAATTAGAAATTAGCTGGAATAGTGTAGGGAGTACCACCAAACAATCGACCCAACCTTGCTATAGATCCTACACCCTGGACCCTATTTACACCCTACATCTACTCTGTGCCCTACCCAGTCTACGGTCTACAGTCTAGAGTCTGCACTCGAGCAACTCTGTACACACAGTAACTGATTGTGAGTGGGAGACTACTCATAAATATGCAGTAGCTTACAGCGAAAATATTCATCGGTTATTCATTTTTTTTACTTGGGATAAAAGTTACTTGATAACTGCTAATTATCTGTTGATTGTTTTCTCCGGTTATCATATATCAGATGAGACATCAGACATATGTCCGATATGTCTCTGTAAGATTTATCGTTCGGTTGTTTGCTTAATAGCTGATTTGAATAAATATACATGGGCGTGGAAATTTTAATAATAAAGTTATAAGTCAATGGGAATTTTTTAATATCGTGATTTTTTTTTTTTTTTTTTTTTCAAGCTAATTTTAAAATACTTTTGTTTACACTTCAACAAACATTTATTATTAAACTTTCGATTGTTTAGTTCTGGGGTGGAAAAATTTTATGAGATTTTTTCTTTAGAGAAATAGAAAAATTAATTTTTACTAAAAAATGGAAAATTTTTTTTACATATTAAATTTTTTTATTAGAGAAGATGTAAATTATCATTTAAATTAATGAGAAAAATTTTTTATTATTAAAATTAATTTTTATTAAAACGGACAATTTTTTTTTAGAAAAATTAATTTTTAGTTAAATAAATAAAAATAAATTTATTACCAAAAATTAATGACCGTATTGTTGAAGTTTTCCGTTGAATTAAAATAAATAATAAAAAAAAATAACAATAATTTACATTTATTGATATTAATGAGCGATAGTTGTGCGTCCTTCGTTTGGTATATATTTACATACATATATGTATGTATGTTGGTACAAATGGATAATGTCACAACGCTTATTTACGCTTTTTGAATATTATATTTTCAGGCAGGTCAGTTATAATGGATTGCCAAAACAAGAGTTACGCTTATTAATATGGACTTGACGATATAAATTATATATAAATAAATAAATCTATATAAATATCAACGCTCATAATATATGTAATATATGTCGACTGATTGTGAATTATTAAATGCATTACGTGATAATTATGTTGATGTTTATGTTTACAAATTACACATTATCAGTTTAATAAAACATTTAAAATTATTTCCTGACAAGACAAACATTGTTACTTTTAAAATACTGTAATCACCTAATAAAAAATCTCGTTAACTTGTGTATATATATAGATATATACTAACGAGACTATAAATGACCGTAATTATTTTAGTTTACGACGAAAATATAATTATTACTGTTATTACTTTGTAAGACAATTGTAATGAGAATATATCATGATAAATAAAAAAAAAGTATATATATATATAAATATATGTAGTAATCAATTAACTGGTTTGACGTAGATATTATTTATTGTCAGCAATAATTCATAAATTTTTTAGATTCTTTTAATTTTATTTTTCTTTGTCAACAGAGATGACTAACTGTCAAGACGATGTTATATGTAACCAAGATTCGATTATTTTTTATTTTAAAATATATATATATATATTTATTATCTCGATCGGTATTAAATCTATGTCACGAGCACGATTCTGGTTACGCATCGTTTACAAACTGTCAGATTCCTTGGCTATATCAAAATTTATATATATGTATGTATGTATATATGTATGTGTATCTGTATATATGTGTGTGTGATGTATAGGTTATAATGTAGGGTGTATGTGTATAATATAAACACATGAGTGTATATACAAGAAATGCCTGGCGTTGACTCTGTGATGCGGTGTGTCGTTTTCATGGCATCATCAACATAAAGGATCCCTCCTATTCAATGTTCAGCCTTCAAATTGATCATGTAAACATACATACCGATCATCGTTTAATATATTATCGATCAGAGCGATTAATTGGATAACTAGACGACTGGCTAAAGAATTTGTAGACGTTTAATTATTGTAACGCGTGACGTTATCTTTGTGGATGATTAAATATTTTGCATACTTGTGTTCAAATTTTTCATTAATATTTTATGGAAATTTACTCTTTCATTTTATTTAAAATTTTTTTTTTTATTTGTTGGATATTTTGTTGCTGTCAGATGGAATAAAAAAAAGTACAGGCTCAATTTTTTTGGCATAGGAAAAATATCTTTTTTTTGTCGTTACACTGGAAAAATTTTCGGAGTAAATCCGGAACGGATGACTTTTGATTTATTTAATTTCATCGAAGTGAAATTTACTCCGAAGGGAGTTTATTTTAATATCAAAACTGAATCGAAATGAATACGAATTGAAAAAAAAATGAAAATTACTCCGAAATTACTCCGATGAAAAGACAAATTTCATATTTACTCATAATTCTGAAGTTAGCAGACAATTAACAATTTTTGAATTTTTTTTTTCAGCAAAAAAAAAAAAAATGCACATGTAGAAAATTAAAAAATCTACAGGTGCAATATTTTAAATATTTTTTTTTTTTATAATTTATCATTTTTAAAAAAATTCAAAAATTATTAGATGTCGACTAACTTCAGTATTATTATTTACTCCGTAGACAAAGTAATTTTTTTTAAAAGCTCCGAAATTTTGAGCTGCAGAGTGAATCAGGATTTAAATAAAATTTGAAATTACTCCGACCACTTCTGATTTTTTAGTATAGAAGACCAAGAGAATACAAATTTGGTATTTTTTTTCAAAAATTCAAAAACTAGTAAACATGTAAATTAATTACTTGTATAATTTACTGCCGTAAGATGGGAGAAATAAAATTTTTCTAAAAAAGTCCGACTAATAAAAAAAATAAATTATATTAAATTCAATAAAAGTTATTGAATTGAATAAAAATCAATAAAAGTTATACAAAAAAATATGACAATAAATTCTCCCTATTATCTATACGTCAAAAATGTATACGTACATTAAATATAGAATATAATGAAATAAAAAAAACAAAGTAAGAGACGTAAAAAAAGATAAAATCATAACTGATGTTATTTTTCAGCCAACTGATTACGGCACAACAATAAATAACCTTTTAAAATTCAATTTATAAATTCAAACAGTAAATTATTATTATTATACCCTCGATAAATAAAATGTAAATAACACCGCAAAATAGTATAAAGAAAAATAAACCTTTGAAATACATATTATTATAAATGGCTATTTATTTAATTGAAGTCGAGTCGCATGCGCCGTAGAATTATGTGTAAGTAAAAAATTCTCTATAGAATTATTGCAACACACATAAAATACGTCACTACCTATACACCCACATATACCATATATATGTGTGGATATATGAACTCACACTGTGTTGACTTCGACCCTGGTGGTAACAAGGGCTGCTGTAGGGCGCGTCCCATCGCAACTGCCTCCACCAGCTGTCGCTGGGCGTCGTTGGGATACTTAACGTCTCCCCTTATATTTTCATCTACATATAAATATATACATACATACATACATATACATATATATAAATAAAAAATAAACCCCTCAAATCTATTCCTCGCGTGCCGAACGTCGCTGAAAAATTATCGACCGGATACACGACATCGCGTACTCGAAACGCACTTGAATAAAACTAATGTAAGCGAACAAGTGGCTTTACTATCTTACTACATATATATATTCATATACATGTATATAGATGTATATTTAAGAATAAGAAGAATGAGGTGACGGGAATTGGCCGATGGTAAGGCCGGAAGGCAACTGCACAAAAAAGGCAGATGCAAAAAATTCAACGCCGTACAAATGTCGCGATAAAACAACAGGTTGAAAATTGTCAAGATCCAACAATACCTTTTCTTATTTACTTTATTTTATAAATATATATATACTGATACTTAAATATTTGGTTAGATATAAATATAAAAAAAAAAAAAAATAATAATTTTTTATGCGGTGAATAAATTTGAAGACGAAATCCAATTTATTTGAGTCGGAACCTTTTTAGACACGCTTCATGTCTATTAACCTTCTGAATTTTTTTTTTTTTTTTTTTTACCTAGTCATTATCCTTTTCATCTTTATTTTTTTTTTTTTTTAACTATTTTTCATCTACAATCTACAACTACGTGTCGTGCCTTTGGTCTCCTCTACAAACTTTACAACCATAACAATCGAATTTACAAGACTAGCCCTTGAAGCCCACGAGATAATTTTAAGGTTTAATTTTTTTTTTTTTAAATAGAACTCAATTTTGTTTCCTTTGTACGCAGCCGGGCAATTAACTTAATTAGTTTGGTAATTATTATTATTATTATAATTAATATGAGTATGATAAATAAAATTAACAAGTTTGTAAATGAAATTTTTGTGTAATAATCGATTTAAAATATAATTACGTGCGATAGTAGGCTATTATAGCGGAATATAATAACAAAGAGGGTGTAAAGTGTGCTATCGTGTATACGGATAATCAGTCTCTTTTACCCCAACAAATCGTTATATATATATAGATATGTCTACTATTGATAATATATAGGCATATAGTTGGGTATATTGTTCTAGCGTTAAATGGAAATGCAGTAAAGGTAAACAATAAATTTGACACTCACGATCACCTGACGGGTTACACGTATTAGCGAATATGTGCGGGGTTTGATGGGACATTGTGACGCTCCCATAGGGAGTGTACAACTCCCCCTGGTACTCCCCCCAGGAACACTATAATCACATATATGTACGTCTGTGTGGTTCTAGATGTTCTGTAATCACCCTCTCAATACGCGCGTTGTCGTACACATCACTGCCGAGGGATTTCTACCCTCGATTCCAAATGACATGTTAGATTATTTATACTTTTTTTATTCATTTTTGAATGATAAATGGCCTTGAAACAACATGAAATAGCAGAAAATATTTCCTAAGTGCTTAAGATTTTTTTAAAAGATCGATTTATAAATCTCGAAAGTGTGTTGAAGTTTATGATGACGAGCGCCAGTGCGTTGCCGTAAAATATATTTTTTAAACCTTGAAAAATGGGCAGATATACCTGAGATAAAATGAGATGTTAGTTTGGAGAACAAAAAAATTTTTTCTTCAAGGTCTCAGTGAATTTGAGGCAACTTGACCACTCCGAAATTTTGACAGAATTTTTTTTTTTATTCATTTTAGTTTTATTACTTCATTTTCTAATTTTAAACAATAATTTGTACAGAAAATATTTGAAAAAATTTTTTTTTGCACGAAAAATTTTGATCGAATTGGTTGAAGTGGTCATCTTGCCCCATATTATTTAATATAATTGCAGAAATAAATAAAAGGCAGAATTTTCTGGTTCAAAATTTGAAATAAAACTGTCCGAGAAAATACAAGGTCTCAACAAATGTGGGGCAACTTGACCACTCCAAAATTTTGACAGAATTTTTTTTTGATTCATTTTACTTTTATTACTTCAATTCTGATTTTTTTCCACGGAAAATTTTGATCGAAGTGGTCAACTTGCCCCATATGAATTGAAATAATGGAAAAAATAAATTTTAAAAGGCAGAATTTTCTGGTATAATATTTTTACTGAAACTGAATTTGATTTTTTATTGATTTAAAAGAGAGTCAAATGATCCGAGAAAATCAAAAATAATTTTTGATTTGTAAAGACCGGAATATGTAATAAAAAAGGAATTTTAACATCCGGTATATGGTTTTCAGTTCACTTTGTTAAGGATCTATATATATATTTATGGTGTGTAATGTATTATATTATAAGTTTTATATGTGGATTGAAGGATGGATGGATTTTAGTGGCAGTGAAAAGAGCAGCGGACCGGAAACCAAAATTTCCGTGTCTCTTTGTGCTCGCGTTTCCTTGTACCGATCCTGAGATTTCTTTGTATTGATGAAAGGAGATGTCAGTGGGCAAGGAGATAGGCGAAGGAGAGACGGCCTTTGCAAATAAAAAAAACGTAAATAATGCCTCAGGTGCATTTGTCACGAATACGAAACTCAGTTGTGGTTTAAGAATCTGACTTTACCTCGGGTCAGGAAATAAAAATATAAATCGTTTTATTGTTGGATGTTCTCGTGTTTCTTTAAGGGACATCAAATCCCCTTGATTTTTTTGACAATTTAAATAAAAAAATTTCAATATCCAGATTAAAAAGTTCGAATCCATGTTTCCGCTCAAATCATCATCGAAATAAAAAAAATCCATTTTCTAGCTTTCAGATTATACTTTTAAATATATATTTAATTTTTTTTTGTAAAGCTACGGCCAAAAAAGACGACAGAAAAATCTATAATTTTTTTTTGCGTTAAAAAAAAAGTGGAGCTTAACTCAATTAGAAGCATTTGAAAGCTTGAAGTTTAAGCTTTCTAATGAACTATTTATGAGCTTCGTAAAATTTTTTTTTATTGAGTTATGGGAAATTAAAACTCAGCTTCAGGTTTATCATTCAATAAAACGGAAATGAATCAACGTAAAAAAATTAAAAAAAAATAAAAATTAAATCTCAAGACAAGCTTTCAATTAAAATAATATCGAGATTAAGATTTTTTAAAAAATTTTTACTAATTTGTCATGACTTTTTTTTGAATAGTCGGAGATTAAACCAAAAATGACAAATTAATTTGTAATGAAAAGATAATTAAAATAAATAAAAGATAATTTGAAATGTGATGATAAGAGATTGTGATAGAATTCAGAGAATTTGACTTTCTGAAATGAGTAAAACCCGTTCACCTGCCCGGTTGCACAATGTAATGAAAGGATTCACGTTGTACTAGTAGAGAACGGCTGGAAGCATACAACAACTCTTCGGGGTGTCTCCGCTCGATAAACTACCCCTTTTCCTTGGCATTTCTACTGACAATAACAATTACCCCGTCGAAATAATTGAAATGTTTCTGTAGGTTGATTAAAAGGCATTTTCCATCAGCGAATTTCATCACAAGATTTATCTACGGAACTCTATCAGATTAATCACTGCCACTAAAAAATACTCAGTAGAGTAAAAAAGTAACTTTTTTTGTTTAACTCGATAAAAAAAGTGAGTAAATTTCCTATTGCTTTGTACCCGAAAATGCATAAATTACAATCCTCGAATTCTTTTCCTTTGCACACCCTCTCTTTCTCACCCTTCTCATCTCCTGGAAGCTATCCCGCTCAGTCATCATCCCGAATGAAGGCAAACGGGGCGTGGCGCAGTCAAGCGACGTGATAAATTACCTAAGAAAATTGCCTGACGACGACTACTACGTCTACAACTACCACGAGTCGAGTATAAGCACAGAAAGACTAGAGCAGTCTAGAGCACCGACAGTCTAGGAGACTCCAGAACTAGACGAGCCGCAGAAAGATGTGACTAAAATGTTGAGAAAAGAAGTAATGGCTTAACGTAGTCATTGACAAATGTCCCAAGAGATTTAATTATATATATCTCATATCTATATATATATATTTTATTTATAAGACATGTATTTTAAATATTTATTAAATTTCACGAGGAAAAATTGCACCGACGCGCTATGAATGCTGATGGAAAAAAAGTTTATGATGCACTTGAGTCGGTAGTTGATGAAAAAATTTGAAAAATTACTCCACAGATCCACAGGGAATATACTAAAGACTATATTTCATTAATTTATATATCAATTAACTCAATATTTGAGCCGGAAAATCGAATCCGTACATTCGTACATTTTAATGTTCGAATGTACGGGAACGCGATATCTCGTAAAGTAAGCGATGGATCGACTTTGTTTTTTTTTATATTGTTTCAGGTGAGTTTTGTATAGAGACCGAGTGATGAATAATTATTTGAATCCGTGTTTTTATTGTATTTATAATTGAAAAATAAATAAAACGATTTTTTTATTAATAGCAAGCGGTAAAAAATATCAAGTTTTTGTTTAGATGATTGAATACAATAGAGAGAAATAAAACGATTTGAGGTTTTTGAGATTACAAAGAAAGACAAAATGGTTGAAGGGAATAAAAAGACAAAGGACGGAGAAATAAAACAAAGAGTTGTGGATCTTTGATGAAGGTTAGGTGGTTAGTATTATGTCAGTAGTAGTGTTTTATACTCTATATAGTGCCTACACATACATAGTTTTTTGCACATATATGTGTGTAAGTGTGTATATAAATATAAGGATGTTGGTGTGCACGATCACCAACAAACTCTTACGAAGGCTGCTTATCGGGCAGCTTTCCTGGCACGGTGGCGGCAACTTCACTTGGAATCCACAGTAAAGACGAGTATAAGAACGAAAGAAAGAAGCAAAGCAAAAAAAAATATATAAAAGGAGTTAAACCAGAGAAAAAGAAAGAAAGGAAGGTAAAAAATGTAAAAAAAAAGTTTTTATCTCGGCCGCACGACGCGACCGCCATTGGCACGTCTGTGGCCTCTGGGAGGTTTTGCAGGAAAATAGATTGCCGATAGGCAGCAGCAGCTACTCTTCTCTACTCTTCTAGTTGTATATATATGTATATACATATATATTACTTTGAACACTTCTATCGTTGGCGTACTTGGAGTAGCAGTTTTAGTTATATACTGTAGTTGGTATAGCACAGTATCGAATAGAACACCACACATTGCTGGTGGTGAATCCAACCTGAAGCCACAGATCGTTAATTACACACTACTACGGTGTGTGTATACGATTGAAGAGATTGTGAAAATCACTTTTGAAGTATATATTGTTTTGTTCTCTATACACTAAACTATAAACTTCCTATGTCGATATATATATAGACACGGAAAAAAACGGTGCAAGTCCACGCTATCCCGGTGTTAAGGTTATCGACGTCAAATTTAACCCCGAAAACGGTGAAAAATATCACCGATACTGATATTAAAATTTTTTCCGGTGTTAAAAAAAAATGAGTTTTATTTTTCAAGTATCAGAAGTCGTTTTCTAGATTTTAGAACACTTATACTGACACTCATACTCTAATTGGAGTCAATTTACTCCTTATGTAAACCGTTTTAACACCACAATGGTGTTAAATAAAGTCTATTTTAACACCGCTTATTTTTAATTCTCTATTTTCAGACGTGAAAATCTCTTTGAAACATCAAAAACATCCTTAATATTTAAAAATTTAAATCCTCTTTGAAATTTCTTCAAGCTTTTGTTGGTTTAAATCAGCAAAAATTATTTATACCTGCAATTATTATTTTTTTTATTAAAATAGCAGACTATGGAAAATTTTCATATATTTTATATACGAAATTAGTTATTATATAGTTTTAATCTTTTAATATGATAACAATGGAAAATGATACAAAACAAAAATAAAATATCTAAGCTTATTAACGACTAATTACTTGCCAGGGTAATGAGTCATTCTAGAATATGCCATCAAACACTAGTCAGGTCTCGGAATAACAAACTAATCTGTTATGTGACCTAAATTTAAATAATGCCAAACACAACGTGTTCATTGCGCAAGAAAACCACTAAATATATGAATATTTTATTAAATTATTATACGAAGAAAGTTTTGTTGCAACGGATATTAATTTTCAAAATTTACTAGCAAAAATAAAATAGACTATGTCATTAATGAAACAAAGAAAATATTAAAAAAAAAATTAAAGGGACAGAGCTGACACTTATCGCTTATTAAAATTTAAATAAGAAAATAAAATTAGCATATTTATTAAACAATTTCATTTTTTATTAAAAAATTTAATTTTTCTGAACGAAAGTAACAAAAAATATGATTGCAATCTAAAATAAATTAAAATTGTATTTTAAATTTTAAAAATAAAAAATTTTATTGAATTTTAAAAAATGTTTAATGGAAATAAAATATCCCTTTTATTAAAAACTCATTGTAATAAAAAAAAAAAAACGATTATTTATTTTTTTAAAATTAAAATTTTAATTCTAATTGGATTTTTTTTATGAATTTTAAAAACCTAATGTAAATATATGTAAATGTTAAATTTATAATTTTTAATTAAAAAAAAAAAGTCGAGAAAAAAAGAGAGATAACATTTCTTTTTGTAAAAAGGTTGTAATAATTGTTGTCATGAATACGAGTGTATATAAAAATGAATAAAAATGAAAATAAAATGAAAACTGGGTGTACAGGGAATATAACAAACAAAGGACAAGTAGAGGATGAATTTTGATATTTAACTGTCTCTCCCCTTTCGGACGTTATTTTATCCCCGAGAGTTTCTACTGTCCTCGTCTCTCCCTCGGAAAAACGTCCCTTATACCGCGGCTACCGCTGCCACCAGTCTATCCTCTTTTTCATTCCCTCGTGGACCATAGTTGACCAGCATGTATAAGCCGATTACCTTCGGCTTTTCCAATTTCTACGTGCAACGTGATTCCCTACTCTGTTCCGAATTAACGCGTTGAAACGCGCCACTTTATATAGTAGAGAGCATGGGCTTGAAATCTAAACTCTCTCAACTCTCAACCTATATATCTACACTATACATAAATCCATATATACATATATATATAACTACTATTCACATTGTCAATTCCCGTGTATTTAATACCCTCCTCGTGATGTATATTCTAATAAAGTGATTAAAACAGATATACGCTATCGATTTCATTTTATTATTTTTTACTACAAATGTTTGCTTTTAATTTATACCCTGATATAATTTATTCATTATTTTAAATATATATTTCATATATAAATTATTAATTTATACATATATTTCAGAGATTTATACAATGATTTGTTAATTGGTCTATTAATCGAACACGATCCAGCTTTCGAGCAGCCGAAATACGCCGCATACATAAATTTTCAAATTATTTTCATCATTGTCCGTTCAAATAATTATTTTTTAGTCCAATAATTATTTCCATATATGTAACATCCAAATATTATCACTCAGAATCGAATTTCTCTCCAAGATAAAATAACAAAATTTCGAGAGCCAGATTTCTGTTAATTAATAAATTATGACCAAAATTGATCACTTTGATAATTATTTATTAATCGGGCTATAGACGACAGTAATCTCGAGGTAATAAAAAAAGAATAAAGTCAATCGATGGCGTAGTTCCGGAGTTATAGAGTTTCCGTACATTCGAACATAAAAATGTACGGATGTACGGATTAGATTTTTCTGGTTTATTATCAAGTGAATTGATCTAAAAAGCAAGTGAATATGGTCAATAGACTACTCTCTAGAGATTAATATATTTTTCATCGAAATCTATGTGCGTTAATCGGGTCTAAAAGCGCATCGTTTAAAAATTAATAATCGGATCGGTCTTTAAAGTGTGTGCGGAACACGTTATTTATTGTATTGCTCTATCGATAATTGATTGGGCAATGTAATAAAAACAAAGTTAAAAAAATGTTCAGTCAACTGATGAATGCAAAAGGTAGATCATCGATAGAAGTGCAATTCAGCAGGAACCGCATTTCAATTCAAGGACTTCCGAAATATCCAACGTTTGCACTTTATCCTACTGTTTGACTGGTTACACGTGATTCGTTAAACCCGACTTCAAGTTCTATACTCAACTATTATATGTCTACCTATATGTATATATATATATATAACCCCATATTCTTTCGTCCTTTTTATTTCCAGTTTGCGTGCTTCTACATACTTTTACGTTGATATATGATTCCATGTTAAAATGCTCGAAAAAAATAAGAAAAAAAAGAATTTTTAATCTTGATGGTTTTATAAAAATGAAAAATTTCTTTCGTGATAAATATACATGACATCCTATATATGTGTAAAATTAATTGTAGAGGTTTTTGTTATTAAATGAATGTACATTATTTAGTACACAGGATACGGAAGAAATGTTTCAGAAAGACGTTTGTATTAATTTGTGAGTCGTTTTATGTTTTTTTTATTTTTGGTGAGTTTAGTGCAGTTTGAGGAAAAAAATGAAAAGGAAATGTAGCTAAGATAGAGCTGGTTAAAAAAAGTGCGAGGAGAGATAGTTAAAGGGTAAGTACATTTGCTCTTTCTGAGCCCTTTGCCGATTGGCCAACCGTGGTTCGTTAACTCAAGGCGCGATCTAAAGGGTAGAAAACCGTCCTTCGTTTACCGTCCACCCTCTTTGCAAGCACTAGTTGTACCAACTACGGGTCTTTGATTTCTCGCGGCATTCGGCTCACGCAGTGTGCATAAAAAACTAAATCTCTGTTAAGATCTTAAAAAGGGAAAACGTATAAGGATAAGAGTTTTAGTTTACAGTAGAAACTGTCATTTACTTTTATCTGGATTTTTTAAGTTGATTGTACCGTTAAATTTTTAAGCTAAACATTCTTTCATCTGACCCTTATTTACAGAGCTAAGATTTTTTAAATTTAAGACTTCAATCTTTAATTTTTTTTAATGAATTTTTACGGGTGCAAATATTTGTTCGTTAAGGGGGGAATGTTACTTTTTGAAATACCAAGTGATTGCGGACAGTTGAAGCTGACGGTTTTATAAAATTTTAAGAAAAATGCAGCAGTCAAATTTCGAGACAATAAAGTTGGTGAAAATTTATATTTTTCAATAAAAGAACAGTAAAAATTTATATTTCAACATTAATCTGCATAACTTTTATTAAAAAGTAAAGAAAAAATGTCACGATCTGCATTGTAACTTTTACGGTAAAGGTTGTAACACGGAAACGTGTTTGGAACACGTACAAGACTAGCTCGGAAGTTGCATGGAGCACTTACATTTAAATTCTGTGGATATCTTGAGCCAAATGCTTACGTAAATGGTTGAGCGACGCTGACGGACATCTATACCTCATCTCAAAAAGTACAATAAGATTTCTACATATATTTTATTTATATCAAATAAAAATATCAAAAAAATAAACATATATTCTTTGGCGCAAATGATTTTGATCCAAGAAAATTTTCAATTGTCCGAAAAAATTTTCTGCACTATAAATTGACAGCTAAAATTTTCGCCGGACAAAAAATCATTTTTTTACGGTGAATATTTATATAAATTCTCATAACGACGGAAATCAACTCAATTGAATAATAAAATAAAAAAAAATTTAATACAACCAATAAATAATATTATCAGGCAAATATTATTTATTATGAGTGTATGATTATTTAATCAGTAATATTTTATAGCATTTCCCACACACAAAATTTATAAGCAAATAAATTTAAACTAATAGATATATATGCGCGGTGTTTGTCGTAGTAGAGTACAGCGTTTGCATAAATTTACTCTCTTAAACGCTGCTCTCACGTACAAGCATGTACTTTCTCTCATACGCGCTTTATGTTAATAAATATACGTATATATTTATAATACAAATATATGTATATTCACGTATATTTTATGCATGCATTAATACTATAAATTATAATTATTATAAATTGTCAATCGTGTTCATAAATTTATAATTCTGTTTTTATCAACACCCTGAGAGCTTTCATTGAAAAGAATTTTTTATGCCAATAGTGGGTAATAAATTCCAGAAAAAAAATCCTAGATTCTACAGAGGGCAGTCTACTAAACAAGGAAAATTTTTTTCCCGATCAATTTGCTTGATAATTAAGCCAGAAAACCAACTCCGTACATCCGTACATTTTTATGTTCGAAAATACGGAAACTCCATAACTCCGGAACTACTCAATCAATTGACTTGGTTTTTTTTTTAATGACTTAAGATCACTGTTCCCTGTAGCCCCATTGATAAAAAATTAATAAAATCCTTGATCTTTATTTTTAATCGATAATTCAGTGAGTCAAAGTTCGAAATAAATTATTAAAAAATTTTTATATATTTATAGGAAATAAATTTGATGTGAAAAAAAAAAATTGACTAAAATCATAGACGGAGATACGTGCAGATATCACGTATGGATCGATAGCGAGCACACATGAAAATTTTTAAGGTTTCTTTCTACAGACGTACTTAAAACTTGGCTTGGGGCTATGACCTCGTTCAATCGCCTGCAATAATTCATCTTTCGTATGCATATCGATAGTGAATACTATCCCATGTATTAATACATATACCCACATATGTATATATGTATATGTATATATATATTTGTAGTTCATGTAATATACGTAAGAGTATGTAGTAATATATATTGAAGTAAAGTAAAGGAGTAAAGGAGTATAAAAGAGGAAAGAGCGAATTTCTAAAGCGATGAGCCACCGCAATTTACATCAGGGAATAGCTTCACAGATTTCACATTGTATCATCATTTTTTTCTCTCTATATATTTTTATTTCAAGGCAGTTCAAGTATGCAATAAATGATGGAGAATATTCTAAACTTACTCAGCGGATTTTTATAATAGAAAATTTTGAAAAAAAAAAAAAATAAAAATATCTATCAAGTCATAAAATATATTTAGTAGTAAAATAAAATAAAATAGAATATGTAAGTATGAATTAATGTAAATATAAATATTCAATGACATTAAATGTGATTTTAAAATTCAAATCGATTTTTTTTTCTTTTTTTTTTAAATTGAATTATTGAAGAAATTTAAAAGAAGCCAGACGGAGAAATATTGTAATATTTCGATCAATTCGGTATAATATTTATTAATGAAAATTTAAAGTTATGAATATGGATTTAAATACTATAGACGATACGACCTCAATATCTAAAATGTATATAATATATATAAGCCCACGAGAATATGTATTAATAAAATAAAAAGGACAAGAACGAGTTTAAATATAAAATATAAATCAAGTATTAAAATTTTAAATTATAATTTATCCGATAATCTGGCTTGTGTGTCAACACAAGATTAATATTGATAAAGAAAGAAAAGATTGCCACTTTCGATAATTAATTTGAGTGGTAGGGCAGACATTTTATCGAGCGTCTTTTTATCTACTGGTGAAGTTATGGTGGAAACAAAAAGACGCCACTCCTTACAACGATTTTTTATCTAAACAAAAAGGTGTAGGTTTGATTGTAAGCTGAAAAAGGTTCGAAAAGCCAACTTTTGGTGTTTGTAATTCATTGGTTTTTTTTTTTAAAGCCGAGCTGAGCTTTACCCTCTCTTAACTCCTTATATTACATAAAGAGTTTTGAAAAAAGATACCGAGGAAGTGAGTAAAGTTTGACTCTGGGGATCGGTCTTGCGGTTTAAACTCTAGTTATATAGATACTTTTAAAGCCTAAACTGGTACAACATTTTTTGTTTAAAAACTTTTATTTTTTTTTACCGTCAGCTGATACGTAGTCCAGACCACACGAGATCATATATATTTAAGTATGGTCTTACATTCTTATTCTCAACTATCCTTACTGAATTTTTATACTATATTACACCTTTTCCTATACCCAGTTCACCTTTACTTTACCTCTTTTCATTTTCTTTTAACATTTAATGCCAATTCTCAGTATTGCATCGATTTTAAGATACACCGACTAGACGTTTAAGTACGTGCTTAGATAAAATTTACTTTAAATTTACTGATATGTACTGTGTTGCACGTAAACCTTTTCTACGAAAGCCAACCCTCTACATTACCTATGATCCTTGGACTCAAAAATTTTTTTAAGTTTTCCATTACGTGTCGAGTCAAAAACATTAAAAATTATTTATACTCCGAAAATAAAAATTTTTACCTGCCCCAATAATTTTTTTGCATAATAAGTAAAAAAAAAAATTTTCTTACGGTAAAAAAAAAATTTCTTACGTCAATAAATTTTTTCTAGTCCAAAGAAATTTTTTTTTTTTCAATTCGAAATGCAAAATTTTTTGTACGTCAGAAAAATTTTGTTTTTTTGTAAAAGAGTTCATATATTTAGATTTCAATATATCAAGACTGAAGAAAATTTTTTCAACAATGAGCGCAATAAAAAATTAGTCAAAAAAAAAAAATGTGAAAAATAGCCTCGCGAAATACAAAACACGAGGCGAAAAAATAATTCATTTTTACCGAGTCTACTCAGTACTGGCATGACATTTTTGTTATGCCAACAGTACACCAGCCACTCGTTTAATTTTTTAGATTGCGATGCTTGCGCTGAAAAGTTGACGAGTACCATAGGATAAAAGAATACTCAAGTAGAAAAAATATAGAGACCTAATTTGAGCCTTTTTATTTTTTACTATCATCCGTATACTTTTTTTTCTACAGGACATTTCAAGAGACGTATTGTTAAAGTTTAAAAAAAATAATGGGCTGTTGTTTTAGATAAAAAATGAATAGGCAATGACTAGAGTAAAATTTTTTTTGAAACAAAGAAAAAAACAAAAATAAATAAATAAAAGAGGTCACTGTCAGGTTGTTAAGCCTCTTGAGCATGTGAATAATACCGAGTAATCCAACACGCGTGATTAGATAACATAAAAGATGTATGTCTGCATATATGTATGTCGATGTAAATGTACATGGATGTGGATGTGGATGTGAATGAATAAATGTAGTTCATCATAATAATTTACCTTTCTCACTTGATGTAACAAATGACACGCACTCCATTATCGCTCGTTATGATTTTTCTCCTTTAGTAAATTTTAGTTGAGAACATCAGAAGCGGAAACCGAAATGAAATTGCCGGAGGTCATTTAAAGAGGGTGGAATATAATAGTGTGTAGGTTAATACACACTAGAGATAGACGGAGGTAAAGAATCAAGAGTAAAGAGTCAGTGTGAGTATTATGTATATGAGATAGTTGTGGATGATAGAGAATATGACCATCTCACATTGAGAGAGATAGAAAAACAGTTGGTCATGTATATTCAGGTGAGTTAGTATGGTTACGCCTAAACTCACCCAGCTCCCGCTTGCCCGGCACCCACAGATAATTTATCAAAAGATTAGAGTGCCGCAAGGTTCACTCTGTAATTACTGCCTCGGTACCTCCACTCAGTTTGCCTTCAACTTCTCGTCCTTTCCTCTCCTCTTCTTCTCTTCTCTTCTCTTCTCTTCTCTTTTCCCTGCCAACCTTCTCCTCACGGATGCGTAACGATGTATTCAAATTTATTACGAGTCTTCCTTTGCCACGCGATCTCGCGTTTTAACGTTAAGTTACATCTCTACCTACATATATAAATATATATATGTACATATATAGACCTGTACACTTTTTTGGACTACCTGACTTACAACCACGTACTTTAGTCAACTACTTTCCATACATGTTTCATCATATTCGTAATAACGTATATTTAAATATGTTTCTTCAAGTGTATTTCAGACTACATTAATCATCGCTGTTTATTTTAAATTATTTAAACTTGTTAATTATTCCCCACATAGATTTTTGTTTAAACAACTGGATTTCACTTATTTTTTTGCGAAAAAAAACAAAATAATTTTTAGTTAAATTACTGAGTATTTTGCTGGGAGGCCCATTTTGCCCGTCAGTGGCCCAAATAATATAGAGAAACAAATTATGTATCAGCGGGGCTGCATTTAATGACGATCTCAAGTAAACAAAAAAAAAATCAAGTCGATAGCTCGCGTAGTTCCGCAGTAATCGAGTTTCCGTCCATTCGAACATAAAAATGTACGGATGTACGGATTCGATTTTCTGGCTAAACTACAAACAAAATTCGTAAATAAATTTATGAAACTCGTTAATATGAATGTTCTCTATGGACTCAAGTACTTTTTATCCTAATCTCTGTTATTTTAATTAAGGAAACACAATTTTAATGGACGTTAAATTTCCGTCTATGAACACACCCATTTCAAGGCGAGTAATTAAATTAGTAGATATAATATTAAATTAAATGAAAGAAAAAAATAGTAGTAAAGACTAAAGTGTATCAGGTGAATCAGCTTATCCAATTGGTAAAGTACTTTACGTAAAAGAACTCAACGAGTTTGTGAGTGCCCGAGAATTGTAAAACAATTTATTGTTCTCAGTGTGTATGAGCACATGGTCGAGGAGTCACCGATGCCAGAGAGAGCAACGAAGCTGTGGCAGAGTGCGGTGGTACCCTTAAACTCAGTCAATGTGCAATTCAACCCTCGATGCACACACTGACACGTAAATTGCTTACATACATATATATGGACACATATATAGAATCATGACTACACACCCACCCCCAAGAGACATTTCACCAGGAACACAATAAGGTCCGAGGCACTCCAGCTCGTTAATAATGGGACGGGCCAATGTGCAGAGTACTGTGGCATACAGTAGTACAGTAGAGGACGTTGGGCATTGATCGGGAGCACATGGGGAGGAAACAATGAACAGGAATGCATTACACACTCGCGAGCTCGACCCCGGACAAACATAAATCGGCATTGCGATATACTCGCCTACATACTCTTCTTCCAATTCTCACTCTTTTGTTCTGGGATATACTATCGTCGCTTGTGTTTCTAAACCCTCTTTCCCTCTTTCATCTCCTCTACCTCTACCCCAACCTCCACCAGGACCCTCATCATCACCCTCTGACTCTGCCTCTAGCTCTTCCAACTTCTGTTATTCTATATATAGACCAGTATTATACCGCAGCTATACTTTTTTTCTTTATGCAAAAAACCATAACCTAAATTTTAATATCAACATATATTTTATTATGAGACTTTTATTTCAGCTGCGTTAATCCAGTCATGCTTTTTTTTTCAGCTATCAAAAGTTGTGAAGATAAAGTACCCCGGTATTGAAAGGGTAAGGCTGTTGGATAAAAAGGGTTTAAGTGCTGTATTTTTTTTGCACCCCGTCTTATGATGGCTATTTTTTATACTTAATACCTTTAATGTATCCAGGCCATTAATATTTGTTATTAAAATCATTTTATAATGTTAATTATTCAGCGAGCTTTTAAAATTAATTATTGATATAAATTTTGAATATTTAATATGTTAATACTGAATGTATTATCGATTGATAATCGATAAAAAATAAATTTTACTTATTTCAAATACGCTCGGGGATAATTCAAATAAACTATGATATGAATCCCCATTTAACGCGGAATTTAATAATTTAGGTACTTCAAATATACTGTTTCTATGATAAATAAATAATTAATCAATATGTTTGTATAATTAAATTTTAACAACAATTTAAATTGATATGATAACTCGCACGGATTGATAAAAAATTTAATGAATGTGATTTCGATTTTTAATTGCTTTGAATTAGAATATCTTGGAAACTATTAGATTTATGAAAAAAGTTGCTCAGGTCTTTTTTATAGACAATTTAATTTCCTACAAAATTTATAGAGATCATTTTTATCGTATCTATGATAGTTTAGCCAGAATTTAAATCCAAAGTTTCAATTAAAAAAATTTATTTGAAAAAAATCCCAGCTCTTAGAATTTTACTTTGAATTGAAATATCAATTGAACTAATGGATTTATGAAAAAAAATGATTTAATATTTTTTATTCAGAATTTAATTTCCTACAAAATTCATAGAGATCATTTTTACCGTATCTATGATAGTTAAGCCAGAATTTAAATCCAAAGTTTGAATTTGAAAAATTTATTTGAAAAAAATCACAACTCTTAGGATTTGACTTTTAATTGAAATATCAATTGAACTAATGGATTTATGAAAAAAGTTGATTTAATATTTTTTATTCAGAATTTAATTTCCTACAAAATTCATAGAGATCATTTTACCGTATCTATGATAGTTGAGCCAGAATTCAAATTCAAAGTAAACAAAAACCAAAATTTCCGTCCATGCGGTGAAAATCCTCGGGCGTACGGTTCAATTTTTCGGGTGAATTATCACATAAAGCGGATCGTAAATTCATAAAACTTGTTTATTAGACCACTCTCAGTGTAATCAAGTACTTTCAATATAAATTTGTCATATAATATATTAATTGTAAGCTACTTAATCCAAACGTGTTAAGCTTTGAACTGAAGCGCTCCGTGTTTGAAGTTTAATTAAATACTTAAATTATTCAAATTACACAGCAACAAATATAATTATCTATATGCTTTCTATAAGTTTATTTAAACAAATATAGTACGAGAACAGATTAATGACGGGCATTATGTTAAAAAATTAAGTCTGCAAGCAGATTTAGTATGTGCAGAAAAAATGTATTAATAAAATTTCATTTTTCTGACAGTGAAATTGAAATTTATGGAGTCTTTCCTATCAAATAGAAGCTTAAATCCCGTGGGATCCTGAATTACGGTCTATGCACGGTAACACAGTGTTCGGTAGTTCAGCCCATATCTAGACTATATACATATATACATATATACATATATATACATCTATTATCTCACTCTCGCTATTCGTTTTGCTAAATCTCTTATGTAAAGTTATATTTCGTCAGCTTAACTATATATTTCCTCGAGTAATTACATTTACCTGTAATAACACCCGAGTATTTGTATTTATATCGCAATATATTAATATTACAAACGAGACAATCGCTTGAATTATATTTTATTGACATTTGATAATAAATCAAACAAGATTGTTTGCTTAGTATATTTAATTTAATATTTATGGTGTCATATGTATATATGTATATGTATTGTATATTTAACTGGTGAACAAAATTTAAAATAATCGGGTACCTTAGTACATTTTTTATCGCGCAAACCCAGGGATTAACGATGCTTACATCCGGGCACCGACTCACCATGAACAAAGAAGAGAATTAATGACCCGAGACTCAGAAACCTAGGAGGGCGTCGTCGCGAAGTAGATGAAGAGATAAAAGAGGATGAGAAACGGTGGTATGACTACTATACGACGACGACGACGTACCACTGTGGAGATCTGTACAGTAACGTACTCTAGATATTTTTTAAGGGTCCAATTTTGTATATATATATATATATATATATCAAAGTGTTTACATTGCTATGTAATCATTACAACGAGAGTTCATCAGTAGTTTCTGGCGAAAATTAACTCAAGGGTTATTAGTGCATACAAAGAAGAATTTTTTTTTTAAATTAAAAATAATTTTTGCTGTTTATATTTTATCATATAAATTAAAAAAATAGAAAATTTTTTTTTTTTAGAAAAAATTGATGGGTTAATACTGGGTTTTTTTTTTTTAATTAAAAATAATGACAGTAATTTATATTTTATTATTAATAAAATTTTTTTTTTTGGTGAGGAAAATAGGAAAGTTTTTTTATATTTTTAATAAAATTTCATACTATTTATGGGTGGAAAATTTTTTGAAATTTTTGTATGCACTAATAATTGGTTTTTTTTTTTTTTAAATTGGAAATAATGTTTGCAGATTATATTTTATCATATAGGGCAACAGTACCAAATATTGACCGAGCTCCAATTAATGATTGGGTACTTAAAGACAATAATTTTTTAATTGTGGAATTTAATTCATGAAAAATATGAAACTAAAATTTTTTTTTAATTAAATTCCACAATTTAAAGGTTTAAAGTCTGAGTACCCAATCATTAATTGAAGCTCGGTACTTTTACCCCAAATTAAAAAATATGAGTGTGAATGTAGCAGACATCAGATAAATTCAAAATTATAAATAAATAAAGTAAATAATTTAAAAAATAATATTTATAAAAAATACACTTTTTGATTTTAAAATTTTTTAAATGCGCATTTTTCAAAAATTTAATTTTATTAATTATTAACCCTATTTATTAATAATTTCAAATTTGTCTTATGCCTGCTATGTTCATATTCATGTCAAAAATATAAATTTTTGTTTTTTGAAAAAACAAAAAAAAATTAATACTGAGTTTTTTTTTTTTAATTAAAAATAATGACAGTAATTTATATTTTGCCATTAAAAATTTTTTTTTAATGTTTTTAATAAATTGATATTATTTATGGTTGAAAAAATTCTTTTAATTTTTTGTATGCACTAATAACTTTTTTTTCTTTAAAATTAAAAAAAATGTCACAATTTTATAATTCATCATTAGTTTGAAAAAAAAAAGATTTCGATGAAATTCAAATAAAATGTAAATTATATTTAAATAAAATATTTATAAATATTGAATTTATATTTTAATTAATTTATAAAAAAAAATTAATTAATTTTTTTAATGGGTTTTAAATTCAAATTAAATCTAACTGTAATTTCGAAAATTTACTTTAAAAAACCGAATTCGGTAACGATAAATTATAGAAAAAAAATTTAATAGATTTCATATGATTAAAAATATATGGATATTTTATTCAGATATATGATAAAAAAAATAATAGTGAAATTTAACTTTTTTACATAAAATCATATATTTTAAATTTATCGATACGTTTGAATACACAATTATCGTTGAATTATACAAATGACCTACGGCTGAAAAAAATTTATATTTCAATAAATTTTTTTTCTAATGAGTGTACCATTTTTTTTTTATTTTCTATCAAGTCAATTTGAGTTGAATAACGAATGAAAAATTTTTAAAATACACCGCGCTCGTTGTTATCAATAACAATGCAAACATAAATATACAGACAGAGAATTAAAAATAAAAATCAGTGATTTTTATTTATTGAACATGCCAACAAAGTGTGTATATCAGTTTTTAAAATCATCTATACATATATATATGTAAATATATGGGGAGTGAAAGAGATAAAATGTGAAAGGAACAAGGAGAGAGATATGTATTTATATAAAAGTTTAATGAAAACATTTCACTCGCGAATAAAACAAAAAAAAATGTATTCCACGTATTCCTAGCACTCATCACACTCTGTAATCTCATTAATCATCGAACAATGACACGTTCTCGTCGGAGTGTGATAAGCCGACAACAAATCGTTAGGAAATAGAATTACTCATTCATATTTTCATACATTTGTAGTATATATATAGACATATATTTGTATGTTTGAATAAACGTTTAGTTGATTTTTATTTTAAATTATAAATTAAATAATCCGATTATTTAAATTCAAATAATTTTTAAATTACGTATCAGACTTTTGATAAAAAAAAATTATATTTGCAGGTAATTTATATAAAATTTAATTCTCTAAAAAAAATTACTGATATATTTTTATGATAGAATTAGTAGTTTGGACTGAATTTTAATTTAAAGTTGAAAAAAAAAAATTCACTAAAAATCGCTTACCGAAAATTGTTTCTTTAAATTTAAATACTGATTGAACTATTGGATTTATGAAAAAAATTATTGATACCTTTTTTGTAGAGAATTTAATTTCCTATAAAATTGTATTGAGTCATTTTTGCGGTATCTGTGATGGTTGACTCAGAATTTAAATTGAAAGTATAGAAAAAAAAATTTTAATTTAAAAATCACGACTATTACCGCCTTACGTTAAATTCAAATATCTATTAAACTATTAGATTTGAGATAAAAGTCATCAGGACCTTTTTTGTAGAGAATTCAATTTCCTAAAAAATTTAATTACGAAATTTTCTCGTAACTTTAATAGTTTAGTCACAATTACCGTTTTAAATTAAAAACTCACTATTTAAAAAATTAATCCCGTCTTTTATCTTTAATCATCAGTAATTAGTAATTTTTTATTAAGTACAGCAATACTTCGTTACGAAAAGCCGTCAGCGATTTATTAACAAATATAGTAATGAGATTTGTACACCAGTAAATGCAATAAAAAATAAAATTAATCCAATTGAAGCAATTTAAATAAAATGATAATCGAAAAGTGGTTTAAATTTTTTAAATAAAAAGCGGGAAAAATAAATAAAAAACAAAAATTAAAAAAAAAAAAAATAACAAATGTACAAGTGGTAATACCGGTTTTCGCGATGTAGTCATTGCGTGTTGAATTCGCTCGAAGGGACCAACGAGGACGCATTGTGAGTAAAGGCTCCAAAAAATAAAAATAATGAGAATGAGAACGAGAACCAGAACCAGAACCAGACGAAGAAGATGGCAAAGTTTAGTTTGAGAGACGAGACAGTTAACTTTATTCTCTTTTATACTTTTTGTATCCTCTCTTTACTTTTATACCTCTATACATCTACACTAGTTTTATATTCTCCTCTTCCGGTCGTTCAAGGTGCAATTGAGGGCACTCTATCTATCTACGTATCGATGATCATATTTTAAACTGAATAGGGATATAGAGCTTATATATTTTACCGCAAAAATCTAAAAAAATTCTTTACAAAGAAATATTTCAATTTCGTCTATTAAATTTTTAAAAAATCCAATACTTCATCTCTAAAGAAAAAAAATAATAAAAATAAAGTAAATTAAAAGGAAAAACAGATATAAAATATTCTCGTTGATGGATTTTTCATTATCCAGCAACAATAATTTCTTTCCTATTTTCTTGGAGTCCAGAGGACAATAAATTTTCCACGATTCGTATATTTTAAAACTTTTTTCCACCATCATACCGAGCAACTAAAACTTTAAGATTTTATCGCAATAGCAGATAAAACAAGTCTCGTTTCTATAAGAAAAACACGAGGAAAAATACATACATATATATAAAAAAAAAAAACTTAAAGATGTCGCAATAATTAGTCGTGAAAATTTTGAGCCTTTCACATGCTGATAAAAAAGATCGTGGGAAAAAACGGGAGAAATGGCGAAAGAGAGAGAGAGAGAGAGAGAGAGTAAGAGCAAGAGGATGAGAATAGAGAAAAATATCAGAGAAAAGAAAGTTTTTAGAAAAGAAACAAGAGGACGAATAAGTAAGCAGTACAGAGTATGTACAGCAAAGTAGAGGGTGGAAGCTTGTAAGAAGTAGGTCAAGCGAACAAGTAGAACGACGACGACGACGACTATCATCAAGTGATCTGTATCACTCTCATGCTACCTAATTCCACCTACTTCACCTCCACCTTCTTCACTTCTTTTTAACTTGCGCCCTTATTTCGTCTAACTTGCGCACATATTTTCTTGGAGATTACTCTATAGTTTTTAGTCTTCATGCTCATATATATACATATATATGAAACAAATGTATGTGCAAGAGACGTAATAAATGACAAGAGAAGAAACAAAGTCAGTCACGTAACACGTAATGCCGCGCGGGCGTTGTCGTTACGTTCATTGGGATGCCGCGGGAATCACGTACAGACTCCCCGTCTACTGCCGCTGCCTCTGCTGTGCATTAATCACACGTGGCTAATTAACACGAACTGCTGCGCTATAGAGAAATTAAGATAAACAGAAATATTCGAAAAAGTTAAATAAAAAAATGCCACCCGGTAGCTGATGGGAAGATAAATTTACTAACCAATATTTTATCATGCGATTTTAAATTATTGGGCAAGAATTCTTTTTTATCTGATTATGATTTAATATAATGGCCTTTTTTAAAAAGAACTGATTTATTGAGTAGAAGATGTAGAAAAAAACGGAGTCGAAATACGAATTTACGCAGATGAGATGGAAATATTGAGGAGATGGAGACGTCGCGGAAATCATAGAGGTAATTTAAATATCCTGTAATGCGAAATTGTAAATAAAATAAAATTGAAGCTTACGGTTGAGCTTCGATATTAATTTTTAAGTTAATCGGAATCGAATCAATAAAAGTATAATTTTAAAATTTTAATTCCCGCTAATTCTAAATGAGCTGACAGATTTACTTTATTATTGAACTTTATCGAGATATTGATTTAATTAATTCACGGATTCATTTTATTTAAATGTGTCAGTAATTATTTAAGTTACAGCAATTATATGCCAGCGATTACACGAAAATTATTGTTTATTATAATTTATATATAAAATTTTGACATACATTTCGCTAAATTGATAAACGTGTCAATAAAATCGACGGCTGACTATTTTCGGTTATTTTAAAATTTTTCCTCGAAAATTAGCTCCGTGTTTAAATAAAATAATTATTGCAATTAATAAAAATTATAATTCCCAGTAATAAAAATTAATTATTGCAGATAAAAAAATGTATCAATTATTCAAATTAATGATTATATAAAAATATATAAAAATTATTTTATCTCTCAAAATAATAATCGCAGTTTAAATGAACATATTTATGATTAAATTTCCTGTATGTAATGTAAATTACTAATTAATTTTTTTTTTCCATCAAAAAATTGAAAAGTCGAAGCAAAAAAAAATTTTTTTTCGCGGGATAAGAGTTCGTGAGTTGAAGTTAAATTTATATAAAAATAATAAATATAATATATTATCTGTATAGAGTATAAATCTTAATATACGCTTATCTTGACTGTTATTTATCAAGTTACAATAACATAAATTTAAAAATGAAAAAACACTCTGTAAAATTAACATTTAGCTGATTGCTACAATATTTACAACTGTTTATTTTATCAAGTCGTATCCCACTACGTGGAATATGTAATTATTAAACATGAAATGCTCATACGAATGATTTGTTTAAATATATTAGTGGGGAGTGTTGTGTCAGTGAATATGAGAGCATGAGGAGGCATAGCAGCAGAATCAGAATCAGAAGCAGAAGCAGAAGCAGAAGCAGCAGAACCAGCACAGAGAATAACGAGAATAGAGGGAATACATTTAGCGACCGCTCACTAATGGCGATAAATGAAGGACCAGTAGGACCGTTGGTTTATACCTATTCTATAATACTAGATTCCGAATAGATATATGGTCTAGGTATAAACTAGTGGCGAGCAGACGAGGATCTCGATCGTACTCGCGTTCATGTACGTTTTGATTTGTCTACATTGCGATTGACGAACCGCACATGTGCGGGCAATGTGGCGAACACGAAAACACCCAAACCCATTTTCATCCTTTCTCATCCTTCTATTACTCTCTATCCATCTATACTCACTTTAAATTACTACATATATATCTACACCCATATATATGTACATATATATATATATATATATATATATATATATATATGGAATCTAACTGAACACAGTTGACATCAACTGTCAAGTCATGTCGTCCGCGACCGAAACCGCGAACCGAATTTACCGAAATTTTTTTTCATATATTTTATATATTAATATATATATGAAATAAATATCAATCAAGTTAATTTTTTCGATTTTTAACGAGTTTATAAATATTGTAATTTGTCATCAAACAAATTTGCAATAAAAATTTTTTTTAAATTAGTCATATATTTGATATATTAATATATCAAATATATCAATATAATCAAGGAAAAAAAATTGATATAATTGAAAATTAAGTTAATTAAAAATCTGCAATATTTACAACAATGATGACGATAATATGAGTGACATATATTTGATTAATAAAAATATAAATATATATGTAATTAGATATTAATAATTTTGATTTAATTTAAAAATAAATTTATGAATATAAAATTTTACTGACATACAAATCAGCAATAGAATTTATAAAAAAATATTACTCATATATTTCATAAATATATATGTGAAATAAATATTAACCAACTTAATTAAGAAAATTTTTAACAAATTGATAAAAATAAATATTTACACTGACAAACCCACAATACTTTTACTCATATACTTGCTATATAAATATATATGATAATTATCAATAAATAATTTGAAAATTTCAAACAAGTGATAAAGTAAAAAATTTACTGGCTTTCATCGGTAAAATAAATGTGAATTTATCTGACATTTGGCAATTTTTTAAATTTTTGAATAAATAAATAAAATGTCAGCAGAATAAAAATTCAAAAAATCTGTGTTTAAATAAATGAAACATCAGTATGCGCATTTGATTTTGTTTAATTATTTTAAACAATTAATTTATGTATTTAAAATTTATAAATTGTCTCATCTGCTGCACTCACGCTGATGCAATAAAATATTTAAAAATTCGAACCCTGAAGTTAGTCGACAATTAACAATTTTTGAATTTTTTTTTCAACACAATGACGAAAAAAAAAAAAAAACTAAAAATATGCACACGTAGAGAATTTAAAAAACCACAGGTGCAATTTAAAAAAAATTTTTTTTTGTGATTTATTGTTTTTAAAAAAATCCTATTATTAGACGTCAGCTAACTTCAGTATCATAAAAAAATGGCCCTGAAGTTACTAGACAATTAACAACTTTTTGTTTTTTTTTTTTCCAACAAATCAATAAAAAAAAAAAAAGAAAAAGAAAAAGAAAAATGCACACGTAGAAAATTTAAAAAACTATAAGTGCAATTTATAAAAATATTTTTTTGCACAAATTTATCATGTTAAATAAATTAAAAAAATTATCATCCGTCTGCTAACTTCAGTATCATAAAAAATTATCTAAAAAAAAAAAAAAATTAAAAACTTACATCTTGAGAAGTATCCATTGTAAGCCGAATCTCAGTATCTTCCATAACAAAATCACTTGTAAATATAAATATAAATAAACACTTGATATAAAAATATCAATATCGGTTTGATAAAACAAAAAAAATATGAATTTATAATTCAAAATAAAAATTTAAAAATTATAATTAAAACACAACACAGCACTGAAAATATAAGCTCGCAGATCTTGTTATTGGATCATGGCTTCAAATTGATGTGTTGCATTGAGCAACTATTTGTGTTTAAATAATGACAAATCATTGCCCAATTAATAGACATTACGAATCTTCATCTATAGTTTGTCTGGAACGCACAAGTTATTTATTTTAATCACTGGGCGGAGCGACTGTTTGTTGAGTGATTTTTTAAAAATTCAAATTTTTTAAATTTTAGATTGAACACAGACACGATTAATTATTTAATTAATAGTAAAGATAAATAAATTCGAGACTGTGTACGACGGCATCATTTCGTTAACTGACGCTGAAACTCGCGGACATTAAGTGTGTAAGTCCGTTGGCGGTTTAGAGCGCACTGGCGTATCTGTTTAATGGCAGCAGCGAGGCCCGACTGTGTCCGGACGGAGAGTCACGACCGCGCACGAGGTAAAACGACGACGCACGAGAAGAACCGAACGCCTGGTAGGCGCGAGTTATTACTTTGAATAATTGTTTCTGCTGTAATTAATTTTAGGGAATGTTTTTTTTTTTTTTTTGAGGGAAAATTTGAATGGGAGCTCACGTTTATTTTAACTGGAGTTTATTTGAATTTTGTTTTGGAATTCAAGTTAAGATAACTTGGTATCTATTGAGTTTATGTAAAAAGTTATCGAGACCTTTTTTGTAGGAAATTTAATTTCGGATTAAATTGTGTCAGTACTTTTTTATTGTAACTCTAATAGTTTTGTTGGAATTTTAAATTTAAAGGCTAAAGAAGTAAATTTGAAAATTTTATGATAGTGAAGTTAGCCGACGTTTTATAATTTTTAAATTTAATTTAAAACGATAAAGTATAAAATAAAAAAAGATTTTAAAAATTGCACATGCAGCTTTTTTAATTTTCTAAATGTGCATATTTTTTTTTTTTTTTTTCGTAATTGATTTGCTGAAAAAAAAAAAATCCGAAAATCGATAATTGTCTGCTAACTTCAGAATCATAAAATTTTTTGTTTTAAAATTAAAATTTTGACTAAACTATTGGATTTATAAAAAAAATTTTGTGAAAAATTGGATTTCCTATAAATTGTATTTTGAATTTTTTTTTTTTGTAACTTAAGTAATTTCGCGGTAATTTAAAATTAAAGTAAACGGAATAAAAAAAATTGAACTGTCAAAAATTTTTGACTTTAAATTAGAATTCTGATTGAACCATCAGACACAAAAAAATGTTGCATAAAAACTTTGCAGGAAACGAAATTATCTATAAAATTGTTTTAATACTTTTTATCGTATCTTTAATAGTTTACTCAGAATTTCAATTTAAAGTACTCAGTATTAAAAAAAATAAAAAAACTTAATCCCATTTAAAAGTTCTCAGTCTTTACATTAAAATTTTTGGTTAACTATAATACATAAGATACGAGAAAAATGTCATAAAACAATCTAGTAGTAAATTAAATTTTATAAAAATCTAACTACTAAATGACTTTTAACCTAAATCCCATAATTCGCCGTAAATTTAAACTGAGATAAAAAAAAATTGATTACTTAATATAAATTTAAGGAAAGCTGTTTTAAAATAAAAATTGATTTTCTATCGTCATCAGTTTTCATTTAACGATAACACTTGACTCTTTATAGGGTTAAAATAAAAAAATAGAGTGATAATAGCCTTAAAGTGATTTTTAAAAGGACGTCTAAGTAATAAAAAATAAAGATATGTAGAGTGATATGACACGAAAAGATATTATAAGCCGGAGTATGCGCAGGATCAGGATTACTCCTTCTACGAATAATGTGTGCATGAGTGTTGGCAAAAGGAGGGCATCCTGCTATGCTACGAATAAGGATAAGAGCAAGTTAGAGAATAAGAATATAATAAGAATACAAGGAGGATGAGTGAAAGAAGAAGAAGAAGATGAGGAAGAAGTAGAAGAAGTACTGAAGAATAGAATGAAAAATACGTACGAGCGACTTTGGGAGCTCGATGGGATCAAAAGACTTTGGTTATCGACTTTGGTTCTTTATAGTTCAATACATCGCGCTTGCACTCAACATTATCGTTGATTGGTTCGGTATCGCTAAAACCGGCAAGACGATTTGTGGTTATCCGGACACACCCGTACTCTTATTCTTAGTACGCCGTCGTGGTATCGTCGATACTACAAATTGAAATGGACCACATATATTTACTGGATAGAGATAAAAAATAACCCAAAGTAGAGTAAAGTGAAGAAGCCACGAAGAAACTTTTTAAGGACACTGACAATAAAAAATAAAAATATATATGAATTTGTAAGAGTGCGAAAGTGATAAAGTATTTAGATTGTTGAAGCGACTGTTATCGGCTCTTGTCTGCCGGATTTGGCGCAAAATCGGATACAGCATCCGGCAGTTAGAGAAAGCACTCAGCGAGCAACATATTGCTGGCTTTGAAGTCCACTCTGTCGATCGGCTCGTCTCTTTTCTTGTTTTTTTACTTTTTTCACTCGCTCTTTCAATGTTTCTTCTCTCTTGTCATGTATATAAATATATATATACACATGTGTGTGTATGTATATAGTATAGTGTAGCATATAAGGCTGAAACGATCGATCAGTCCTTTTATTGTTACAGTTAAAGCACCGTTTTTCCACGAATACGCTTTCCAACAGTGCACACACCCAGTGAATCGAGTCCTTTTCCGTGTGCACCTAAGTACACAGCAATATACCCCCTAGGCGAATAAAATGTCTCAGGAAGCAGCCAAGAAAACCCGGAATCACAAGACCAATCTCAAATAAAACAATGAAATTATTTATTTATTTATTTTTTACTCTCAGTTTTATCAAAAGTTTACTGTAAAAACTGTTTTTTTATAGAATCTATGAGATTAAGACAAATAAAATTTTTTTATGGGTTTAAAAAATAAGGGTTGTAAATTAATAAGTTAATTTTGAAGTTTTTATAAAAATTTCTAGACATTCTCAGACAACAAAAACATTTTTTATATAAAAGCGCGACGGGATATTTATTTTGAAATTTTTTTCATGAAAAAATTTATACTATCCCGGATGACCTGATGCGGGTTCAATTTTTCTAATAGAAACTGATATTTTAAGGCTCGAAAAATATGTCGGTTGAGAATTATCTGGTAAATCGTATAATAAATATTTGAAAATTAAATTATAATTTTCTGAATTTACAATAAAGTGTTTTTTTAGTAAAACTTAAATGTGAAGAATTAATGATATGGGAAATAAAGTTTAGTAATGAAAGTAAATAACGAATTAATTTTATAGCAGATGTTATGACTCACAAAACAAAGTCATTAATGTGATAATCTGTGCGATAACAATGAACGCGTTGAGTTATAATAAAAGGAATAACATCAATAAAGGGATCATTACCAGAAAACTAGATGTCGTTTGTAATAGAGGATAATAATCATTATCTATCTCCATACTTTAGTACGATATGACTATGTGTTAATTCTCTATTAAAAAAACACATCAAATTTTTTAAACGCTACTTAATTTTTTTTTAATCCTGAGACGAAAATAATTTAATCATCACAGTAATAAATTTTTTTAAAGCCCGCGAAAATTTGAATATTTGAGCGGCAAAATTTCTTAAAATTCAGTTTAAAAAACTTTAGATAGCAATTATTTGAAATTCAAATTATAATTTTTTACAGGCCAACAATTTTTCCACTTCTCATCAAGAAATAAATTATTTAATCAATAAAAAAGTATGAACCCAAACCTCATACATAATGTAATAGTTGTAAATATCTGGAAATAGTTATAATTATAATTAATATAAAAAATAAAATAATTTTAAAAATCCCGGTTATGATCATTAAATACCATGAGAAGGGTATTTTAAAATGAACTCGATAAAAAAAAGTCTTTAAATTAAAGGTCTCGTAGGCTTTCTCATCCGTACTGTATAATTACATATATGTTCTTATAGCATATTAAAATATAATTATCTAACCGATGGAAAAAAATAAAAATTAAGTAACGAGTATGTATGTATGTATATATATATATATATATATATATATATATATATATATATATATATATATATATATAACCAAATAGATAGATGTATCAAAAATGGAAGCAAAGAAACTGAACGGGATGTAGGTTTTCTATCCTCTCTTTGGTAGATGATAGAAATAAAGTTGAATCGGGTGGCGGATGTCGACGGAGGAAAAACTCCCGGTTGGTTGACCATCCGAAAGCTATTCTATCATCCATACTAGAGTATAGAATCGCCGTGCTCCGAGCATTTACTCTGTAGAAGATGAAGAAAGAGAGAAACTGGCAGGTGTCCACGAGGTTACTGGTCCGATGCTCGCTCACTAGACTGAGAATTGCTACAGACTTCTTGCTTCTTTTTCTTACCCTCTATTTCTTAACACGTTACATTCCAATAGATCACTACAGTATCATATTAAACCGAAATACTTAACTCGGGTTCCCTTGTTTCGGGATTAATCAAAATTTATTGAGGATCAAGTCTGGGAGCGGGATAAAAAAAATTAAATAGCGAAATAAGGGATAAAAAAATAAAAAATAAACTCGGAAAAAATTCAGTCGGTGACGAGAGAGGAGAAAAAGAGAATGAGAAGAGTTGCACAGAGCGAAATATATAAAAAAGGAGTAGAAGAAAAACACAAAGTTTCTTTTCTCTTTGCTCTCAACAGGACAAAGGACAGTAAATCCGGGTCGTACTTTTCCATCTGGAATTCCGGAGTAAGAGGGTTGCAGGGTAACGGAGGCAAGCTAGACGCGGGCACATAGAATGTACACTTGGAAAACCATTACAGGAAAAGTGTTTCGCACTGCTCAATCTCAACGTTTTCTCTTCCATTCCCATTCTATTTTACTTTTCTCTTTCAACTCTTTTATATATACCCATGCCCATTCCCAGCACTTACAAATACATTTGAAATATTTGCAAACGCTAAACAATAAAATTTACTAATAAAAATATACTATTATTATTATTATTCCTGTGGTTATTATTGTATTATGTTTTTATCGCTTACTAAACCAGCTCAGGGTTCATGTGGTTTTTATTTAAGCGATTAGAATGAATATCTTTGACATCAATACGGGGTGAAAGGTGTGAAACCCAACACTTACTCTTTACCCGCAAAGTATCAGATTTCATACCTTTCATCCTGTACACGCACGTCATAAAGAATTTTTTACCCTTTTGAACACGATAATACTCGGGTTTTTAAATTTCCCGCGATGAAAATCGACTATTTCAAAAAAATTCAAAGTTTTTATTTTCGATCCGATTTTCGAAACTCCTTTCCATCAAATACCGAGCTTCTGACTATTGTCAACGATGTCCATGTGCGTAAATATATATGCGCAAAAATGAGGCTATAATTTAAACACACGAGGCAATTAATAAATATACGAAAAATATTCATATGAACGAGCAACTAAAACAGAGAAAATGAAGCGTGTAATGTAAAATTGAGTATATTTATTCAAATCTCACGTTTCAACACGAAAATATTGATGTATTATTCGGTTAAAAAAATTTCAATAGATACAATGCCGTGTTGTACCACAAATTTCCGATTCTCCATCACCCATCATTCCCCAAAAAATAACTACACACTCACAGACACTTCCATACATCCATACGTGGATACGTCTATTATATCTTGCTTCAATTCTTTATTTACTCATATATTATATACATATACATATATATATCCCGGACGCATGCCCGACTTTTTGTTCTCGCGTACTTACGCCCGAGATTTCAATGCATCTGAAAAGTGTGTACTGAATAGCTACACACGATTTTCTACATACCCAACACATATATAGATATATAAATATATTTTTGTACATATATGTCCATAAAGACCATTATGCAGAGAGTATACGGCGCCATAGAAACCTGAATAAAATTGCCGCACGATCGACCACGGGTCTTCTTATTTACTCCTCCGTACAATTCTTTTTCTTTCTATTCCTTTCCTTCTATTCCTTTACACACACACACACACACACACATATATATGTATATGTATATGTATATCTTTGCCTAACGCTAGTGGGAATACCGTGACACCTGGTATCACTCGGGGAAACAGCTTGCATGGGCGTACAAAAAAAGTAAAATAAAATATAAAAAAAAAAAAGAAGAAATCTCAAGTCAAACTTTAAAAACTTGGGAAGCTGCGCTATGAGAGTTTCTCGCTAGGGAGGAATACAAAGTCTTATATTGCCGTATATGTTATACAAAAGAAATGTAATTCACGATCACGATATTGATTGAAAAATACCCTTTCAATTCCATTGCACATATATATGTATTTATATTATATATTTATATATATGAATGTTGCCGGACAGAAAATAAAATAAAGCACGTGGTAAATTCAAGAAAAAGAAGGCTGTCAAAAATTTTCGGGTTCTTTTTATTTTAAAAAATATAAAGGTGGAGTTAACTTTTTATGTTGTTTTCCACATGAAAAACGACTTGACCCTCGGCGGCAGCGACGGCGGCGGCGTTACACTGTAGGCGAGTTGTTTATTGATGAAAGAAAGTTACGGGGATATATTATGGGTGGAGATGGAGAAGGACAAGGAGAGAAAGAATTAGAAGAGTGTGGAGTGAATAGAGTATAAAAGCAAAGTAAAAGCAAAGGTGGACGAGGAAAGCGAGGTTAGGGGGAGGCTCGCGAAGTGTGGACTTGCTATAGTGGAAGCTTGAAACACGCAAGGCGTGATGCTTGGTTCTATACAAGCGCCAGGTGCGTTTTAGCTTCGCTAAATACACCAACGTACCTGCTTCTACCGGTTTCCTAACTATTTAATACATATATATGTCTATTATACACATATATGTATGGGTATATGAATATCAGACGTTTTATTTCTCATTGAAACGACAAGCCGAACTTCCTTTGCTTTCATTTACAGACTCAGTGTCATCGGTTGAAAAATTTTCTCACTGAAATCGACTTAAAAAAATTATTCTCACTATTTGAGATAAAATACGGAGGTAAAAATTCATTAGATTCCTTAGAGAAACAAAAAAAAATCTGTTTTTTTTTTAATGACGGTGGACGGGTTTCGATCGAGGAACCTTAGGGTTGAGGCTACCGCTGAGCGATTCAATCTAAATTGGGCTGTAGGCTATAATTCAAGTAAAAATTAAATAAAAAAAATGTAAATAACTCTGTCAGGTATTTAACGGTAGTTTAAATAAAAGAGAGAGCTGTGAAAATAAATTTAAAAAAATAAATGAAGTAAACACGCGTGTAAGTATCCTCATAAGTCACGGATGAGCTAAAGACTGACCTTACATTACATGGCAAATATACACCCACGTACTAATTTAAAACCGTACTCACTAAATCCTCTAATTGCTCTTGGGCGCAATAGTTATAGTCAGTAAGAGAGATGGCGGGAGAAAGCGAGCAAAGCTATTCGTACATTTCATTTGCCGGTGAGAATGTTCTCTGTTTTTTATTTTTTTGTTTTTTGGGCATTTCGGTTAAGTACCGAAACATTTGCTGGCTGACTTTTTAAAGTTGGCGAGTAATTTGACCGCCGGAAACGAGGTTTCTTAAGATGTTTACACTGTACAGTCTTGCTTGAATTATTTCCGATTTGCTATTTATTTTATTTTTCGTATATTGACTCGAAAAACAAATTCAGAGAGTATTACTATCGTGATCAGAATATATAAATAATATATCTTTAAATAACTTTAGTATATAACATGCCTACATTTTATATCAAAATGGTGTAAGTCCGCGATGTCCTGGTGTGTAATCTAACCCCAAAAATGGTGCTAAAGTTTTTCCCGGTGTTAAGTGGTGTTCAAAAAAAAGTTTTCTTTTTCAAATATCAAAAGTCGACTTATATTTGAAATACAAAAAAAAATTTCTTATTGTTTCAAAAATTAATGATACGACTTTACCAATTTGTGGATAAATGAAAAGAATATTTAAAATGTTAATGTTATTATTAAAATATAGAAAACAGATTTTTATAATTCAAGTCTTGAAATCAGCGCGAAAATAAAATAAAATCATCAATGACTAATTTATCATCTTTACATCAGTTATTACCTTGAAAAAGATCAGAAATAAAGTGAGAGACCCAGTATTCGATCAGGGAAGTACCCGATCACTCATATATTTGTATATCTATATTTACTAAATATAGATATACAAATACATGAGGTGATCAAGTACTGGTTCCTTGATTGGGCACTAGATTTTTTACCTTAAAATTAAATTAAATATTTAATTTGATAATCAATGAAAAATTTCAGCAATTCATTAAAAGTCAATTAAACAAAAGTGAATGATTCCGTAATTTTGACCAAATATTATTATTTTTTTTCTGTTTTATTGGTTTGTAATCTTAAAACACTTATAGACATGCCCTTATACTTTGATTTAAGTTAATTTACTCCTTATGTACACCGTTTTAACACCACTACACCGGTGCAAGTTAATTTGAACACCGCTTTTTTCAGTATACATAGAAAATGATAAAGTTTCAATAGTTTATTATTTTTTTGTAGAATTGTAAATTTAACAATAGCCTTGATTTTTTTAAAATAGATTTTAGTTTGTGTAAAATTTAATAGGCACAGTAGAAAAAATACTATTCAATGATGTCTCTTATTTTTTTTTTATTATACTATTTTTAAAAATTGGCTTTTATTATATGCATTGTTATTATATTACATTGTAAAGATGAGACAACTTGCCAACCACTAAAATTTTAAATCATTTTATTTCCAATGACCTTTTGGTGAATTCCAAGAAAAAATATAATTCTTGTTTGCCCGAAAAAGAAACGAAAATAGTTATAATAATAATAAAAAGTCACAAGTCACTGGTGTATAGGTAAAAATGTTGTGTATCGAAGGGATCAGATGCCTTATGTACCTCTGAATGACAAAATGTCTGTTGGGTTTTCTTACGATGGCATGCGACAACAGTGCACATAATACTCAGACAATTTGTTTGGCATTGAAAATATTTGATATATTACTGTAGAGGGGCTTGTTACTTAAGCTAAATCGAATGGAACGGACATGCATCGATTTCAAATATTTAATTTTACTGATGATTCTTTAATTTTTATATTGATCTATTTGCCGAAATATATATATCCTCATTTTATAATTTATTACGCTTTTAAGAACATCCAAAAATTTTTAACAAATAAATCTGATCTATAAAACTTGACATCCATTAAAAAATATATTTATTACTGTCAAAAAATAGATCAATCAAATTTTGAATTATAAAAAAAATATTTTTCAACTTATTAGTCAAAATTATCGATATTTAAATTTATTTATTAGTTTGAAATTTAATTTATCGATTACTTAATTAATTTATCGAATCATGACCCAAATTATCAATTGAAAATTTTATTTATCGATTCACGGTTCAAGATATCGATTTTTGATTTAAAATATCAATTAAAAATTTAAGTAATCGATTTATAGTGAAAGTATTGATTTTTGTTCAAAATATCGATTTATTGCTTAAATTTTTAATTCAAAATTTAATTTATCGATCCATAGTTCAAAATATAGATTTTTTATTCAAAATATCGATTGAGTATTCGATTTATCGATTAATAAATTTCTAAAATAAAAAATTGCAAATAATCAAATAAATTTTTAATAATAATTCAAATTAGAATCGATAACTCGATTTAATATGGATCAGAAATCGATTTAATTATCATCCAGAATATCTTCTCAACTTAAATTCCATTAATTAGCGAAATCGATTCCATTTTGATTTACAAGGTTCGATAATTCGATTGAAACTTCACAATCTATAATATATTTACAGCAGCTTTGATTCGCTATATCCAAATACGGAATTTATCAATCACAAGAAAATTACATTTCATACATACAAAAGAAACCTTTCTTTATCCTCTTAGATTTATTATCACAAATCAAAAGTAAAAATCGTTAATACGATTAATATTAAAACGTCATAACAAGATTATAAAAAAGTAATGTAATAAGTATATAATCAACTGATTGCTTTTGAAAGAGATTGAAATCAGTAAGGCGCATCGTATAGAGCATTTATTACACTTCTCAGGTATATATATTACAGAAGTAGATGCATTTGCACTTTTGCGCCTTTTTATACTCAACCCGAGGTATAACAAAGCAAATGGGAGTTCCTTTGTGCAGTTCTAAGTACTGTACATATATACCTGTACCTATAAGTCTGCTATAAGCTCACTTATCTAACATGGTTCCTTGCACGTAATTCCAATTATCCACTCTGCATCTTATCTCGTAAATAAGGTATGTACATATATATATTTACCCAAATAATAATGGATAATAAAATTAAAAAATTCCATCTGGCAGTCACACTATGAAAAAAGTCGTGTTATAATAGACTTATTTTCACACCAGTGCAATGTCAAAATGAAGTCACTCTTTATGATGCTATTTAGCGATGTTATCTAACCGGTGTTAAAACGGTGTACATAAGGAGTAAATTAACTCCGATCGGAGTATAAGGACACGACTATAAGTGTTTTGAGATCAACAAGACAGAAAAAAATAATAATAGCGTTTTGGTAAAATTACGAAATGATCGTAATTGAGATAAAAACAATGTGATTATCTCTAAAATATTCAATGTCACTTTTATTAAACTGATTTTAATAAATTGCTGAAATTTTTGATCGGTTATCAAATTAAATATTTAGGTACAATATTGTTATTATTTTTATTATAACTGATGTTTTTCATAAGGTAAGAGCTGATTTAGTTTGCAAAGAGACTTTATTGATAAAAATCAATTTTTTATATTTTATACAATGACATTAAGATGCCATTGTTGAGAAATAATATTTGAATTTCTCTAGAAATTGGCAAATCTGCTGTATGATTAATTTTTGAAATAAAAATTTTTTTTGGTATTTGATATACAATTCGACTTCTGATATTTCAGAACTAAAACTACTTTTTTATGGTGGACACACCGGTTTGTTTTTTAAGTACAGAGAAAATCGGTTCAAATTTTTGTAGCATAAAGTCATTTCACAAAAAAGTATAAAGAAAAAATTTTTGGCAATCGAATTTTCAGTTATTTTTGAAACTTAAATTAGCAGCCTTTTTTGTCAGCTGCGACCCATTTCACTCATTGAACTTGATCATTATGACAAAATTTCGTGAAAGTTGTGCCGTGAGCACAAATGCAATAGTTAAATTTGTATGAAATGAAAAAAAATACCAATGATAATAATAATAGATTAAATAAGTTTATATTCCGGAAGACAACGTATGAAGCAGTAAAGTATACGTAATGATGAAGGAAAATCCATTGGATTGTAACATAATATTATAAAAGGAGGATATCGGTTTTGGAGAGCAGTACTACAGTATAGAGTTGAATCTATACTTTATAGTAAACTTCAGCATCCTCCTGGCTATAACTCAGAGACAAAACTTTGATAGACACGAAATTGTGGGGTAAAGTTCTCCAGCTCGATCTCAATGGGAATCTCGAACGAACCCGAATAACACGAGGATGGGATGGGATAGAATAGTAGGAGTAAGAGTGGAATAGACTAGAGTAGAGAGGATAATCGAAGCAAGTTTGATTTATCCCTGCAGCATTAGTCATCCAGTTTATACGGCTTATCCGATCTCAACTTCTTGGAAATTAGACAACAACCGACGCTTAAATTCTAAGAGAAAATACTCATCGTATTTTAATTGGGATTTTATAATTAAAACGTCTTATCAAACTTATTTTTTGTGCTTTTATTCAAATTAATGTAATTTACATTCTGTGCAACACCAATAAAAAATATCTATATATATTTATAAATAAATCTTATATAAAATTTATCCACTAAATTGTTCCAACGACCGGATTATTCGGACGGATTAACAATCCGTTCCATTTTACTTTTTACCTCATTTTCATTTTATTCTTCTTTAAATTCATTATGCGATGAAAAGAATTCGAGTTACATCTTTCACTTGGTCTTCGCTATTCATTTCTTCTCCAACTTGCTCCTGATTTTTCATATAAATCTCTCTATATATATATAAAGATTTTCCGATCCCCTCGTACTCTTCAACTTATTTCAATGTGGGTTGAAGCAATCTCTCAACGAGTGCAATTATCACGTTTACTGTATACATAGAACCGGGAAAAAAGTAATTTCCGAAGCATAATTACTTACCAATACACACCGCGAATAAAAAAAGTATATTAAAAATAATAAAATTCCATTAAATGTCAAATAATTTTAACGTTCTTAGATTGTTAATTAAAAAATTATAAATTCAATCAGTAAAACAATGAGGTCGCAAGGGATCACACCTTTTTATGCACACCCGGCTGAGGTGTGATTGGATTTTTTTATTACAAAAACCCTTTTTCAACTCAACCAGAATTTATTTATTAAATATTTATGAGGTTATAATTATCTTAGCTGATGTATAGATTGTAGAGAAATAAAAGCGAGGTGTGTGTGTGTGTGTATGGTGTGGTGTGCATGTATGTCTATGTATATAAAGGTAAACGAGGGTGTGGCTGATGTGTTGAAGGGTTAGATGACCGTGGCAGACAGCTCTTGTTGGCTCTTGTTAGCTCTTGTGGTCTGCCGCACAACGTAAAACTGCCACTCACCATGTCATTCAAAATCTTATGGCCCAATATTCTCATTATTCTGATACGTCGATAAATTATAAATTTATATTATTAATTATATGTAAATTTTTGATATAATATTTTTAGCAAATGATTAATTAAATGGTTAATTTGATGTTGAATATTGTGATAGGTTTATTCGAGTATTTATAGCCGGTGAGTGAAGTGTATTAGGCCAGAGTAATTCATTTAGTTATTGCGCGAGATGCGCAACTGAAGCTTTCCTCACGTCATACATATTCAAAATAATCGATGCCTGTATATGCTAAAAGCTGAGTTTATTCAAACGTGAATCTCAATGATACTGACAGTAAAGTTGATTTCCAGAGCCAATCGTTTGGTTATCTATCGATAACAAATATTTTTAAAAAATAACATTTTCCGATGTATAAACGACTCAAATTATTATTATTATTATTGTCATTATAATCATTATTATTATTATTATTATTGATGTTACTGTTGTTATTATTTACGACAACAGAGTAATTATTGCAAAACGCTGCTATATCAGTACACGAATACGAATAAAAAAAGTATGCAATAGTTAAATAAACTAGGTTAAATTAAAAATAATAAAAGTAAAATGGAAAACGAACATCCAATATGTGATAATAACATAAAAGAAAGTAAAATGAGAATTTTTATATATAATATTTAATGTGTTGGAATAAAAATTTTAAATTTCATATATTTTATCACGAAAAATGTTACTTTATTTTAAAAACAATAATAAAAACTTTGTGATTTAATTTATTATTATTATATTTATAAACAAAGCTGTTTTTATTCTCAAATATATAAATAGTCAATAAAATGAATAAATTTATATATTATGAGTGGTAAAAAGTGATTTCTTTTAAAAGAATGTAAAAGAAACTGATGGATTTTACGAACTCTGAAGTACGTGGTTCGAATCCCGGCCGCGGTATTTTTAAAATGAGAGAAAAAATTTTTTTTGAATAAATTAATTTTATGGAAATTAAAGAAATTTTAATTTGCGAAAAATTATTAAGAACTTTGTGATAAAATAAACTAAAGAAGCACCGATAAATTTTTTATTGAAGAGGAAATTTTTAATTCTTTTTTTTTATTACTGAAATAAATAAATTTTTTAACATAAAACTTTTATATTTTTTTTCCTCAATTTCCTGAGTCTATTAAAAAAACGTTTTCTCATTTATGTTTTTTTTTTTTTTAATCTAAAAACTGTATCAAAGGGCAGTATATTTAATTAAAGATTTTTAAAAAAAAAACAATTCTTGTACAAGCAATATTTTCCATCGCGATAAAATTTAACGTACGTAATTTCAATTTTCCATATAAATTTTTATTGGTTATCAGCAGTATCAATAACAGCCGCATAAATTACTTATATAACTCCTGTATTGGCTATCATGGAGTTTGAAGTAAAGTGGACATAGATTTCGGGTTCTGATCATCGTGACAACCTTTGGGTCGTTGATATCGCGATGATCCGCGTGCACATTCACAAACCGACATATAAATATTCATCTTGCGTTTAGTAGAGAAACGTGAGCCACGTAATACTAACGATGGAAACTTGCACTGGGACAATATAATGACAAGCAACATAATAAACATGGAGTATAGTCTGGGAATTTGGCAAACTTCCAAAAGCGTCGTCGTCCTCCTCATCCTCATTCTCATCCTCATCCTCGTTCTCCAGCTTGTGCTCTGCTCTGCTACTCCAACTTCCACTTCCACTTCTACTTCCACTACTTCAACTATTGCCGCTAGAAATGCTATTCTGGCTCCTATTCTATATATGTTTAGTGTCATTTGTACGTAGCATACGTCTCACAACTGTCACCTACAATAACGTATTATGTGCACAGCGATTATAAACTTTCTGATAACTCATTCATCTCTTCAATGTTGTTTTAATCTTTATAATACATATATAAATATAATTATCATTACAAATTTGTACACATAAGTTTATTAGCTTTCAATACGTACGATCTTCACGTAAAAAATTTAAACTGATATGTCACATATTGAGAAATAATGTATTGCGATGAAAAAACGTGAGGTGAGTTCGATATAATATTTCAAAGGTAGAATTATTATGTTGCTTTTTTTTACTTTATTTCGTAAGACTGCGAAGTGGAGGGAAATCATTTTTTTTCTTCGTTCTCCGAGAATCCCCATTCGTGTCAGTAACCCCTTTTTCCCTACGTGATCAATCCTATGAACGACTAGACCCCCGGAGGGTCATACGACCGAAATATTATACTCGGTAGTCGAACGTCAGCGAAATGGCAAACTTGGTCGAGTGTACGAATTGTCGGTGAACTTTGAACCGTCTATAACGCGCTTAAATCTCCACTTTTATACTACTGTTATATTCTGTCGATTATATATATATGTATATATAAGCACGCTATTTTATATGACAAATAACTTTCGCAAATTGTTACGAATGTTAAAATACTGAGGTAATTTTAATTCAAGTGAATATTCTTTAAATTCAAGATTTTTAAGTTTGAAATAGTAATAGTTGTTTATATATCGAGTGCGAGCGTCTCCTATGGAATTGTACTGGATATATAGATTAGTTTTTGCCCACAGAAAAAATCCCGAGCTCTGAGTCTATTTCTTAGTCGAGAGTCCTGACCAAAATTCAAAACTATCTCCAAGACACGGAACTCGAAAAATAATTATTGTTTTCGAGCTCTTTAAGTTACAAAACATCGGAAAGTTTTAGGGCTGACCCGCAGGGTCCACCGAATTATAGATTTCTTAGCACCGAGCCCTGAGTCTAGATTTTCGATAGATTTTCTGACGAAAATTGAGGCATCTGTTGGATGTTTGAAGCCTTGGAGAATATCGACAAGTTTTTGAATTTTTTCCGCGCGAATGTAATAGAAAACAAAGAATGTTCGTATTATTGACACTTATTCCTAAAACAAACATAGTTACGAGCTATCTCGAGAAAAATTCTTTTTTCTACTACTTTTGAATTTTTGACAATAGAAAAATGTAGTGACTTTTTTTAGCCTGTTTTTATTTTCATTTTCAATTTTCTTAACGGAGAGTAAACGTCGAACACTTTTTCATTGAAAAGTGTCAATAAAAATTTTTTTATTACTGAGTCAATATTTCCACATTACGATAAAAAATCGCAAACAAAATTTAATTGATATTACTACACATGAGTCTAACAAAAATCACTGCGTGCGGTAAAAAAGTAAAAATAAATTATCGTTAATAAACAAAATTTTTATAAAAATCCAATAAAGAAAAAATTTTCGCCGATTTTGAACTAAAAAAAAAAAATATAAATATTTATTTCAATTCCAGCAGAAAAAAAAGCTAATATTAAATTGCAGACACAAATATTTAATTTAAATATTTATATAATTTGAGCGGAGGATCTCGGGTGTATAATTGCCAAACTTGTCTGCCGGCAGGTGCATATTGAGTATAAAAAAAAGGTAAAATAAAAAAGATGAAAACGTGAGGTGATAGTTTGGATTGGAATCGACTAGCAATTTTCTCAATACACGGGTAGTTATCAGTATGCAAGACCTAAAGTAAAAGCGATCCATCAGCCTCCGCTCGGTTTGCCAGAGAAGAGACATCGAATCTTTCTCAATCGTTTAACTTGCTCACTTTTAATTTTATTTTTATTATTTCACGTCTCTCAAACTTAACCACCAATTTCCGTATCCCAGATAATTGGACGTGTTCAATCACTTTTTAAAATTTCGATCTAAAGAACTGAGGCAACCCTCGAAAAAAAAGACTCAACAAAATCAAGAGAATTTCCCGTTCAAAGTGAAAACAATTCTATAAAATATGGTGTTCGTAAAAAATATCGATAATAGAAAATAAGAGTCTGCAGTAGAGTGGAGCATAGTAGGAGTAACGAATAAAAAAAAAATTTAGTTGAGTTGAGTTGAGTTGAGTTGAGGAAGGAAGGAAACTCTAGTAGAGAAGATCGAGTCTATTTCGCGGGACAATTTTCGTTTTATAGGCAACGTCGATTTGAAGTGAAAGAGATAAAAATATGTGAAAGAAAGAGAGAGAAAGTGGTGTCCGGGTCAATTTGAATCAATAGGCAAAAGGTCCGGTTGTGGCTCGGAAACTCCACTCTCTCGCTAGCCAGCTGTGCACGTTTTGGATAATGCATGCCGGCCGTGCGTTTTCCCGTAGTCGAGTCCAACGTCGGTGAATTGAATAAAAAGCCAACCAGAGCTATATACGTATATATATATTTAGAGAAGCTAGTGTGTACTAGTGAGCTCCATCCACATTTACCCATCCTTTTTTTTTATTTCACCGTGGCCCGTTTAACCTCCCGAGAATCCCCGCGTGTAACCTAGCAAACGCCGTTTTGAACCCCTGCCTAAAAACCCCTTTAACCTCTACCCGTTCCCATTCACCCGACGTCAAACCCCCGTTCTATACACAGCTATCCGATCAACTAAAATTTCCAATTGCACCGTGAATGCACAAATCTAATGCTCAATCCCATTATTAATATCTCTCTCAAAATAGTAATTATTATTATTTCAAAGCTCATCATGCGTAAAGACAATTACTGTGAGTAAGTGGAACCGGAATCAATGGAAAATAAATACTATTGATTTATGTTTACTGTAATAAAAAAAAAAATTAATTGATAAATAAAGACGGAGTGTTAATTGTTTGATAAGATTAAAATTTTGACTTAATTTTATTATCTGACGTAAAGAGACGAGATGCTGAAGGAAAAGTTTTGAGTGATGTACTAAAAGGCTGTCGACTGGAGACTGGAGAAACATGTAAGTGTAATGGAACTATGAAAGTTTAAGTGTAAGGATGAATGCTGAGAAAGAGTAGAGGGTGGAAAGATGGGGAGGGAAAATGAAAATAAAATGTGCCCATGTGATTGTTGAAGATGTTGGAGATGTTGGTGTGATAGTATTGAGTCTGCAGTAGAGTGTAAAGTGTAGGGTTACTGCAGTATATAATGGGGCGTGAGAGCTTCGACAGTAGAGGGAAATGTAGAGAGCAAATGCCGATCAATTGGCGGCGATTAGGGATGGGAAAATCGGTAGGACGATTTCCATGCTCCCTAGCGAGTGAGCTTCAGAGTCGGCCCAATAGGCGCATCGCGGCGTCATTATCGCCGGAATTCGCCACGGATTCCTAGTCGACTCATGAATATTCGATTTTGAATTCGTATACGCGGCACTGATTCGCGGTGGACAATATGACGAGAAAATTCACGAGGGAATAAGACGAGGCAGTGTGTGCTAAAGTCACTATACTAGTTTGACAAACTCAATAAAATCATATATTCATTAATATTTAGTTTGGGTTGCAGACAAAGGGCAAATTTTTAAATTTGAAACTTTTCAATTTGAACACTGAAGCTAGAAGACAATTAACAATTTTCGGATTTTTTTTTTCAACGAATCGATGACAGAAAAAAAAAAATAAAAATATGCATGTGTAGAAAATTTAAAAAACTATTGGCGCGAATTTTTAAAATATTTTTGTTTTCATAATTTATCGTTTCGAAAAAAATTCAAAAATTATAAGACGTCAGATAACTTCAGTATCGTAATTTTATTGAAAAATATTTTCGTCTGCGATCTATTCAAATTAAATATTTATTATTTAAAATTTAACATTAATTAATTAATGAGTCTGGACTCGAATCTGAATTTTAATAATGTAATCAATCAAAGTGTTACTAGAAACAGAAAATATTTTTTCAGACTCAATTTGTTGAATTTAAATATTTATCGCATTTCTTATTAATCCATTAAATTATTAAATATTAATTAGCCGACTTATGGATTTTTTTTTAAATAAAAAATTTACTGCGGTCTGTATTCGGACCGTGACCTCTTTTCATGAGACCCCAAGTTAATTGCCGTGCATCTTATAGCAATTATTAAATACATTTAAGAATTTAAAGCAGATATTTCGGAACAGGTCAATTTCAATAATTTGCTTCGACAGATTCGCGTCTTACTAGAAACCGCGCGTCGTTAAACTCAAGCGGGGAAGTTAGTGAGTCACTCGCTCAAACATTAAAGCTGACGTAATCTCACCGTAATATCGTATAAATAAAAAAATGATAATAACAATAATTATTATTACAGCCTTTGATTATTCTGCATATGAACAAAAGTATAAAACAATAAAACAAAACAAATAATCGTAATAAGTAAAATAACAAAAAAAATTAGCAATGAGCACAATGTTAAATGGTATGATTACCCAGAAAATGTGCGCATAAATTAAACAATGGAGCAAGACAAAACAATTCCATCAGACGTGTTGATTGTTTCTACCAAAGACAGACAAAGGAATACCATTTAATATTTTATTTTTAAATTTTAAAAACTGCAAAAGTGCTATTGCGCTGTAGTCAACTACGCGGCAATGAATTTTTCTGTACTCATTGAAAGTGCTGACGTCTTTAGCCATCTGGCGCCCACGCACTCTGTTAAAAATTTTTAAAGAGTACTTATTATCACTACTTTTTCTAACACCGCTACTATAATTTTAACACCATTTCCGAGGTTAAATTTAAAACCGTAACCTGCTCAAATTTTGTTTTTTTATCTATTTTGCATTTAAATGAATTTCAAATCATCTTTTAAAATAAAAATATGTAAAATAAATCGAATTAGCAGAAGAGAAAAAATATTCGCGTGACTTTAGACGAGCTACAGAATCTCACGTGAAATTACACCGTTTTTTTTTACACTATAGGCTTTCAGGCATTCGCGATCTCTTTATTTTTCGTAGCCATCTTATGAATGTATGAAACCCAGCCGTTCGTGCGTGAGTACACTGTCACCTATATATACATACATTTATGTGTGAAAAAGCCGGAGTTTCCTAAGGGACAACGCTTTGTATGTTGCCTGCACAAAAGTAAACTTTGGGGCTGAACAACTCGGTATATATTCCATCCACTCTTTTCCTTTCGTGCCTCGTCTTCTATTCCTCCTATATTATATACTTTTCCAAGTAAAAGGGAAGAGAAAAGAGTAAAGGGAAACGAGACTTACAGCCCCCGGCGCTCTCTAAAGCTCGTGTGTGGCGGTTGATCGCCTCCTTTGGCTCTGTATCTGACTCTACCTCTGAGACATTGAGACAGAAAATACCCCTGCAGACACTAGACTACCCTCTCGTTCCTACAGCTACATCTTCAAGACAGACGATGTTTTCGATACGTGAGGTAACTACTAAAATAACCTAAAGATCAAGTGAAACGAATGTTACTTTGCACCAAGTAGTGTGACGCGACTTGAGAAAATCAAGTAAAAATCGTCTACGGAGGAAAATATTTATTGAGTTTTACTAAAAAATAAAACTTTGAAATAAAAAATTTATGTTTTTTAGTTTAAACATTTTAAATTCAATTATTGATACATACAGAATTTCATTTAGTCTAGACTGGGGTAGAACGGACCCCGTCAAAAATTTGCTAAAAAAATTTTCTTTTTGTCATTTTCATGAGTTTGATATATTTACCTAATTTCGAAACGATAAAAGCTATCTGGGGCATGACGGACCCCCTAAAAATTAAAAAAATTTTTTTTCCAGCATCTAGATTTATGAGTTTGATATAATTTAGTTTTTTAATAAAAATATTTTGTGGTAAAAATTAAAATTACAAAAATGATGTTTTGAAAAAGTCTATTTGCCATGGGATGAAAATTTATTTTCTCATACAAATTGAGATAGAAATTCAATTATTTATTCAATACACGGAAAATTACAGATGCAGTATTTAAAATTTTTCAATTATGGCGAAATTATGATGAACTTATTAGAGATTGATAAAAAAAATTTGAACTCGACGCTCAAAAGCCACCAAAAATAAATATCGACTTAGGGGTTGGGGAAGGGGGTCGTGCCCCGGTATCAGTTACAGAAAAATTTAAAAAAATAATAAAAGTTATGAATTTATTAGTCAGCAGAATCATTAATTTATAATTAAAATATATTTTACAAATTCTCTGAGTAAGAATATAAAATAAAATAATTGAATTGCTGTTTAAAAATGAATAGAACAAAGTGATTAAGAGGAAGTTGGTTATTAAAATAATAAAGTAAACTTTTAATAATTCAGCATTTATTAAATTAAAAGAAGCTACAGTGTAGATATACATTAATCAAGAACAAAAGTCAAGACCCGTGGCTATTTCACAAAACTTTCAAAGGTAAATTGATACTTTTGTTTTCTCTCCCAGTCTAGTTATCCCTCTTGCTCCCGATCTCACAAGCTTTTTCTCCTGTTCTTCTTCTTCTTCTTCTTATTATTATTATTATACTTAAACTTGTTCTTGTTCTTCGTTTGCGTTTCAACGAGTATAGTAAGACAATTTCCGATTCTATCCACGTGTACCCTAGTTGGTCTTTGGTCTCTTTGATGTTGAATTCGCAACAGTATCATCACTCATGAACAATTCCTGAATTCATTTAAAACTACCTTTGCTTCTCCTACTTATATAAAAAATTAAACATAATATAAAACATATATCTGTATACATATATATGTATGCCAAATAAATTAGTTTTATATAGAGTTTGAAAGCTTGATTATTTTTATTTTATTCCATTTTATTTCGGTCTCGTTTGCCTACGACTAGTGGTAGTAACTCTCGCCGGGCAAACCCAGTCCTATATTCCGTCAAGTAGAGTAAGAGAAGCTTTCCTTTCACAGACGTTAATTCACTGGTATATTTACTCTTGAAATATGCCGCTGATTTTCAAAGTTCGAGTGGGTAAATTTTCTAGCCAAGTGTATACCGTGGTTTCTCTTTTACTTTTAACCAAACCACTCACTCATTTCCTCACTAACTCAACTATTTGTACCATCAATTCGAAATTTTATTTATTCATTTATTTTTTTCCTTGCCTCTGATGCTTATAGAAAACGAACAGCACAAAAAAGTAAAAATTACTCGGCAGTACATTTAACGAGACCTGATAAATTTACTAAAAAAAAAAGGAACTACAAAATAAACCGTACAAAGTAATAGCAAAAGACTAAATGAAAAAACTTTTTTTCGACATAATTATTCGATTATTATTATTTTCACATCGTAATTTACAGTCTTAATTACTATCCAGGTAATTATGTTACACCTTATCCACCAGTTACAAAGTTATTTTCTCAACATTAAACAAATAATTAAACTTTTTAACACTTTACATCACCGGCAGTAAGCGGGAGCTTGGTACTTTTACTTCGCTGGAATGAGGAATATCAAATATACATTTATAATAAAAATAATAATATAGAATTTAATATTCATGAGGTCGATTGGGAACTAATTTTTGCTCTGTTAAATGCTCAGCACAAATACTTGATGAAGACTGAGCTTGGGATTGTTAATTACCGATAAGAAAAAGGTCCGTCTACTTGTTTAGGTTCTTGTATCCGAGATAGAGCGTAGGGCAGAGGGCAGAGGAAAGATAGCTGACCCCAAACTTAGTACTGATAACTTCACTAATGGGTAATGTTGTTCGACATACGGTAGTTTGAAGATACTTGAGAAACACTGTCAATCATGTGGATCTTGGTTAAAGTCTTCTTATCTTGTCAAGCGGATCGGTGGCAACTGGGGAAACTACAAAGTCCTGGCCGGCAATCATCCTGGAGCTAGCAGCTCAGCAACATCGAGGGTGTGTTATACATCGTAGAGTTAAGTCCGTTTGGGGCGTTTTGGTGAAAGACCCTGCCGACATGAAACCTACAAGTTAGGTTATGATCTAGGATACCCAAGTTTCGCCGGATATCACGTCATGCCAGTCCCCCGAGCAGCGGTATCCAGGAACCCGCGGTCTTGTGGTCAGGGTATAGCCGTTATCCTCACCCTCGACCCACTGGCTTGTTCTAACTAGCCGGATGCTGCTTTTCCAACTACAACTCCAATCCTCTCTGTTCATCTTTGTGCTTCTAACACCTGCTTCTATCCTAGGTTCTGCTGGTGATTCTTGCCAGCACTTACACTAGGACTCTAGGGCGCTAGAGTGTTTAGAATCGGAACGAGGAAACACTATAGTGTCGTAGTCACAGGATTTGATCTAGTTTACCGAAATCATTCTGCCTCACTTTCACTAATTCTCTTCTCTGTTCTTCTCTGCGATTCTATTTCCCTTTTTGGGGTAAATTCAAACCCCATCAGTACGTATTATATATAGAAGTAGTAGTAGTAGTAGTAGTAGTATGTGACGGGTGTATGTTCGATCGTTACTAACGTGACATACCTCCCCAACGTCACGAGAGAGTATTGAGGTAGTTGAGAGTTACAACGTACAATCGAATTCCGAACATCAGTTATCTCTCGTGAATTTCAGGCTACCGTTTTAACGTTCCATTTGTCCGTTCTCTACTTCTCTGATTCATTATACCGAAATTAGATTTCGCTCATTAATTAGCTTGTTATTTATAGTTATTGATGTTATTTAATGGATATTACCGGAAGTTTGTTCTAGTTGTTGCTGCATTATCATTGCTGTTGCCTTTTTCATTAGCTATCTGTTTTGCCAAAATAAACTTAATCAAAATATTGTAATGTGCAATTTAATTTTATCGGGTTCGAAACATAATTTAAGATAAAGCAGCGTCCGAATAGGAAATTAATTAAAGACGCTTTAGATAAATTTTTCTTAGCCGAGTTGCGGTAATTAGATTATCAGGTTCTCGTTCAGACATGATACCATTCATCTCTAATCTTTGATTTTAGCCATTGGATCGGGGATCGCCGAGCTTTTTTACTTTTTCGGGTCGGATTTTTTCGCATAGAGCTTAAAAATCAATCAGTCCTCCCGACGGATTTGAGATATATATGGCCCCGGCTGGTGCGGTCCGGTAAGCTTTTATCTCTCTCCATTTATCTAAACGGTTTTGTTTGCATCGCGTTACGGATAATTGCCGAACCGGAACTTTCTATAGGTATCTCCTTTCCGACATCGACGACGAGTTACGGTAATCTGGATTTTACAGTACGCGCACCCATCAAAAAGTCTATTTCAATTAATTTAAATGTTCTTAGAAATAACTAGATTGTTAGATAAATAGATTTATTCATTTCAATGAATTCTCATCCACACATACACACATATATATCTATATATGTTAGAATAGTATTCATTACCCTCATTTCAAAAAATAAATCTTTTTTTTTAACCTCTTCCAATAACGAAATGTATATTTTCCAGGTTGAAATGATGAATTTAAAAAATGAAAATAATTGTCACCGTAGTATAAATATATATGCATATATATATTATTAAATTCAATATCAGCCACAAAAGGAAAGTAGAATAAAGGAAATTTAATAAAAATTTGATATGAGAAAAAAAAAAAATAATAATAATGAAAAATAAAAATAAAAAATGACATAACAAACAGGATAAATTTATTTTGTCAGAGATATCTATTTGTCTTTCAGTTTCACAATGAATTTACAAGTGATGTTACAAAATGGAAAAACTTCACCAAACTTTTTTATTTTTTATTCCAGGCATAAAAGCTTTTTTCTGACAATAGTGATAAAATTGTAGAACAGATATACATTCTCATATATTTTCACGTGTACAAATATACATATATGTGTACAGAAGATAGGTACATATAGATTTATCTATATATATGTGTACACATAAAGAGAAATGGTTAGTACTGGTTTGGTCTCTGTCGCTAAGTGTATTTTCAACGCAACGACAGGACGACGGGGACCTGAAATGGATACCGAAATGAACTTGTTCCCAAAAGCTCTCTCTCTTGTTCATTCATTCATTCATTCTAACGAACCAAGGTACACATCCCATCGGGATTTCCGAGCGAATATTACACGTGTGATTTCTCTGTCCCCGAGCTATTCGTTACAAAAGTGCGTAATCGAAAACCATCAGCCAGGTTAATTGAAATATTTTTCATGTTAAACAAATTCCTCTCATACTTTTCCAGATTATTTATTTTTATAAAAAAATATACAAAATAATTTACAAACTATGAATCATAAAATAATACTAAGCTCAATAATTTTAAAAATATAAACGCTAAAGAAAAATTTTAAAAAACTTTTGAATTTATTCGTGCATCATTCACTTGGACAACAATAGCTTGCCACCCCGCAGCAATTTCTCTTTTACTTTCTTTACTTATTCGCGACCTACTTCCTACTATCAAAGAACCATTTTCAAACCAACCCCTTGAAAAAACTCCACTCATCAGCCTTGTAAGCTATCACACAGCTTCTCTATTTAACCAACTTACTAAATATAATAACAATAGTCATAATAAAGAACATGCCAGCCTTTTATTCACTTTTCGTCCACTTATATCCAGCCACTAAATTTATATAAATAAATTCCCGCTCCTTAAACTAAATTCCTCTGCAGGACTAACGATACCTTTATTTTTTCGGCTAGAACACAATCACCCAACAAATAAACTTGCCTGTAATAAAATTAGCCAAACTAGTTTACTAAGTTGTCCGAGGTTTATGGACACAGTTGATTAAGCACGTGATCATGGAATACATTTTTTTTAATGCAGACCAGAATTTAAATAGACCAGCAAATTAATTAACGTCCTTAATTTTATGAATAATTAAAAGGCTTATAAACTTTAGTCTACTCTACAAAGTCACTGCTCTGGTTGTTGCAAAACAGATTTTCGAGTCTTTTGATAATGACCGACAGGCGGAGCCATGGTCATAAACACTAATTGTTGAAGGAAAAATAACTGGGCAGGGAAACTGACCAATAGAAGAAATGGATAAAAATTAAAGTCGAATTCTTGAGTCAGTAAGCTGTTAAGAAGCTTTGGAAAGTTAAAAGCCCAGTTTGGAGGCAACTAGAGCAGGAACATTATCAACTCGTGTATCATTAGACAGCAGCAAAATTTGAATTAAGCCCTTTTGGGCTTAGTAACAAATAGTTTATCATCAAAATATTTGCAGTAAAGTTTCAAATTTCTGAGCGATGAACATGAAAGTAGAATTTGGTCATTATTTAATCACTTATTGCTCTATTTCATCAAATTTCAGCATCAGCAGCCGGTATTTTGGCTGCCAAATAGTCAAACAACTCAAGCTCGCAAGATATTTTCCGCAAAATCTCCCCCAATCGTTGATTATAATTAAATTTTATAAATAATTAAATTCTTTGTGGAACTATTACGGGAAAATGAGATCAATGATGAAAGAAAAAAGAAATCCAATACACGAAAATAGATGTCTAGACCACGGATACTCTGTTCCAATCTGACTCCATTGCCTAACGCAATTGTCTGAAACGTCTTACAGAGCAATCTCAGCAGCGCAACCTATTTTATTATTTTCTAGCTCGAGTCCCCAAAGTCGTCGACTTGCTCGTCTGATTCCTATTTTCTATTAATGTAACTGCACAATGTCTTTTTATAAAATTATTCCCACGACAACTCGAACGTCCAGCAACAATGGAACTTTTTATATCTTTATCTATTGTAACGACAAAATACAGTAACCCCATTTGTCGATAAAATTAACGAGCACGTCAATCCACCTATATATCTTTATCTTTAACTCTCTATCTCTATTTATATTTCTATCTCCAGCTCTACACCAATGGAATACCAGTAGCGTAATCATTATCTAGCTTTGTATCTGGACAAACATTAAACAAGGACACATCGTAGTAAACTTGGCGCTGGTTTTGAATGCTAACAAATGCGCATAACTGCTAACGTGGATCCTCATGTTTATGCATACATATATACATATATATACAACACATACTCGTATCGGAGTTTATATGCGTACGAATGAATGCATTCGACACCAATTAACAACATTATTCAATCTTTATATTTTTAGTTAGAAGTGAAAAAAAAGAGAAGGAAAAAATCCAGACAGAAGCGAGCGCGAAAATTCAAATGTACATAGCAGTCAGAGCGAAATATTTTAAGTAAACTCTTGTTGAAAGCAATTTTAGCATGTATGTTACATCTGTATCCAGCTGAAAAGCAACCAAGTAAACCAGGGAGAGACAAACTAAAATACGGTAGACGAGACACCAAGGTATTGTGTCTTCTGGTGTGCGTTAAAAATTCATCAAGCTAGAAAACGAACGAGGTGACGCAATCGGAAACTTTACTAGTCTCGACTCGAATTCAATGCATATCCATGAGATACCTTTTATATATAACAAAATGGAAACACGGAAATGGCATTGTATATACGGAATACATCAAATAAATAATAATAATGGTGATAAAAAAAATGAATAAAGTAAAAATGGCAAGCCTGCCATTGATATGGACGTAAAAAATATAAAAAATATGAGAAATTGTAGAATAGCAAGTCTCAGAGGTAGCACATTTCTTAACAGGTCAAACAACTTTTTCCTGGCGATTGAACCAACTGGACTATCTATCCAAAAGTTTTATTTATAAATCAAAAAAACCCGACGTGATTCTGTTGGCGCCCGACTTTTTTTTTTGAATCAAATATATACAACTCAACAAAATAAAATTATGGGTGTTTTGTTTTCTGATTTTCTTAAAAATTTTCGTTAAATTTTACGCTCGTAAACAGATTTATTTTTTTTTATACTATACTTAATTATGAGTGAAGAAAAAAATTCAAATTTTTAATTTAAAAAACCGCGAAAAATAAAAATTTTTCTCCAGAGCTCGCAGTCAAACAGAAGATAAATAGAGTTTATTAAAACCCACATATTCCCATTATTTTTAAACCGTCTGGGTTATTTCCCAACGATATACATATAAATTGAGCGTAAATGTTGCGATTTTAAAATATTTGCATAGTATTGTTTAAGATATATTTCATCCACAATAGTGTAAACACACATAATATTTATTCGACAATTTATTATGGATAAGAAAATAAGTATAGTACAAATATTTAACCACAAGGGAATTTTGTCAGAGAAAATAGTAAGAATAGAGAAAAATATACCCCTTATATCTCCGTGGCAGAGCTAGCTAGTACTTAGACGCACCAGAGATAACGTAATTTCCGTACAATTCCCTAGAGTCTATTTCAGTTCGTACAAGGGGCCACAATATATATACACACCCATACATTCATCCATTAATACGCACACATATATACATATTCCTACAAAGTCTGCACTTGACTCGCGCATTGTACATCTCACGTAATACGCAAACGTTCATTTAAACGTAACACAAAAAATTATTTAATTAAAATCGGGAAATGCATAATAAGACGATTATGTAATTTAAAGAAAAACGCAGCCGCTAATTGAAACAAAATATCCAGTTAATTAAACGTCTGTGTACGGAATAAAATTTAGCATATTCTGTGAATTAACATCAAGTTACATATTCACCTTTACTGTTGCATTAACCGGACACAAAATGTCGTGATACATGTACCGTGTACATATAAATGCATTGTCCAGCAGCTACACTAGGAGCGTTGATCTCTACTCGTTTCCACATGTCCCCGAGCTCATGCCCAGGATAATCGGATCTGTCGATGCGTTACTGGGCAAATGACTTTGGTACGTTCCCGAATCCACTTCACCAGCTCGCCACCCACTAGCGCACCCACTCACACATTCACATATCTACCCATCTATCCACCGAACATATATGCCGACCCGGTGAATCATTATTCGACGCGTTATATACGCAGAAACTCGATTCGCGTGTCGGCTGTCGTCATTTCCAACCAGAAATCCAACTGAGTAAAACCCTTTTATCACACTATTCATCCATCTATCCCCTATATCCACCAATCCACCTCTCCGCCTTCCCAATCTACCCGCATATATATATTTAAATATATATATATATATATATATGTACATTTACATATTTACATAGATAAATACGTATACACATTAAATTACATTTAGCATATCAGTACAAATGCTAGACTAGTTGAATTTGTAATTAAGGAAATGGCTATAAATTGAAAACAACCACAAATTATGGGTTAAATATATTTAAAAGCTAATTTATAATCTTTATATGTCGGCATTATGAACACGCATTTTTTAAATTTCGTTTATTATTATTCGTATTAATTATAAGTCCGTGGGGTAAAAACGAGAGAAATAATATGAGGGAGAGTTGTCACGCTACCTGTGTCTCTCTAATAAATAAAAATAATCATACATAATACTATTTTCATAACATATACATACATGTATACATTAATAACTATATCTGTTTCGAAAATAAATGATAAAAAATTTCTTTCAGCTCTCCCTAAATTTTAAAGCCGCCATTGCAGATCCATTAATTTTTCCCATCTATAATTGAACTTATGGTAAAAAAAGCTGCCAATTCATCTAAAGAGCTGTTTAAAATTGATAAAAAAAAAAAATAAATATAGTGACAGCTCTCCCTTTACCCTACTGCAAAATTTATATTATAAATACAGAGAGATAGCGGTGGCGTATGGATTGTGTGTATTATCAACGGCCTATAGATTGATATTCCTTGCAGGATGATTCACCAGCTAAATCCCATATATGAAAATCCCCCGTATCCATACGGTAATGGTGTTGGCGATAGTGGTGTGTGGTGTATTTCACTTCAAAGTCGCCACTATTGGATTTAAACTCATTGGCCTGACACTCGGATGAAAACACAAGCTGCGGACAGAGTCGAGGTTTGCGTTTGACGAACAGACCGTGGCACGTTGGCCTAGAATGGATTTGCGTTCATTTTCGACGACTGACTATGGTCTTTTTGGTATATATATATATGTGCAAACATATATATATGTAGTTATAGATGTAAATGTCCACATATGCACGTACATAGTCAAATATACGAGGGGACTACGCTCTATGTAGCACTCACCCAGACTACCTCCCTTTTCCCCGACATTATATTTCATCGTAGCTCATCCACTACACGCTCACCAGTCACCGAGATAGGAATGAGAGTACACGGTAGCACAGGGATCGATACTTTATCTTGTTACACCGGGTAACATCAAAGAGGACAGCATCAACTTTTATTAGCTGATAATTATTAAAATGAAACTGATGGAAAATTTATATATATATGTATATATATATACCCCGTTATAAGGAGCGCCCTTAAAGTCTGTAGTATGACTTCCAATAGGATTATCTGTACGCGCGGCTTTCATCCTGGCTTTTATTCACCTACTTTATTTTACAAAGCTATACCTTTGGGCATTCTCCTTTTTCTTTTATCCAATTTACAATTTTTTTTCGTTTTATTACTATTATTACTTAACTTTATTTTTTTATAATAACCTCATCTCATTTTAAAACTAGAGCAACATTTTACTGAAGATAAAATACACTTTGAGATACAGCAGTTACCGAATCGCCGTCAGGACATTTTACACCTGGTGAATTCCCAAGTTTACGAATAAGAGAGCATGAAAATTTTACGGTGTACAACGTCAGTTAGAATTATCACTTGCCTAACACGAGTTGTAGTTAAAAGAGAACCAGAGACACTGAGAAATTCAGATAAAGAGACAGAGACGGAGACGGGTGGAGTTGTCGTCTTTCTGCGCTAAACCAAATTATCTATTATTTATGCTACCCAGGATCCTATTAATTAATATTTTAATTACCGTATCCCTCTGCTGGGAAATTGGCACCTAATTCTAAATTTCATTAATTATATAACATCGACTTTATTTTGGCTTGGAAATTTTTTAAATTACCACTGTAAAAAATTTAAATAAAACAAGTGGGTAACTTATTAATAAACTGAATTAATTATCTTTTCAAATTGAATTTAATGACGATAATCGATTAACTTGTCAATAAGTTATGTCTGCAGGTATAAGCGGTGATTTACATTTTAATTAAAATCCATAAAAAATTTTACCGCTTTTAAATTCTCAAGTGATGCTGCATTTTGAGGTTCATTCTCGATTGTTTCCTCTCTTACTACTCCGACTATTTATAAAACTTTTTCATGAATCATATTCATTATACAGATGCTCAAAAATAATTGGATAATGTTAACCAATTAAATTCCATTTATTAAAACCCAATAAAACAATTAAATACTTCGCTCAAATAGAGATACTTATTTTTAGATTTCATCTCATATATATCTACATGTATATATATATATCATGTACTATCAAGATAGACATTGAAAAAAATTTTCAACAGAGGGAAAAAAAATTTTTTTTATCTTCCATTGTTCTCTTGGACCAAATGTTCTCACAATTCATAAAATTTTACTAAGCATTCAATTGAATTCAAGTCTTGACAAGCACATAAAATATTAGCTAATCAATAAAATCCATGAAGCGTAAAAAAAAATGTTTTTTTGTCAATTGTCAATTGTCAAGCAATCATCAAAGTGGAACTTCCCTCGACTCGATTCTTGCTCCCCTTTCTGACTGAATATCATCGCTGGCTCAGTTAATAATTTTATTAAATATAAAGTCATGTTAAGTTTCGTAATCCGACAGCAAAAGTTAGTAAATACATAAAATATCAAAGTAATCTATGAAAAAAAAAAAAATTCACCCCGAAAAAGGGTTTTAATTTTACGAGAATAATCCAACGGTATCAGAAAACCAGACGTCGAAAAGCTGTACGGGACGATAATCGCAGCAGGAACCTTTGCAGCGGCAGCAGCCACCGTTAGATAGGAAAGGGATTAGGAGGGTCTACTCTGGTGCTGAGAAAACCGGGTCGGTCAAGCCGGCATGAAATACGAAGCTTCGGAAGAGATCATTGGTGTGATAGAGTAGAGTTGCCCAGGCACATAATTACCAATTGCTTCTGATTGGCATGATCATCTTGCTTGTAATCCACCTACACGTCTACCCGCTAAATACATACATGTATATATCACCCGTCCACATCTACATCCCCACCCAAATGAAACTAAGAAACTAAAATTGGATAAGTCCTCGTGTATCAGCAGATCCAAGTCCAAGTCAGATGCAATTATTTGTGAGCTCTGTAATAAGTAACAAACCAAATCCAATCCTATATTTAGGACCGGACTACAATAACTGAAATGATATAGAACAAGCATTGATTGGAAACAATAATATAGGCAGTGACCTGACGTGAGAAATAACAGATGTGTTGGGTAATTGAATAAATAGCAATAGTATATGTATATTCCACATATATATATCGATGTAATATGTATATAGCGGTATAAGGGAAACTGGTAAACTTGAAAGCTATGTGTAGACATTAATTTAGGTCCAAAGGTGTTGCTACCAGCAACAGTTCAAGCGAGAAGTACAACCTGATATTATTGGGTGACAGCAATCGTGGTAATTACTGTCGTCCTCGATCGATCAAGACCTCTTTACCCTATTCCCGGTTTCACTTCTCTCGTCTCTCCCTCTCGGTACTTGTCCCTCGCTCTACATAAACTACTAGCCCCATTCCCTTACTACCTTACAGCCCTGCCTTCATCACTACCACTATAATCTATATACAACTATATAACTATATAACTACATAACTATTCATCATCTCAAAAGGTACTAGTAACCAGCAAACACCCACTTCTCAACAAGTATTTCAATGTGCTTTGGACTTAAATTACAGTGCGCTTCATTTCATCGCTCGGAAACTTTTAGTTTGTTGGTTTGGTTACTACATATACTCTGTAAATTAAAAGGAAATTCAATATATTTGTTGCAATACTACTTATACTGAACTAGGTAATATATAACGCGATATTTATTATCTGTCCGGGGAAAAAGTGGCAGCCAAATTTGAAAAAAAAATTTCTAATTCTACTCCCGTAAGTCAGTTTAAATTTTTACCTACGAAAAATTTTGAAAATGTAACCGAAGCTTATTTCAATTTAATTTTTATTTACAGAAACCATCAAAGTCATTTTCATTAAAAGTTATTGAAAAAAGAAGCAATTGAAGTAAAAATTCTAATTATTCAACTTCTATAAATCAGAAGAAATTTTTACTAATGGAAAATTTTGAAAATGTAATGAAAACTTTTTTCAATGTAATTTTTATTTACAGAAACCATCAGTCATTTTCATTAAAAATTATTGAAAAAAGAAGCAATTGAAGTAAAAATGTTGAATCCTGGTAAAATCAGTAAAATTCATCAGAAAACAAAAACTAAGAAATCAAACTTCAGTCAAAAAAATGTGGGCAAAATTTTATCAAAATCGTCTGAAAAAAAAAAATTGTTAAACTTCTAGGGATTAAGTCTGGAAATTAAAACGAAAAAAAATTTTAGTGAAAATGGAAACTTTTAATAATTTTTTTTCACTAGATAAATTTTCTAAACAAGACACTTTTCCCATTATAAAGGCATTAATTCCGTCGGTAGGTACTTTGGAGGTCGGAAAGCTTTTATTGTCCTAAGAGTACTCGCACGAGCTTGTCAAGGTGTTATTCCACCTTGTATGCATACACTATTTTGTCTAAATGGATGCCTGTTGACAAGAGGAAGCGCTGCTAAGTCTAGTCTTTGATGATGTAGTCGAGTTTCAAGTAGGAGATTTGTCTTCTTTTCATTATAAAAAAACTTTAATATAATCTCGCTATTTTATATATTAAATAATATTCAGAAAATTATTTTCCAGTTTATTTTCTCGGCAACTTTCACCCTAATTCGCAGCCACTAAAATAATTATGAATCTCAAATTAACCGAGGTCTAATAATTTTCGATTTTCTTCAAACCGATAAATTAAAGAAAAAAAAAATATTTTAAAAAATTGCACCTATAGATTTTTTAATTTTCTACACGTGCATTTTTTATTTTTTATTTTTTTTTGTAATTTATTTGTTGAAAAAAAAATCCAAAAATTTTTAATTGTCTGCTGGCTTATGATACTGAATTTCGCCGAGGTCTAATAATTTTTGGATTTTCTTCAAACCGATAAATTATAAAAAAAAAAATATTTGAAAAAATTGCACCTATAGATATATTAATTTTCTACACGTGCATTTTTTAGTTTTTTTTTTTTTTTTGTAATTGATTCGTTGAAAAAAGAAATCAAAAAATTTTAAATTGTCTGCCAACTTCAGAATAATAAAATAATAGTATAATTGAAAAAATAAAAATTTACAAAACTAATAACAAAAATAAGTAAAAGAAGTAGAAAAACGTCTGCAAGTCATCCACGTTATTCAAGTGCTCTCATGTCTACCATTCTCGCGTCTAAAGTGCATGAAAAACTTTTTTTTTAGTTGAGGATATAAGTTCTCGCTTGAGATGTTGAAGCGGACTTTTCAAAAGGACAAAGATAAAAATACATACATATATATATAAATATACATATATACATGAATGTATGAAGGTACAAGTAAAGCTTCTAAATAAAAAATAGAAGGGGAAAGTTCCCTATACTCTTTCTACCCTATCTTTTTCAAACTCTCCCCATTTAAACCCACCCCCAACAACAAATTCATGCAAAGTTGAACTTGATATAAGTTATGTAGTAGCAGGAGTGACGACATCCGGAATTGGGTATATCGAGATGTCTAGACGTTGGCGTTAAAAAAAAATGTAAATATAAATACACTATTTTTACAACATTTTATAACTTATATATTTCTTACATCATCCTCATGGAGATGACTTTCCAGACAACCTGGAAAACATTTTTGACAGACATAAACTTTCCTAACCAGATTTCCAGTCATTTAAAACAAAAATAAACCGAAAAACTTTAAATAAAACTCATACAAGATAATAATAATAATAATAATAAATAAAATAACTCAGGCATTTATTAAATTTACTCACCAAACAGTTGATCTAGTTCGTCAATCCTCCGAGATTTAATTCAGTTCATGTTATTTTAACTTATTTACTTGTTTTTCGTATCCGACACCAAATAAAACTTTTATCACCACAAACTCACAACAACTTCTATAATTAACTATTACTTCACAAAATAATAACTAAAAATTCCGACCTACTTGTTATATATTTTAGTTCATCATCATAATTAATTATAAACAAACACATAAATAAATAAATAACCGACTCGGGGATTTTAATGTTAAATTTCCTGATATATATACGCGACTAATTGATAACAGTAAATCACTAATTAGTGTGTTTATTTAACGTTGATGATACAAGTCAACAGTCGGGTGGCTTTGAATTTACAAAGCTAGGTATCAATCATCAGTAACTTTAGACTCAATAACATTTACCTGATTTTTCTTTGCTATATTATTCAATTACTGTGACTGTTAATATTATTACGAGCAACCTGCGGTCATTATGTGACAGCCTGAGTACTACTGCCAAATTTATTAAATATTTGAATTTAACTGTTTGTTAAAGTCTGGGCTCTAAAATTTACTATGGAATTTTTTGTCTATTTTTATTATAATTGACAATTTATAAGACAAATCTCATGACTGTAAAAAATTAGCGGAGAGAATGCGGATTAAATTCGCAGTGAATGCGGAGCGGATGACTGTATATTTATTTAATTCCCTTGGAGTGAAATTTACTCCGAGGGGATTGAAAAAAAGGAAAAACTAAAAAAATGCACATGTAGAAAATTAATAAATCTGTAGGTGCAATTTTTTCAAATATTTTTTTTTTTTATAATTTATTGTTTAAAAAAAAATCTAAGAATTATTAGACCTCGGCGAACTTCAGTATCATAAGCTAGCGGACAATTAAAAATTTTTGGATTTTTTTTTCAACAAATCAATTACGAAAAAAAAAAAAATTAAAAATGCTTATGTAGAAAATTGAAAAATATATAGGTGCAATTTTTTAAAATTATTTTTTTTTATAAATTATTGTTTAAAAAAAAATCCAAAAATTATTAGACATCGGCTTACTTCAGATTCATAATAAAATCTGCATTTGCTCCCAATTTTTTACAGTGCATCGATTGATTTTGAATCACGAGATTCTTTAAAAAAAAATTTACACATGTAGAAAATGTAAAAAACTATAGGTGCAATATTTTTGAATATTTTTTTTTTCATTCATTATTTAAAAAACAAATTAAAAAATTCTTTGACTTCGGCTAACTTCAGTATCATTTGATGATTTAATTTTTTTTAAAATTAATTAACAAAATTTTACTACTGTTATGGCAAATGAAAGTCATTGCATTTTTAAAAAAAAAGGGGGAGGGGGCACTGCTGAGAATGCCTTTAATATATATATTAATACTACTGACCTGTTTAATTAATTTATTACATAATTATATTTGACTAGCCTATTTTGTTATCACTGACGTCAACCCACTTGTTGCAACAAATACTAAACTTGAATTAATTGTTAATTAAATAATCAAACTTTAATTAAAAGTACACACTGACCAGAACATTACTAGAGTTTCATAGTAATTTATATTAAAGCTTCTAGCACTTTTTAAAATGAATTTAAAACACGAATAAATAAATTAATATAATTAGTTTTGTATTAATTAAGTAATTAAAACTTTATCACTCACTATTTTAAATTAATTAATTAATTAATATATTTTTAAACACTTTCGCGTCAGTACTGTTAGCGTCCATTTACTCATTTGTTTTTTCAATTATCGATTTATCGAATGGCCGTTTTTTCAAAATTTTATCGATTGTATTTTTATTTAAATATTTAATTGATAATTTTATTTAATTAATTAATAATTTTATTAATTAATTAATAATTTTATTTATTCATTTATTATTAATTTTAATGACGTAATGAGTTATTTTAATTGTAATTTTAATTATAAAAATATTTTAAAAAAGCTCCGGTCGTTTGAAGTTTGAGTGGCAGGTGGCGCGATCTGGCGGCTAAAATTTGAAATTCAAATCAGCTGACCCGGCGTTTATTGTTATTATTCTGTTAGTAAATAACCAAAATAAATGAAAGATGAACACAATAATAAGAAAATATATACAATATATATTTATTATCATATATTTAAATCAAGTTAATTATATTTATTGTGATTCGATTGTCGCAGTTGATTTCACCGTCGAGGGAAATGGATTTCACAGGTTTTGTATCTGTAATTTATAATTATTATATTTAATATCTAATATAACATAATATAAGGTAAATAGTTGAGTTATTGATCTTCGGTTTCTATTGGATTATAGTACTTAATTTTATTATTATTGCTTTGTCTTCATTTAATTTATTAGCTCAATAGTTTTGCTTGGAATCTCAAAGTTATAATTAATGGAGGATAATAAATAAAATAATTTGACATATTAGTAAATCTTCTCTATAAATAATAATAATATATTACATATATTTATAAATATATAATTTATTTAACCAATAAATTTTTAAAAATCATTTATTTATTTATCATCTTATTTTTTTATAAAACTTTCAGTCCGACTAAAAATTTTCATCTCCATTAATTTAAAATTTTTTTAAATAATTACCAGAATAATTTATGATGCCGAAAGTAGCCGACACCTGAAAATTTTAGTGTTTTTACCGAATTAATTTTTATAAGAAAAATTTTTTTAAAATATCCACAAGTAAAACTTTAAAAATTCTTCATATGCATTTTTCAAAATTATTCCCGCCATTCTTTACTTCATTTTAAATAAATAAATGTATAATGACTGCTACTTCCATCATAATAATTTAGTATTTTTTAATTTAAATAAATTACAAAATGCTGATAAATTTATAAATTATTCAAAATTTAAATTAAATTAAATTATCAAAATAACTAAATAATTATTAATTATTTTCCAGGACAATAAATTATCAAGTATCAGCTGAAAAATACATAAATTATGACTGTCATGTCGCATTACATCTAGAACTACCACCAGTTTTATACGTCAATATTAATGAACTCGCTGATCTTCAGCGATTTACCAGCGTAATTATTTAAACATTTCTCTTTGTAATTTAAAAATTATATATGCATTCAAATTTATACATATAAATAAATATTTACAGATGAGAGCATGTGCAGTCGGTGAAACAAACGTCGAATTATTTGCCGAAGAAGCTCAACCACAAGCAGTAACAATATGCACTCCTTTAAATTTTGATAAGACGACGTTGAATCTGACAATTCACCAGCGTTATCAACGTGCTAAGGAAAAAGAAGACTACGCAAATGTTATTTTACCCCAACCAAAACTTCTCCTCGGTTGTAAGAAACGTATTAAAGAATATCAAGTTTCTTTAATTGATTTATGCGACTCATGTGTTGGCTTTGCTACCAAATGGCGGGAAATTCCTTATCAAACTGTAAGTAATAAAGTAAATATTTAAAATAAATAATATACTCATCAGTTTATTTATTTTTTACAGGAAACCAAAGACTACATGTGGATCATGCCAATAGGAGAATTAACCCACCGTTCATACGTAACTTACATAACTTTATTTACAAGCGTCATCGGCACTCTAATTATATTCAAAGCACTCTGGTCTTTAAATTCACCCGATCACTTAAAAGACGACTGAGGTAAAAATAATTTATTTGTTTAAAATTAATTACACGTAACTAGTAAATATTTACAATAAAAACATTGAAAAAAAAAAAAAAAAATTGGTGACGATGCAGAAGGAAATGAATGGAAAAATTTATTTGAGATCATTATGAGTATTTTCAGAGTACGGCGGCTTAGTAGTAATAATATCTTTGTCGTTGTCTTTCTTGATAGATTCATAAGGCATCGGTTCTTCTTGAATTTTATAACTTTCACGTGCTGTTGAATTTCCAAGCTTGGGTTTTATTCCATCGTTCCACGGCTGTACTGTCGCTTTGCCAAAAAATACAAACGCTAAATTACCAGCTATGTAAATACCTGCTGATAGTATATATACTTTTCTCCATTGAGTTATGTCAGTCTTTAAAAAAAATAATTCATAATTTAATTTATATAAAATATGACTAAATATTAGGGTGTTTTAAAAAAAAAAAAAAATTATCGGAAGCTCAAAGCCAAATTTATATTAAATTTTGAGAACTTCTTACTTTTCCAGCGAAACTATCAGACTTATCGCAAAATGTCATAGGATCTTTTTTGTAGATAATTTTATTTCTAACAGATTATCTCTGATAAAATTTTTCAAAATTCCGCATTGTTTTCTAGTTATTTACATTTTAATATCAAGTTCTTTAAAAAACTAGTATTCAGATCGATTTTTTAAGAGCTTAACATTAAAATGAAAATAACTAGAAAACAATGGGGAATTTTGAAAAACTTTATCAGAGATAATTTGTAAAAAATAAAATTATCTACAAAAAAGATCTTATGACTTTTTGTGATAAGTCTGATAGTTTCGCTGGAAAAGTAAAAAGTTCTCAAAATTTACTGCAAATTTGACTTCCAGCTCAAATATCTTTTGAACAGATGAATTTATCAAAAAATGATAAGAGACTTTTTTTGTAGAGCATTTAATTTCCTACAAAAATATGCCTACTGATTTTTCCTACGACACATCGTTAGCTTGTAAAAATCAGAAGTCACAAAAAAATTTTTTGTTAATCTTATGGAAAAATTTGTTTTTTTTTTAAACACCCTAATAAATATAAAATATATACATACTGGGTCAGAAACAATAACGCCATAAATAAGTGGCGCCATAATACCGCAGATATTAGCAGCAGCATTAGTGATACCCATAAGAGTACCAGCAAAATTAGGACTCAGATCCATATGATTCATCTGATGTCCGCTGAATACCGCGACATTAAAAGCCACCGACATAATAAGAACACCAACGGCAACATTCCGATGCTCGCTGGTAATAAAACTCAGTCCGATTAGCGCGAGTGCCGGTATACATTCTCCAATAGTATTTGCTATTTTTCTTATTGATTCTAATGACGTGTAGCCGCCTTTAACCAACTTGTCAGCCGTAAAACTTATCGGAAATCCAAGCAACCAGGCCGCTAAATACGGCAGCGCTGATACTATTCCATTCTGTCAACAGAAGACATAAATAAATGATATTATTTAATTATCTAAACATATCACGTATATTTTTCCGGTTAATCTTGACCCTTATCTTTAAGACGTAAGGTCAATATTGTATTTTACCTAGAGAATATTAATTGTCATTTATTTAAAGCCTTACTGATCGATACTTGTCATGATGAACAAGACCTTGCGCGGACAATATACGATTAGGTTATTTCTAATCAAGTGTCATCGATTATTCATTATCATTACCTTGGTACCGATTTCATTGACGAATAGTAAATCCGCTACCGATAAATAAAAGTTACGAATACCAATTTATTTATTTTACATTTAAATTAAATTTTTTTTACGGTAGTATAGAATTTTATGGTAATCGAGTATTGGAATTTTAATTTATATATGTGTATATATTAGACTGTGCCAAATAAAATTGATTTTTTTCGACCATACGAAAATTTCATTGACTGTAATATCAAAAAATTGAGTGCTAAGTTGGGCCTTTCAACTCAATTACAAAACGCGCGCTCGCTTAAATAATTTCCCATTTTAATAACACAGGAAAAATTTTCTTTTTAACTGAAATTTTATAACTCAGAGGATCAATAAATTGAATCGGCCATAATTTATTTTTGTAGAGAATTGAATGCTGTACAAAAAAGGTCTCTTATAATTTTTTGAAAAATCTAACCGTTCAAAAGTTACTTTGTTACAAAAATTTCAGTTTTTTTCCCAAATAATTAATTTGTAAAACCTGTAATTTTTTAACTGTGAGTTTAAAAACTTATCAAATAACATATTTTGATTGCAAAAAACGATCTACAAGAAATTTCCTATGACATTTTGCGATAAAACTGATAGTTTTGCTGGAAAAGTAAAAAAGCGCGAAATTCACCACAAATTTGAATTTATCTATTTTATTTATCTTAAATAACTTTTGAACGGTTAGATTTATCAAAAAATTATAAGAGTCCTTTTTTGTAGAGCATTCAATTCTCTACAAAAATATGTTATGACCATTTTAATTTATTGATCCGTTGCGTTACAAAATTTCATCTAAAAAAAAAAAATTTTCCCATGTTATTGAAATGCAAAATAATTTAAGCGAGCGCGCGTTTTGTAACTGATTTTTAAGTCCCAACTTGGTGCCCAATTTTTTCTATGTTACATTCAACGTAATTTTTATGTGGAACCGAAAAAAAATATCGATTTTATTTGGCACAGCCTAATATATATTTTGTTTTATAGAATAGAACCTCTTGTATTTTGTAGCCCATTGCGCTGTTCATGTAAGCCGGTGTCTTGGTTAAGAGCATCCAGAAGCCCCATGCCTGAGAGCACTGCGCAATTAAAAGTGCCCAAACAGGTATCGATGTAAAAATGGCAGTCCAAGGTGTCTTTAGTGGCTGTAACAAGAAAATTTAAATCACAACAATAACTTCACTGTAAATAAATAAATTACTTATTTATTTAGTTGGTTAGTTAGTTAATTAGTTGGTTGGTTACCTCAGTAGTCTCCGTAACTCCAAGACTGATTTCAATATACTCTTTTTCATCTAACGGTATGCCGCGATGATCCGCTGGCGACTCTTTGCCAAGGAAGTAATAAGTTATGGACCAGAGAGTCGCAATACCGCCCCAGATGTAAAAACTGCCGGGCCAGCCGATTGATGAACCAGAGATGACGCCACAACTTAGTAATGCGATCACGTTACCCAGCCATCCACCCGAATACGTGCAGCTTCCTTTAATTTATTTCATTATCAATCAATGTCATCGTCGTCGTCTTCACTCATCAGTTAATTATTTATTCATTAATACATTAATTCATATGTCGGAGGTCCATACAAGTGGAAAAAATACTGTAGGGAGAGTTGCGCTCGGGTATAAATTTATAAATAATTATTTAAATATGTGTTGTTTTTATTGTCAAATCACCAAAGGAATTTTAAATTTCTGCATTCATGGAGGAATTAGTACTTGGGAAATCTGGGATTTACATTTCGCTGGGAGAGAGATGTCATTGATTCAAAAATCGGCCCCAGACAGTCCGCGATCGGTAAAAAATTTTGAATTTTAAATGAAAGTGACAACTTTTTACTTACCAGCTCTTCCTCTTTCATCAACAGGCACCCATTTAGACAAAATAGTATGCATGCAAGGTGGAATTACTCCTTGACACGCGCCGGTTAGTACCCTGAGAACAATAACGGCCTCCCAACCTCCATAAGTTGCCGCCAAAGGAATTAACGCCGTGACGATGCCGCATATACCCACGGCGAAGCACAAAAATTTGTGCGCCCCAAACCTTTGGGCCAGTTCTCCTCCAGGTATGTGCGTTATCACATACCCCCAGAAGAAGGAGCTCAGTATCGTGTTCTGCACACTGTCGCTCCAATCAAATTCCTCGAAATTAGGATTCGCCGAGTCCGCTTTGACCATCGCTACCAAAGAAATAGACAACGCGACTCTCACAGCGTAACAGCAAAAAAATCCTAGTGTCAGAAGCAGCACCTGGATATGACGGCATCCAATCGATGCTGCAAATAATTCATTTTAAATAAAATGAAATTTAATTTATAAATCCGCGGAATTCAAGGACAGATTCCTCTATTGTTTATTTATTTATTTGATTGTTTACTTTATTTATTGATATAACTTAAAATATGTAAGAATGTAGACAGTTTACAATGTGCGCGAGTATCCGTCAATAATACGTGTCACGAATAATTGTCTTGTGTAATGTCTGCATTCTTAACATATCAATGCTGTAATATTTTTAACAAATTTTTTAAATTTTAATTCAACATTTTATTTATCTAATAATTACATCAAATTTATGACACTTAGCAGTCGCTTATCACTTAATTTATATGTTATATACATAGATTAATTCATAGATTAATTCATAGATTAATTTTCAATCACTTCGATTACAAGATTATTTTTCTCAAGTGTTTTTTTCATACTTTAGCTCAATAATCAAATGAAACCCCGATTGCTTAAATAAATAAATAAAATCAATTACCTTTAGGTGGATTAGGAGGAACTCTCATATTTTCCGCCCTTGAAATCCTCCGGGTCGACAGCCGGGAAGACATTTTTACTTTTTATTTGTTTACTCAATAAACAAAAAAAAAGTCACTGCGAGCATCCACGGTCTTTAAAAATATTATTTTGTCCTCTTTCTTCTTCTTCTTCTTCTTTTTCTTCCTGTACGCCGTGATTTTCTTATACTTCAAATGTTAACGTTAAGATTAACGCAATTACTTTGAACAAAAATGATCGCATCAACGAGGTTTTATGGCGTTCTATATGTACGAAAAGTTCCCCACTACCATCCGCGGATTGCGTGGTTATTTTCAAGGTGCACTAACGTCGGTTTATATATATGCATTCATACGTGGAACATATATATATTTTTAAACTCACAATCTCAACTATTCACATCAATCACCCGAGACATTCTGCTAAAGATTTCCTTACATCAAATCCTTATATATAATACTGATACTTTTTTTATCATGTTACCTCTTTATTAATTTTTTATGATAAATTAATTACTTATCTTTTGGTACCGAGGACAATCACATGAGATAGCACGTGTTAATTTGTATTGACATTTTTTCAATTATCGATCAATCGTATCTCAATTATTTTCCTTATATTTTAGTAGATAAACACTTAAATATTTTAATAATATTTATATTTTATAAAATATCATTTTTTACAATAAATATATACTATATGTATATATATAATAAATACATGCATTATTATTTTAAATAATTTTAATCTTAAAAATAATTCATCTTAAAACTTGAAGAATTTTTATTTAAAATTAGAAAAAAAAATTCTATTTTTAATTCAAATATTTTTCGAATAAAAAAATTTAATTTTTTAAAATTCTGATCTAACTCAGTCATTAATAAAATAAAAACAATAATTACATAGTAAATTAAACTATAAATAATAATTATTTTTATTAAAAATAAATAATCGCAGTCACTTGAACTGAAAATCGTTAAAATAACTGCATATATTATAATATATATCCACTTATATACTCAACGTTATTAGGAATAAATTTGTCCATTTTTATTTCCATAATTCGGATCATCCCATTCTTGTATTTCGCCTTTGCCAAATAGTACGAATATTAAATTACCAATAAAATATATCGCCGCTGATATATAAAATACTGTATGCCACTGAAGTACATCTCTCTATAACAAAAAAAAATTACGCAGTCAAATTATCAGTTAAATAACAAATGAGTAAAAAAAAAAAAATTATTTACTTCATTTGTAACAATCAGACTGACGATAAGAGGAGCGAGAATCGCGACTACAGAAGCCAAGCAATTGGTGATTGACATGAGAACTCCAGCGAAATTAGGACTCAGATCAATGTGATTTATTTGGAACCCACAGAGTGTTCCGACATTGAGGCCTACTGCAAAAACAAGAATAGCCACTGACAGAGTTTTTTGACCTTCTGGAACAAACGCTAGTCCCAATAGAGCAAGTCCAGGACCCCAGTGTCCAACACTGTTGCTTATTTTTCTAGCCAGTCCGCGTGAAAGTCCTTTCTTCTGGCTCCAGTCGCTCAGCCAACTTACAGGAACCGTCAGAAGTAACATCGCAATATACGGCAGCGCTGATATCAAGCCGTTCTAAAAATTATTAATTTTTTGATCATATAATGAGTTCATTATCCTGGCACGTAGCCTACTTGGGACCGTAGCCCACAAGGAAAAAAAAATTGAGTTCATTGTCAAGCGACGAATATTTTTTCTTACCTCTTTGAAGTCAAATTTTAGTATGCTCGCCATATAAGTTGGCAATTCTGTCAGCAGCATCCAGAAACCCCAGTTTTGTCCGCAATGAGCAACTGCCAGCGCCCAAAATGGGACAGAAGTTAATATACTTATCCAAGGTGTCTTAATATTTGTCTGTAAAATAAAAGTAATTATAAGCGACGTTAATCTGAAGGTGATCAATTTAAGTTAAAAAGGTTACCAAATTAAGTTAAAAATAATAATTATTTCTTATCAATGCACCTTTTCAGAGACATCTTCTTGAGACTGTCCTAGACCGCCTTCAATAAATCTTTTTTCTGCGCTGCTTATTCTTAAACGACAGCACACTTTGCTGTCCGATTGTGTCAATATGGTCGGCGAATCATAACCGAAGATGAAAAACACAGAAGACCAAATAATTGCAGCTGCACCGAAGAAGTAGAAGACACTTCGCCACCCGGCGTACTGGATCAAAACTCCGGATATCGGATAAGATATCGCAGTGCCAAATTGTGCGCCCGCGTATGTAATACTACCTGATTAAAATTATTAATTAGTATCAATAAATAAAATAAATTCATGGGTATGAGGTGTCTAGTTTCAAAAACTAAAAAAATATTTTTTTAAACTTTTTAGAAATTACGAGACATTAATAATTAATTAATTGGCAATAAGTGACCATTGAAAGTCAATTTTGTTTTTGGCGGGAGTTTACTCTAAATTGTGGAGTAAATTTTATAAAATAATGATCATGTAGATAAATAAATTACCCAATCGGCTTCTTTCACTGGGTGGTACCCATTTAGATAAAAATGTATGTACACATGGAAGAAGGCAGGCTTGACTTAAACCCATAATAACTCTGCAAGCACACGTAGCAGCCCATCCACCTTGATCATTCGCTAATGGTACCAGCAAACTTAATAATCCATTTATCAACAAACCCCATCCCAATACTTGCTTAGCACTCCATTCTCTCGCCAAATATCCTGATGGTATTTGCATTACTGTATACCCCCAAAAAAATGAACTCAACACAACTCCGGCGTGCTCTGAATCCACTCTGTTGTTCTAGAAAAAAAAACCATCCGGCCATACCCGTAATGGAAAGGTATTTCTTATTTGAATCAATTTAAAATCAATTTCTGAAATCATTAATTTAACTTTGTCCGATTTACGGACAAAAGACCTAATTTTAAATTTTAAATTAATGTTAGTTACAACACCAGAAAATCAATGGTCTAAATTTTTTTTAACAAATTTGATTTTATGCGGCTAGGCAGGGTATTAAAAATTTACTCTATACTACGTTAATACTACTAACAATTTTTTTTACATAGCAAGGTGCCGAAGTAAAAGCATATTCACGGATATTTAAACAGTTAATACTAGAATATTGATATCTATAATAAAAAAAAAATTTCTAGTCATCAAACATTACAAATTGCCCGGCGAAGCGAGTTGCTAACAGCTAGGATGTATATATTAATATAAAAACTTTTGAACTGATGGCATTTTTTGGAATTTTTCGACAATACACGGAGAAAAATTTTGGCTCGAAACCTACTAATTTTTATTATGCTGTCGACCAAACTTGAAACAGAAAGTGAAGCATCTAAAAAATTATTATACTCATATGAAAAATTATTATGCTGTATTACAATACTTACTACACGAGGAAAATTATCTAATAAATTTTACTCGTTAATTGTGAGTAAAACTGGGCCTGCATCAATAATTACTGGTCCGTTTCTAGATAGTGTTCAATTATGGGGTAAAAACACCCAATTTCGAGTAATTTTTAAATAAAAAAGAATAAAAAATAAAGCAAAACGAATCTGTTTTTATTCTTTCCGTATTTATTTTGTTTTCGGCCCGGGTTTACTCTAAATTGCAGGGTAAATTTTATCGAAAAATTCTCTCTTTAATAACAATTATTTTCATACATTATAATAATTTTGATGCGGCGTAATAATTTTTCGGATGCTTTACTTCCTGTTTCAAGTTTGGTCTTGTTCTAAAAAAAATATTCCTGAACAATAATAATTTTTTAAATGCAACTATAAAATGATTTTTTTCATAATCAAGCATTTGCACTTTAAAGAAGAGCTTAATATTAAAAATCTTAAATCATTTATCTGATTAATGTTATCATTAAAACTTTTTCTGTTGATTATCAATTTTTTTCGTCTCGTTCCTCGTACTGATGCTTGTGTGTGACGAAAGAATAAATGATACGATTAATTTAATAAAACAACGTAATTAATAGTTATAAATATCAATATCAATACTATTTATTAGTAATAATGATTAATGGAAAATTTACTGTCTCTTGATTTATTTTTAATTAAAATGATAAACTTACATTCTTTGAATCTTTCATAGCAACGATAGCTAATGACAGACATAATCGATTGGTGTAAGCGATTGTTATCCCGAAAAATAATAATAAACATTGCAAATGTCTCGCTCCAAATCCTCCTTGTTAACAAAATAAAAATTAATTGATTAGTTGATAAATTATAAATAAAAATTTAATTAATAATAATTAATTAATAATATTTTCATAAGTTATTACACAGATATTATAATCATATCGTAATGTAGTTAATGACATTGATTATCAACAATTGTTATTAAGTTTGACCTCAAGTAAGTGCAGTAATTACTGTGACAATAACTCGCTGCATAAATATTTATATTTATTTTTTTTTTTAATTTTATTTTAACTAATAAACGTTCGGAAATAATTGACAGTGCAGACATAAATTATAACAATTGTCAGAAGTAGAGCACTTGATATTTATACCTTTTTTATCAATAAATATAAATTTTATGGAATGTACAAATTTTTATTTTATAAATCGAGTTCTAGAAAAATAGATAATTTTTTTTTTAGTTTTCTATAAATATAAGAACTGAGTAGTTTTTAAATAAATATATATTTATATGTATATGAAAATATTTATCATAAATAACATTTTTATACGCAATAATTGCGCAAATCATATAAATATCTATTAATAGTAATAATATATATTTATCTTATTGATTCATTTTTTAAATTTTTGAATAAAAAATATTTTACTTGATTATTTTTTTTAAATTTATAACAAATAATTACAAAATTTTTTACTGTAATAATTAAATAATTAAGACGTTAATGAAAATTAGAAATATATAAGAGAGTAAATAAAAATTACGCCGACTTTTGTATGAAATTCTGATGTATGTAAATTTTGATTATAAAAAATTTACAAGGATTTTTAAAGCAAGCGAATTATATTTATTTATAAATTTAATTAATTATATATGTAAAATTGATGATACAAGTTATTGACTTTTACATTAAAATCTGCGATTACTATTTCAAAAATTACTTTCTATTTTAAATTTAATAAAAAAAAATAATTTTATGTTTTCATTTAAATTTTTACTGCCGTAAAAATTATTTAATAAACTTTTTTTATTTTTTTAAATCAACTGTCATATTTATTTTAATTCTCTTTCGTGAATATAAATATAAACGATATTTTGTTTACAAATTTATTTTTAAATCAAAAGTTATCATATTTTTCCCAATCTATTGCTTATTAATTTTTTAAAATAATTATCAATAAAACAAATTTTTAATTATTTATTTATTGCGCAAGTCACATAAATATCTGCTGATAAATAATCAATTTATTATCAATTATTATTAATTATTTTAAAAACATTAAAAAATTGCGGGAAAATTTTCAAAATAATTTACCTGGTTTTTTTATTTTTTCTTCAATTACCATATTTTTAATATTCGTCGTCATTATTAATAATTACTAATTACTTAATCAACAATAAAAATTACAATAAAAAACCGGTTTTCCTCTAATTGTATTAAGAATTTAAATAATTAACAAATTAATACTCAAATATTTTTACTTGCTGACATATTGTTTGGAAAAAAAAATTTAATTAAACAAACACGCGAACCGGTTATTTATAATAACAATAACAGTAAGAAAATATTAAATTACATTATACATATATACATATATATGATTAACAATAAAAAATATGTTAAGTTCATAAGAGTACTTTATTAACTGCGATTTGAAACACTCGCAAGATTTTAAATGACGTAAAATTCTCCCTCCTCTGTCTTCTTAATCTCGATTGTTTATTAATTTTTTTTTTACGATTGACGCCGCAAAAAAATCAATCGCTTTTATTCAAACGCACGTTAACAATCAATTTTTCGCTACCAAAATACTATATAAGTAAAGAAAAAAGTGAACTTAATTATTTAACAGTTCGTTAAATATTCAAGTAAATTTTACCGTCTTATCAACATTCCGCGCGTCTTTTTTAATTTATTTTTTATTTTTTCCATTCGCTGAATTTCCTACTCCTCACCTGGAATCTTTATCATTATTGCATATTGTTATATTTACGTCCAATGTATATAGGTGTGTAATAAGGCAATCACAGGTGTATGAGTCTGTATAAAAATAGATGGACAACTTGACATCTGACTCCGTGGCGCAACGGTAGCGCGTCTGACTCCAGATCAGAAGGTTGCGTGTTCAAATCACGTCGGGGTCAATTTGTTTCAATTTTTTTTTTTTTTTTTTTTTTAATTACTTCCGTAACAATTATCTATAATTATGATCAATATGAATCTTATATAATTATTCATTTTGAATAAAAATTATTCTTAGTAATTATATTTTTAAATATTCAAAAAATTAATTCAAATTTTATAAATTCAATAATTTGATTTAAGATCTATATATATAAACATATATTTATTTATATTTTTAAACTAGAGTATTATCAGATAATTATTTAAATAATTACAAATATATGAGTATGAATGTAGCGGACATGAAACAAATTTTAAATTACAAGTAAACGAATTAATCGATTATAAATATTTTTAAAAAATGCACATACTGATTTTCAAATTCTATAAATGCGCATTTTTTTAATTTTATTCGATTTACGTTTAATTCATTCATTTCAAAATTTTTAAATTGAAAATTATCAGCTACATTTACACTCATAATATTTAAATTATCAAAAAATAATATTTGTTTTTTTTTAAATAAAAATATTATTTTGTATTTAAAATTTAAAAAATGTCTCGAAATCAATTGAAATTTCAAATAAATATTTTCTACCACAAAATTTAAAAAAATTATCAATTTATTTTATTCGTTTCCTCCATAAAAACTAGTCCTCATTTTTGCAGCGTTTGAATTTCGCGCGCTTTCGCAAAACGTAACTATTTAATTTCCCAAATATTTACTACAAAATATGCAAATATTTTTATTCAAAAAAATTTCCTACACAAAAATAGTCCACTAGAAATTATTTTTTGTGTCAAGTAGAAATTTCATGGAATTACAAACTATAGTCATCTCGACAAAATAATCTTCGGTCGTTTCCGGCTTATGTTTATCGTCGCATAAAAATCCGAGTACTTAAACCGGAAGTAAACGAAGGAAGTGATTTGTTGAGCTCAGTATTTAAGTTGTTTGCCGGTTTATTTCCTTAGTTGTTGAGTTAACGTTTGTTTAAAAATATTTATTTATTTATTTTATTTAAATTTAAATAAAATGGCTAAAGAAAATGAAACCATTACTGTAAAAAAACGAAGAAAATCCATCAGTAGTAGTAACAATGGTAATAATACTAGTACCAGTGCTGTTAAAGAAAATGATATGTACAAGGTTAGGTTTATTTATTTACATTCATTATTAATTATTATTTACTTATTCTATTGTTCATTTACTCAAATAATTTCAGTAAAAAAAAAAAAAATAATTAACAATTAATATTTAAATTAATAGGCAATAATAACTTACGAAGAAGAAGAAGCGATTGCTCGATCTCCAGAGCAAGATTCGGAAAAATTTTTGTCAACTTGTGAGGCAATAAGAGATGCGATGAGTAAAATCGCTAAATTAAAAACTAGTGATGACTCGAGTGTAAGTAATTATTTATTTATTTTAAATTACTCAAGTAATAGGTAAAATTTTTTCCCGCCAGTTTTTTATTATTATTAATTTTTTATTTATTTATTTAAATAAATGCAGGCAAAAGAGGACATACATGAGCTGCAAGTACAGACCGCGCTGTCATTCATCGAATTAAAAAAATTGAATCGTATGGAAAAATTCCGGACTAAATTCGCGCGGGATTCATTAGCAGAAGCCAAAAGTGGAGTTGACAGCCGGCATTTGCAGTTGCAAAATTTATTATATGAAGTGATGCATCTTAAGAAGGAAGTTATCAAGTGCTTCCAGTTCAAGTGAGTTTTTAAATGAATAATTTTATTAATTTCCCATTAATTTTGTAAAATAATTATTAGGTCAAAGGACGAGCTGATAGAACTGGTCCCCGAAGAGGAATTTTACAAAGAAGCACCAGAGATTGTTTCCCAACCGGAAATAACGAAGGAGGATCCACACAAACTGCGTCTAGCTCGCCTGGAATGGGAGTTGACTCAACGGAAGCAGTTGGCGTCGCTCTGCGACCAGTTGACGGAGAGCAAAAAGAGTGTCGCTGAAAGTATCGAGACCAAGCAGCAGCGACTGGACAACCTGGGCCCGCAATTGAGGGCAATACTCGAGGCCAGTAAACCTCTGCAAGACAGTTTGGGTCTTCCGCTGGACAAGATCCACAAAGAGCACCAGCGAGCTGGACTTTTGGCGTCTCCGCTCTACGTCCTCTATGTAAAAGCGACAGCTTACCGCGATGCCTACGACTCGAGCTTATCTGTGAGCGTTGAAGGCGACGACGAGGATGCCAAGAGGATAAACAACAATGAGGGGACCCAAGAATCAGACTCTGATATCGAACAGCAGTCGGAGACGCCACCCGATGACATTCCAGTTCACAAAAAACGCCACCACCGTCTCTCCCGCGAGGCTCGTGAGGAAGAAAAGAAATCAAAAATCCTCCACAAGCATCCGCTGAATGTCAAAATCATAATCACCATCAACGGGGAAACCAAAATGACTCTAGACTTTTACTACTTGACATTCCTAAAAGTTATTACCGTCGAGTCACGTCTGGACACCGTCGACAGCGACAGTGCGACAGCCCGCGACATGTTGAACTCGGAGTCGATTCTCCGCGAGCTCTATCCCCAAGACACCGGAGCCGAGAGTCCGAACCCTGCGAATACTTACCAGTTAAAACGTTACCATCTCGCGCCTTTTGGTTCTCTCGGTCTTGGGATCCCCTACAAGTGGGCCCAGAGAATGGCTGGAATAAATTTGATATCCGCTGACACAAACTCCGACCAACATATAACTCGTCAGCAGCTGGCGCAGAACAACGTCGAGAGTATTTTAAAAGAAATAAAACGCCGGGTGAAAGCACGCCTGGATCTTTGCACAGAAATCCGTTTGCTCGAAGCAGGGAATATTTCTCTGTCCGGTGACTCGACGGATTTGAATCCTCAGAAAATCGCGACTTGTCTGCACAAATTCGCCCCGATGTCTTGGAAAAATTACTCAGCTTGTCCAGATACTCTGAACATTTGTAAAAATAATTTAGTTTCCTCTTCTGATATTTATTACGAAGCCGTACTGCGACGCGGTAACCGTAAGTATTTAAATATAATCATTTACTAGTCAAGTACTCCAGCATTAATATTAATAATAATTATAATAATTGCAGATGAACTTACTGCGCACGTCGCAATAAAACCGGACTATCCAAAAGTATCAGCAGTAATAAGTATAACCATGAATCCGTCATTGGTAACGTCAGCAGACGTGATCCGCGACATCGAACGAGAGATAAATGTCATGTGGGATCGCCCGCCAACGATTTCAAATCAACTGCAACGACTGAGAACCTGCTTTGACATTTATTTGGAGACAGAAAGTCTTGCGACACGGGAAAAAATATTTTTCCATACCGTCAAAGGCAGAACACGTGCCCGTCCCTACAAATATTTGCATATTGGAGGTGGAATTTTCACCCAACGATAATTAAAACTTAAATTACTTTACTTTTTTTATTTAAGTATCAAAATATATGTAAGATATTGAAGATTTTCATAATAAAAAAATCATTCAATCGAGCAATTTAGCGGTTCCTCGTGTGACAGCACCAAAATACGACCGTAAGTAACGTTTTAGTTTATTGTTTTCCGCTACTGCTTGGCTGTACTGCTTCTTGCGAATGAAATTTTCGGCTTTTATGGTATTGAAAGCTCGCCAAAAGTTGTCCAGGAGCTGGTAGGGGCCGATCATCGAGTCGGTAACGATGCCAGAGTCTTCGGAGACATCGTCGGGTTCGTCAGTCAACGGCCCGTACTTGCTGGCCAGAGGCTCCAAGCTGGAGCACATGTTGACCAGGGTCGCCACGGAGTTGCTTTTCTCCTCCAGGGTTTTTAATTCCTCGATCACTTTTCCGCTGACGAGACTCAGCCGCTTCAGCTGGATCTTGTCGACGGTCTGATGGACTCCGACCTTTTCTCTGAGTTTCCAGACACGAGCATTCAGCGTCTCCATCTTACCCTCCAAATCTTTTATACTCTTGTTCCTGGTCTCGGTCAATAAATTCTCTTGGTATTTTAAGTTATCGATTGTCGAGGTCAGAAAATTTTGAAGCTGCGGAAAACTGGCGGCTTCATTCTTATGATTTTCGTCAAATTTTTTTAAATTTTCGTACTGTTTCCTGCGATCTTCAGTCGCGTTTTGATAACTGGAGATAACTTTTTTGAATTTTGACCAGAGGTCGGTTATTTTGCTCCCGGTCGTACGTTTTATTTCTCCGATAGCTTCAGCTTTCTGTAATTAATTAATTAATTAATTATCAATTATTCATTTTTTATCTTAATTAATCGGTCATTAAATTTAGTTGATTATAAACTTTTGGTGATAAAAAGAATTAATTTTTTTAAATTCTTATCAACAAAATTCCGAATTGATAAGAAACTTTTTTGAATAAAGAATTTTAAAAAATTTAAAAAAAAATGGGTTTTTACTAGACGATTGATTGTGATAAAATCAAGACAAGTGGGTGCTAATATTTTGTATCGATTGCCAAGTGTACTGATAAGAATTTAATTTAAAAAAAAAATATCATGGCCAAAATGGCAAATTTTTTAAAAAAAATTTTTACCCTCCCAGAATTAATTTTTAAATCAAATTTTCAGTGAAACTATAGGTCCTAGAAAAAAATGTTTGAAACAAAAGTTGTAGGAAATTTAATTCGCTACAAAAAAGGTCCTGAGACTTATGACCGTATCTCTGATAATTAGAAAGTTATAGAGAAAATAAATAATAGATCAATTAAATTTAAGACTATGTTCAAATTCCTTTTCTTACTTCAACTCCCAATTACTCCCGAATAATTACTCATAGGTAAAAATGTCTCTAGACCTTTTTTGTAGAGAATTTAATTAGCTACCAAATTGTCCCTATACATTTTAGTCATATCTTTAATAGTTCAGCTAGAATTTCAGCTTTTTCACATTAACTTCCAAAATGAAATTTTTTTGATCAAGAGCTAAAAAAAAAAACTTACAGTAAATTCAACATTGTAAGTATTGACAGCATTTCTGGTTTTAGTTTCCATCAATCTCTCGTTGATAAAACAATTTTCAGCGTAAATAATAGTCTCAAGATGTTTGCAGCTATCAATCAACTCCCCTTTGGCATCAGCCATTTCGTTGATCTCCCCGACCTTAATCAGCATTACAGATTTTATATAATTTGCATGTAAGCCCTCGAGTCTCTTCCTATTACTATTAATCAATTTATCAATCATTTGCATATGTACTTCTTGCAGTCTGCGGTGATAAACATCAGCGTTTTCTAACTCTTCGTAGAGTCTATTGATAACCGCGTTCTTGCTACGCAGCGTTTCATCAAAATTCTTCCAGAGGTACTCGACTTCGTCATACAACTCACGGCATTTGAACTGCCTCAACTTGAATCTCCATTGCTCGTTTATCTTTGCAGTGTTCAAACGAGAGAATGCTTCTTCACGCTTCAATTTGTTCTTCGTAAAACCAGCGATAAGTTGCTGCTTACGTCGCTTGGCTTCCAATTCAATTTCCGCGCGATGCTGCAGGTATCGGAGTCGTTCCTCTTCGCTCATTTTCGCCAGTTTTGATCCCTTGTTTTTTTTCTTTGCTGGCATTTTTAATTTTTAATATTTAATTTTATTAAATAATCAGTTAAGTACTCTCACTATTTAAAGCTCTACGCAAACTGATGAACTAAATGTTTGATCAATAATCTCATTAAGTTTTTTTTTTTTACCCCTAATACTAAATATTATGGATAATTTATTTTTATACAGAAAATTAAATAAACAATTTCAGATATTTAATAATAATAACAATAACGATAGTAGTAGTAAAAATAGTAGTAGTAGCAGTAATAATAATAATAATAATTCATTTATTTACATTTATACATACATATTCAATACAATCTGTATTAATAGTTTTCCTTACAATACTAATTTGTTTCATTATCACATGTTTCTTTTGTCATTATAAACGTATCATATCATATTAATTACTAATTTCCGATTTAATATATTTTACTAATAGTCTCTTAAAACCAGCAATAGTTATCTCATCACATATTTCCTTCGGTATTTTGTTATACCATTTATAATCCACATAAGTTAATGATTTTTGTGCACTTTTTGTTCTAGTGTTTATAATGTTGATCAAACAACTATTATAGTAATAGTAATAATAATAATAATGTAACGTAATGAGTTCTTTGTTTAACATTTACTACATTATTAATAACTTTATAGGACTTAATTCAAATTTAGTAACAATCAGTATTTATTTCACATTAAAGTTATTCTTAATATGACATTTAAGAGATCTTTTAAAAGTTACAATTGTCTGTTCTCTTATTTTTATTGGTAGATCATTATACCACATAAACCCTCTGTATATATGACTTTAGCTATTTTTGTTCATTTATGTTTAATTTCCATCATTTTATCGTTTTTGTATAGTAGCTATTTTTGCAATTTATAAGATCAATTTGATCAGATAAATATAATGGTGTTGTTAACCATTTTATAGACCAGTAAGCAACAATTAAACATTAAACTTTATTTTACAGACTTAATAACAATAATAGTAATAATAATAATAATATTTCAGATTAATTTTTAATTGTAAATAATAAATATTATCAAGGGTAAAAAAAAATATTATAAAGACAAAATAAAATCAACAAATTTTTATTACAAAAATGGAAATTAATACAAACATTAACAATCGCTTTCTTTAAAAAACTCGTATTAAATAATTATCATAAATACTCAATTAACAAAATAAATTGCCAAAACTGTCGGAATAAATAAAAAATTTCAGGTACATAGTAATCGCTACTCAAAATTATGTCCATTTATACAAATTTACTGATACCCAATATTTATTTCGCGCGCGTTTCGTTTTTCTCGTATTCATTTTAATATATATCGTAATATCAATTAAATATTTCTCCCCTCTAATTATCTAATTACGTTACGACTACAGCTTTATGTACATTTTACTACTTATCATTAAAAGAGAGAATAATATCAAATACCATAGAAATTGGAACTAAAACTCAATTATTTATGAACATTCAGGCTGATAATTTAAAAAAACGTAAATTATTAGCATTTACAAAAATATAATTACACAATTAATGTTTGTATACAAAATTTACACGAAGCAAGTACCTGGTTTTAACTTGCGCAGGATTATAGACAACGTACTCATTGTGCGCTAGCGATAGCTGGTAAAAAGAATCCATTTTTACGGGTTTTCCGTAAGGCACCAGAACATTATCTGTAGTCGTATGAAAATCATGGGGATCCGGAACATTTCTACCTCTTCCGAAGGTAGAGTGGAAGCCATGAGGCAGCGCGGTGATGAAATCAGCCTGAGTTCTTTCGTACATGTGGCCTAGAGCGACTTCGCAAAGCAGCAGAAGTCCTGTTGTGTTGCTGTAAGTGGTGCTGCAGTAGTTAGCAGACTTGGATACCATGTCAGCAAAGTAAATCCCTTTGCCGAACATCCAACCCGTAGATGGGGCTTCCGGTGGAGCGATACGAAGTCCATGAGACAGGATACCAGCAAAATTGGTGATACGGGAGCCGTGCCACAGGAGTCTTTTATTGTGTAACCTGGAAAATTCTCTGTATCTCTGGTCTTCGCCTCTACGATTGATAACGAAGATGTTCTCGATTTTTAATTCGTAGGAACCGTGATGTTGTGAGTGAGTATTCATTGCGTAGCGTTGAATTATTCTGTATTCAGGGGAGTTAGCATCCAGAACATCGATATGAGTATTGAGCTTGAAGTACCGATCGTCTATCGGATGCTGATTTACATCGATGTTGTCATGCAGTATCCGGTAAGAAACCGCCATCTCGAGCAATGACCGTAGCATCTCACATTTTTTCTTCACCGCTTCCGTGGAGTCCAGAACCGGGGGACTGTTTACTCCAAATGAGTGAGGAACCAGAGTGTAAAATCGGTTTGATGCGTCAATTAGTAACGTCGGATCAGCATTGCCTGCGACAATGCTCATCACATCACCGAGAACGCCATAGGCTTGCTGGATTTGTTTAGTAGACAATGCACCCAAAGGCATTCTGTCGATGTCTAGTTCGTACTCCAGCATCACCTTCTTCATGTATTCAACATTAAAAATCAGAGCAACAAGATCTTTTACGGGTGTTTTCAATCGGCTTTGCATAGTCGACTGCATGCTGCTCATTTTAGTGTCATCAGTATCCTCAGTGTTTATCAAATAAAACATACCCGGGCACTTTACAAATGAAGCAGGATCACTACCCCATTCATTTCCCGTTTTTTTCAGATAAGTTTTTACAAATAACTCAATACAGGAGTCCAGAGACATCGATCTCAGATTAGACCCTCCAATCGTCGTTCCAATTCTTCCCCAGCTAGTAAACAACCAAAATTTGCTACCGTTATCGTGCTCGAGTATCTGCATTCTATAGTAATCATTCTTGTTGTCTTCAATGTCCGTCAGGCCAAGTGTCACCGTGAACTTATTGATACCCTGCTGATAGACATGGGCCACGTGGTCTAGCCCACTCTTAGGATCGACAGCCCCACCGCCTTTTATTTTCAGCGTTACTTTGCCTTTGCCAGTTAGATTCGCCAAATAACCAGCGCATCTAACACTTGGATCACTTCCCCACCCGCAAATGCTTCTTGCAACTATCAATTGAAACGGAGTGCCAGTGCAATGTTTTGCTTCATCAACGAAACCTTCGCCAACGACATTAACTCTCAGCCGCTGGGCGTCTTTTATCATCTGATTAGGCTTCGCAAGAGTCCGGGCAGAGGATATCACCGCAGCCACCTCTCTGGTGATTTTCGTAACAATTTTACCGCCAAGTTTTGTTATATTTTTTTTCAAAATCTCCTTATTGTTGAACGTTTTTCCAACAATCGCAAACAATAATCCTTTTAGCGGCTTGACTTCATGAGTCACTTCAGCGCTGTCTTCTACGGCGGGCTCCTCTACTTCTAGAGTAATTGGGTCTGATGGAGCTGATATGCGAATCATACGATCCTGGATTTGGGACTCGTACGAATAAAGGAATGGATACCGCTGCTTAATGTCATTGCTGATAATAAACCTTGTCCTCACGGGATAAACGCTTACGTTCTTGCACTTGGTCCACTCGGTAATATTACCCATGCAGCGATACCCCACGCCCGATTCAAAGACGTAATTGAAACCCAAGCATTTGAAACAAATCGGCAGAGCTCCAAAAACCAGTTGGTCGGCCACGGCTTCGACTATTTCTTGCCTTGATTGAAGAATGAGTTGATTATTCGCTGTCAACATGCGGAGCAGGTCTTTTTTGCTGACATCTTGCAGCAAATCGATAACTTCAAACAATTCTTCGTTCTGTTGCTTCATAGTTTTCTCGAGCTCATCAACCAAAGTGGGTTCTTCCGCGGCATATTCTATCGGCGGCAGACATTCCGATATCAGATCTCTATGGTGGGACCAGACCTTGTCATCATAACCCGGTATGTCATTCCCTGCGGCAAAGAATCCAAGCTCAATGCGCTGGTTACAAAAACATTCAAAGTGATAGTTATGAGTACCGACAAACAGACGATTTTCGTTATGAAAAACATGCTTCATTATATATAAATTGTCTTTAAAAATTTTCAATCTACATAGATTACAGGTCACGCGATCCGATGGTGAATACTCTACTCTAAAATATTTTGGGTTACAGGGTGGATAGTTTTGAATTTTGCTACTGGTACCCGCCGCTTCTCCCTCATGTATTTGTTCTAAAAAAATTAATATTTAGGGAATATGTTCAAAATTTTTAATAAGAGTCAAGTTTAAGAATTTGACCGGATCAGGAGTAATGTATTGAGGCTCAAAAATAATTTGACGAATTTCATTGAGTCAATGACATAAACAAATTGAAGTATAGAATATTTACCTAAAAATTCTGATTAGATATCCGCAAAAATTATTAAAAGTTATTCAAATAAATTCCCGGGAAAATACCCACATGATTTTTGAATGAACAATTAAATCTTTTATTAGATAAATAAAGTAATTATTTTTTGATGGTTTAGAAAATTTTTCTGTTTAGTTTATATATCGCGTTACTAATTCCAAAAGAGCTTATAATTGTTTTTCATTGCTAATTAATGATTAGTAATTAAAACAAATTTATACTCCCGTTTGGTTTTCCAAATTTTCGTAATTATGAAATTAGCAGACAATTAGCAATTTTTGAATATTTTTCAACTAATTAATGACATAAAAAATCTAAAAATATGCACATGTAGAAAATTAAAAGAATTATAGGTGCAATTATTTGAAATATTTTTTTTTTTAATTTATCATTTTGGAAAAAATCAAAAAATTATTAAACGTCAACTAAATTCAAAATCATAAATTTTCAGATTTAGAATAAGTCTACAATATGATTCGTAATTGAAAAAAAAAATGATATGTTCTTTTGGGTTAAAACTTAGTGACAAATATAAATATGTCCTTTTGGAATTAGTGAGGCGATATATATTTTATACATTATTTATATCTGATCAAATCTTAGTACTTTCCCGGGTTCAAATAAAATATTTTGAATGTTACATAAAAAATAATAAATAAACATCTTACCGATTTTCCTCTTTAGAAGTTCTTGATCTCTCCACCTGATATTGTCCAAATTACCAATATCTTCTAAAGTTTTTGGTTTCGTATCAATAAAAAAACATTCTGGATGAAACCAACTCGATATAACTCTATCAATAAACGGCCGCTATCAAAAAAATTTAAACAATTCATAATTATAAATACTATGAGTGTACATGTAGCAGACATACAATTTTTAAATTACATATAAAAAAATTAAACAATTAAAATAATAAAATTTAAAAAAATGCATGTACTGAATTTTGGATTTTCTAAACATGCATTTATTTATTTTTATTTTATAAACATTTAAATTTATTATCTCAAAAGTTTTTAAAATTGTCAGATGTTCGCTAACTTGAAATAAATAAATACTCTGTTTGTGTTTTTGAGTATCCACTGGCTCAAATTTAGTGATCAGTGATAACACGTGGCCATGATTATTCAAACAAACAATAACCTTAAAGTAAAACAAAAAACAAAAACAATAAATACCTCAATATTTTTAACGAGTCTCAATTCATTTTTTCCAATTTTTGCTTGACACAATCTGCAAACTGCATTTCCAGATTTCGCATACTCCGCTCTGTACGTTTCTTTCTCAGCCATTTTTTAAATTTGCCGATGATAAATTCAAATTTATCATTAAAAAATCAATATGATCATAAAGTATAAATTATTTTATACACAATCCAATAAAAATAAAATAATAAATAATTTACACATAAAATCTATTCAACTATAAATTAAAAACTCGGGCCACATTTTCGGATAATTGATAGTCACAAACTAAAATAAAATAAATAAAACGTGAGCATGGAGCCTAAGTGTAATTATGCTAATGAGTTATTTCATTTTTGAAGAATATATCTGAGAAAATGAGCTGGAAATTTTCGACCAATCAAATTTAAGATTCCACAAGTTTTTCACTTTTCTTTAGTTCCGGTTTTACTCACCAGTTGATATTTTATTGGCAATTTAATTAATTATGTTTAATTCACTGAATAATTAAATTCAAAAATTAATTTAAATTAATATTTTATTTTTCTCTTATTTTTAATGAGTAATTTTTATTCTATAAATTAATATCAAATGTAAGTTTAAGTTCAAAATGTACATTTCCGCTTGGAGAATAAGTATCCAGTTTTAACTGGATTTTTATGACCTCAGGTACTTGGATCGGTCAGAGGACATTTTTGAATGAGGACCAGGTGCTGTACAATTGTAAGGCAATTTTTTTTGCTTCAATATGAAAATATATATACATTTACATTCATATTTATTTTTAAGAAAAAGGAGGAGAGGTTGTCAGGCCTTACTGTAAAATGGTTTTAGAAAATAAGTTACAGTCAAGGATATTATTCTTGAGAAAAGAAAAGAAGTGTGCGATTCGAGTTTGAATCGAATCGAATATAATTATAATTCAAATTTTCTAATAAATTATGAAATTTTCATGATACTGAAGTTAGCCAACTGACAATTTTTTAAATTCATTCAAAACTATAAATTATAAAAAAAAAAATATTTAAAAAAATTGCACTTATAGTTTTTTTCATTTTGTACATGTGCATATTTTTAGATTTTTTTTTTTTGTAATTTGTGTTGAAAAAAAAATCTGAAAATTTTTAATTGTCTACTAACTTCAGGATCATAAATTTTTGAATAATTTGAAACTCTGAATTATTCGACAATTCTAGAATTATCCGAAAGCTTTTGAATTATTTGTGACTTCAAATTATTCGATTCAAATCAAGAAAATTCTGATCAGCTTTCAAATATTTAATTTTTTATTAATAGAGAGCTTAGTTTCTAAAGTAATCAAAAATAATTTTTTCGTAGATTCATGTCTGAGTTCTATTTACCTCCGACAAAAATTTGAATTATTATAAAAAATTTTAGTTTCAAGTCGTTCAAAAAAATAAAATTTTGAATCATTTGTAAATTTTCAAATAATTCAAAAATTTATGAATAATTCGAATTTCGATAAAATTTAAATAAATAAATTAAAAAAACAAACATTTATTTTATAAAATATTATAATTTATTGATCAAATATTTAAACAAAGACAATACATTGATATTTTGATTATTGAATTAATACTCAAGTACACAATCATATACTCAGTAAAATGATTAATACTACAAATTTAATAAGATAATAAATGTATTTAAGTTACCAAACAGAGTCTAAAGATTAAGAGGTAGATAAATAATCAATAGAAAAATAATTTTCAATCACTGAGTTGGTGTAAATGTTGTAACGCGCATGATTCGTCTAATATTTGTACTTGAAATTCATACGAACGAGGTACTGAGCCTTGACTTGAGCAACATCGTAGACAATATACTCGTTGTATAGAAGAGAAGCAGTGCCAGGAACCTTCTGGTCAACGGGAGGACCGTAAGGAACTTCAACGCCGTCAGGAGTCTTGAAGACTTGGGTGGGATCAGGACCAGTCTGACCTTTACCGAAGGTCGAGTGCTTTCCCTTTGGCAGTTTCTCGATGTAGTCGGCTTTGAGTCTCTCGTACATGTTACCCAGCGCGACTTCGCAGAGCAACAGGAGACCAGTGGGGCTCTGGCTGTTGGTGCAACAGTAGTTCGCAGACTTGGATACCATGTCAGCAAAGTAAATACCTTTACCGAACATGTAACCGGTGACGGGAGCTTCCGGTGGCGCGATACGAAGTCCTTGGGACAGGATACCTGCGTAGTTTGTGGTACGCGATCCGTGCCAGAGTAATTTTTTGTTCGGCAATTTCGCGAATGGTTTGTATCTCTTGTCCTCGCCCTTGCGCTTGATAACGAAGACATCCTCGATCTGCAACTCGTAGGAGGAGTGAGTCGCTGCGTGGGTGTTCTTGGTGTAAGTCTCGATCATCTTGAACTCATCGCTGTCCTTCTCCAGGACGTCGACGTCGGTGTTGAGCTGGGCGTAGTGGGCATCCAGCGGGTTCTGATTCTCATCAGTTTTAACACTCAGCAAGTTGTAGGCGATCTCCATATCTATCAACGACTCCAGCATCTCGCATTTTACTTTAATTATTTCCTCGGTATCCAGCAGCGGGGGATCGCCGACTCCAAATGAATGAGGAACCAGAGTGTAGAATCTATTTGACGCGTCAATTATCAGCATGCGCTCAGCATTTCCTTTGGTAATCAATTGTTGCAGTTCCGTAAGAACTTGGTAAGCTTTATCCAGCTGCTTCTTGGACAGTTTACCCAACGGCATCTTTTCAGTGTCGATTTCAAACTCCTTCATTACCTTCTTCATGATGTTGACGTCAAAAATAAGCCGTATCAGATCCTGGACAGGTTTCTTGAGCTTACTCTCGATATTCGACTCCAGAATTCCAACTTTCAAGTCGTCGCTGTCCTCAGTATCGATGGGATACATCAAGCGCGGGTATTTAACAAACATGTCCCGATTCTCCCAGTGATTACCTGACTTTTCATGGTACAGCTCTTTGAAGGTCGAGATGCAGTCTTCCAGAGCCATGGAGTCGATCTTGTTGCCTCCGATGGTGGTGCCAATGCGACCCCAGCTTCTGAACAACCAGTACTTGTTTTGATGGTCATGTTTAAGTATCTGCAGCTTATAGTAACTATTTTTCTTAGCCTGGATATCAGTGATACCCAAAGTTACAGTGAACTTTTCGTTCCCACGTTGGAAAACGTGCGCCACATCCTCGAGCTCACTGTCAGGATCCACGGCACCGCCGCCTTTGATCTTCAATTTGACTTTACCGCTGCCAGACTTCTCGTAAATACTTTTAGCCCGCATGGAAGAGCTCGATTTAGCAAGAGAAGCAACGACACGAGCACTGGGGTCGCCACCCCAATTGCAAATATTTTTTTTAATAATCAATGGGATCGGGGTGTCCTTGTAGTCTTTTGCCTCGTCAACAAAATCCTCAGAGATTACTTGAATGTCTAATTTTTCAGCATCCTCGATAACTTTACCGCCTTTTTCAATAGCAGCCTCGTTGGCAATCACCGCAGCAGTAGTGTCACTTACTTTGGTACCAACTGTACCACCAAGTGACATAATTTCTTTTTTCAAAGCCTCTTTGCTCTTCTCAGTTTTACCAGCAATCACGAACTGCATTCCTCTGAGCGGCATGGGACCGCGATTAACTTTGGGACCGTCAACTTGGTCTTCCTTCTTGACGGTTTCAACCGCAGCCGATGGTGCTGTTATCCGAACGATACGACGCTCAGGTTTACTTTTGTATTTCTGTAAAAAATCATATTTCTCTTTCATGTCCTCGGGAATAATAAATTTAGCGCGCTTTGGATCCACGACAATATTCTCGCACTTAGTCCACTCTGTTATGTTGCCCATGCATCGGTACCCGATTCCAGACTTGAATCTGAACTGTCCCGAGCACTTGGTACAAGTTGGCAAGGCTCCGAAGACCAATTGATCGGCCAGCGCATCACGGAGCCGAGACTCTCCGTCTGGAATAAACTGATTGTTATGCTGGAGTATTTCAATCATATCTTTTTTCTTAAGAACTTTCAGTTGGTCAATGGTGTCAAATAATTTTTTATTCTGCTTCTTCATGAGCTTGTCCTCAGCGCTATCGACCGGCTCTTCCTTAACTTTCTTAACTGCTGGAGCACCAGTTTCTTTTATGGCAGGCAAAGTCTTTTTCACCAGGTCTTGGTCCTCTTTCTTCAGGGTCTTGAAACTCGGCAAATTATTTCCAGCGGCAAAGAACTCCAGCTCATTACGAATTTGCGCAAAGCATTCCAGGTGATGCCATCGATCAATCGACCCAAATTTGACTGCTTTCTCGCTGTCATGATCCTTTTTAGACACACGAATATTGTCTTTTATTATCGGGGTCTCACATCCAACACAAACTGAACGGTTGGATTTTGCGTATTCTATTTTAAAATCTTTAAGTGCTTCATTATTCCCGCGCTTGCGACCTTTACCACTGGTACCAGCTTCTGGTTCAGATCCTCCTTCTAAATTAACAAGAATTAGAAATTAATTTTTAAATAAAATTCAACTGGAAATTAAAATTTATTTATCAATAAATTAATTATCTTACCAACTCTTTTTCTGACCATTTCCTGATCTTCCCATCTGATATTATCAAAATTAGCAATATCTCCAATTGTTTTGGGTTTCGTTTTAGCAAAAAAACAATGCGGGTGAAACCAACTTGTCATGACACCATCGTGGAATGGACTCTGATAAATAAATTTAAATTTTACTCTTTATCAGATTAAAAAAAATGATACTCAAATTATGTGTGTGAATGCAGACATGAGACAGTTTATAAATTTGAAATAAATAAATAAATTAATAAAAATAATGAAATTTAAAAAAATGCGCATGCGGATATTGCATTTATCTAAATATGCATTTTTTTATTTTTACTCTCCTTACATTTTATTTATTTATTATAAAATTTAAATAATTGTCATCAGTTACATTCATACTCATGGGACTGAAATTAGCCGACGTCTTATAATTTTTTGATTTTTTTAGAAACGATAAATTAGAAACAAAAAAATATTTGAAAAAATTGCACCTGTAACTTTTTTGATTTTCTACATGTGCATTTTTTTTTTTCTTAATTAAATTGTAAAATAAAAATCTGAAAATTTTTAGTTGTCTTCTAACGTCAGAATCATAAAAAAATCATGAGTGTGAATATAGCAGACATCAGACAAATTTAAAATTACAAAGTACATAATTAATGAAATAAAATTTTGAAAAAATGCGCATTTGAAAAATTAAAAAAACAATAAGTGTATTTTTTTCAAATTTTATTTTTTTAATTATTATCTCTATTTATTTATAATTTTAAATTTGTCTGTCTGCTACATTCACATTCATAAAAAATCATAAACTTTTTTAAAAATTTTATTGCGTCTCAAAAATTATCAGAACCAGTAACCGGCCTCGGTGTTTGTAGCCGGCGTCAGGTTGATAATCGACAACAACACGTGGTCATTTGATAATAATAATAAATAAATTATTAAAAATAACCTAAAATAAAATACCTGGGTAATTTTGGCAAGTCTCAGATCATCTTTTCCAATATTTCCTTTGCAACTTTTACAACTGGCCCGTCCACTTTTTGCGTACTCGACTCTGAACGGCAATTGATCAGTCATTTTTCCAATTATTTATATAAATATATATCAAACCACTCAATTTAAATATAAACCAAACCGAAATACCAACAATATGTACCGGTCATTAATTGTTTAATTTAAATAAACACTTTTAGTAAAAAATTTACTACGCCGGTAAATTATTTTGGCGTCTTCTGGAAATGTCGTTCTCTTTGTATTCGTATTCGTATTATATATTTTTTGTATTCACAAATTCCAAGACGTTATTTAACACAAAGGAATTCTCTCTCCTGAAATTACGCAGTTCATAATTTAGACCAATAAAATTCCAGTATTTCTATTATCAACTTTCTTTTATTTTTTCTTAACCTCAAATGACATTTGATAAAAAAACTTAATAAATAATTAATTAATTTAGTAATTAATCATTGTTAATTAATTATTTTAAAAATTCAAATTTAATTTATCTGATAATTAATTAAAAATAATAATTAAATAAATTATAAATATGAATTTGTTTAAATTCAAACCCGCGCCGCTTCCCGCCAATTTCAATAGTCAGCTGACTCGGCATTTATATTTTTTTTTTCATGTTTATTTACATATTTATTGAAAAGTAAACAAGTATTTTATAAAAAATAATAATAATAATAAAGTAAAAATGTATAGAAATTGTTTTAGAGATGAAATAAAAGAAGAATTGTTTGAAGATTTTAAAAGAATAAGAAAAAACAATTTTGACGCTGAGGTAATTATTTATAAACTTTTAATTTAATTAATTATTAATTATATATGATCCAAAGTTAGTAGATAATTAACAATTTTTGAATTTTTTTTTCAACGATTTAATTTAAAAAAAAAAATTTTAATATGCACATGCAGAAAATTTAAAAAACGGTGCATTTTTTAAATTTATTGTTTTCAAAAAAATTCAAAAATTATTAGACATCGGCTAACTTCAGATGAGTGTGAATGTAACTGACAAGTGAGAATTTTTCAAATTTTTGAATAAATAAATAAATAAATAAAATTTAAGTAGAATAAAAATTAAAATTATTTTTTCAAATTTTATTACTCTAATTAATTAATTTATTTATTTAAAATTCATAAAATGTCTGATGTCTGCTACATTCACACTCATAATTTCAGTATCAATTATTTATAAATATTTGAACTGTAGATTAAATTAAATGAATTGATAACTTGGTTACGAACGACACCAAAAGTAACGACGATAAGAATAAACACACTGACAAGTAGCGCAGAAAAAACAATCAAAAATTTGATGAAAAAAAAAAATTTGTCCATAACTCGGTACCCAAAATTACCAGAATTATTATCAGTGACCAAAGACCAAGACCTGGTGCAAACTGAAATCATTAACGGCCTAAAAGAAGCCGTCGTCGACGCAAGTTGCGGCGCTGCTGTACTACGAGGAGCCCACGTTTTTGCTCCAGGAGTAATGGGACTCGTTTACGCGAATCTAGACGAGCAGGTCAACGTCTTCGCAGATGTCACTGGCCAGTGCAAAAAAGGTCTGTCAAAAATTTACAATTGTCCTTCAAAAATATTCGTAGGCTGCGGACTGCTGAAGCAAACTCGCGGTGAAATTTTCCGTGACAATAGCAGCGGGGTTGCTATTTATTTAAAAAGAACAACTTCCGGACTACCGCAGCTCAGTAACGATGATCTAGAAGAAGGTTTGCTGCAAAACCTGCCTTCAATAATTTGCTCCAGGATTCTAGACCCGCGTCCTGGGGACCTGGTGCTGGATATGTGCGCGGCACCCGGTAATAAAACGACTCATATTTCTGCTCTGATGAATAACGTCGCGGGATTGATTGCTATCGACAAAATTCAATCGAAGGTCGATAAATTACGAGCTAATTGTCGCGCTTCTGGATCCAATGTAAAGATTTTTTGCTTCAATTCAATAAAAGCCGTCGATTACGCTGCTGATAAGACGAGAGGTTTTGATAAAATTGAGCCGCCGTTTGCTCGAGAAACTTTTGATAAAATTTTGCTGGATGGTCCTTGCAGTGCTCTAGGTCAACGACCTCAGCTATTTAATAAGATAACTGTCAAACAGTTGCGATCTTTCGTTGCTTTACAACGTAAATTATTTAGCACAGTTTGTATTTATTTTAAATTTAATTACTTGTGATAATGACAATTATTCGCAACAATAAAATACTGGGTCTTATTTCTTATATTAGGCTGTGGAGCTTTTGAAACCTGGCGGCAGGTTGGTCTACTCCACATGCACGGTAACAGTCGCCGAGAATGAAGGAATAGTCGCTTGGGCGCTGAATAATTTTCCTTATTTAAAATTATCTTCAGCGCGTAAAATTTATGAGTCATTTGACCTAGAAGGTTTTCCTGGATCCGCTGGCTATGATGTAGATAATTTATCAAGCGAAGAAGCCAGTTATCTATTGCGATTCGGACCCGAGAGCGATACCATTGGATTTTTTATCGCGCTGTTCATAAAAAATCAAGAGGTTTGATAAAAAAAATTAATGATTACAAAATATAATTACGGATGTTTTATCTTTATTCCTTTAAAAGATTGTCTACACGTAGCTTACTTATGAGTTATTATTTACGATGTATGATTACAAGAAAAGATTAAAATATTAATTATCTATAACATTCCATTGTTATAATTCAGATTTTGTAAGTATACATATTTAAAAATTTTTTTTTTTAAATTTGCTATCAAAGTCTGTCATTTAATTTCATATTTACAATTTAAAAAACAATATTTTTTATTAAGGGAAGAGACCTAGTTCTTTAATCAGGTACCAGTCCCCTGATCAAGTACTAGTTCTTTCATCAGATACTAGTTCTCTGATCAGGTACTGGATCTTTCACCTTATCCACTAAATTTTACTAAATATAAATATACAAGTACTTGGAGTAATCAAGTACTAGTTCTCTGATTAGGTACTGATGAGTACTTTTTTTAAATCTAAGGTAAAAGATCTAGTACCTAATCAAGGAACTAGTACTCGATCACTCCATATATTTATATATCTATAAGATAAAAGACCTAGCACCTGATCAGGGAACTAGTACTCGATAACTCCATGTTTTTAAAAATATATTTAGTAAAATTTAGTAACAGAGATGAGACCTAGTACTTGATCAGGTACTAGGTCTTTTACCATAAAATTTAAATCCTAAAAATGAATGACAGACAAATTAAAACCAAACCCAATGTGGATTAATACTTGAAAATTTAAATTTATCAGGCTGACCGAGGTGAGAGATACCAGGAAATGACTCAGACCATTGGAAAGGAATCTTGTCATCATTGGACCATGCTGGCCCGGATGTTGCTTGGAAATCAACAAACCCATTGCTATTAACCAGCGTTATTTTCGAATCAATAACACCAATAGCAGTTGGTATTGTTTCAAGATCTCCGCGAAATGTCATAGTATCTATCGATGTCGGTAAGTCTTTTTCGATAAATTTAAAATGTAAACTCGAATTAGAAGATTGCAATAATAATTTCAAATATTCCTCGTGGCTGACCCGCGAATAATTTTTACTGTCTGAATTTAAATGATTACTTTCAATATCAATTAATTTTATTTCTTTTTCTAGGTCATTTTTAATTGTTTTCACTGTAGATTCCATGTTCATCATGTGAATTTCTTTGTTTATTAACAGCGAATTACCGTCGCTAAATAAATAACCCTTTTCTTTAATTATTTTAGTAAAATCAATAGCATGAGTCATAAGTGGATGCTGCTCTACAACCCAGACTGATGAATCACCAGGACGTAAAATAACCCATTGCAATAACTGACGTGTGTTTTCTGATCCATCTCTGCGGGCGATCATTCGCGACCAAGATTGTACGTCCGTCGCTAACCAGTTTGCTGCCATTATTTTCGCTGCCGTCATGACAACGTTCTGAGAACAAAAATAAAATCAAGTACTTACTGATTAGTGATCATTTTTATTTTTTTTTTAAAATAATTAACTTACTGGTTTACTTGACTGAATATTATTTTCAGATTTACTGTCTTCCAAATTATCATGAGATTCTGTTTTGATCGTCAGCGGAGTACCGGCAAGAATCATTAAATCTTTTGTGTCTTCTTTCAAAAGTCCGTAGTATTCATCTTGGGACGACAAAGCACCTGGATAAGATGACGTAACTATAGAACGTGTTGGTACGCGTTTAGAATTTTTTTCACCGTTAACATGATAACCGAAAGTATATTTTTTTAACAGCCGTAACATTTTTCTGTACCTAGAAAAATAACTTCGTTAATAAATTATTCATTTATTTGCAGAATTTGTTTTTAACTCGGGAACGGTACCAGGGATCCACTGGTAGCATTGTCAGGAAGAAAATAAATGAGTATTTAATTTAATTAATTTTAATTAAATGACTAAATAAATTTAAAAAAAAAAAAACTTACGGTGCGGCGGTGTTGTGAACCAGCGCTAAAAGCGGTTCGACATCGGACTCTTGAGTCAAATTTTTGAAAAAAATTCCCCCTATGCCAGCGCGCTGCGAATCATGAAGCCCGAAGTTCGATAAATCTGAAACCATAGCCAGCCAAATAAAATCTTCGTCAGGTATTTCAACTTCCTGTTGATTCCTAGTGAGTTCGTAGTTCCAGCCCTCTTTCAAACCGTCCAGCTGAGCGTAAAAAAGTCGTACCATGTGCCAGAATGGGTCGTCAGCTCCCAGAAGCTTTGCGTGAGTTCTCGCGACTTGAGAATTTTCCCGAAGTTGCTGCCGGATCACATCGCAAGTTTCTCTGCGGTCTCCAACGCAGACCGTGGCTATCGTATTGAACCAGTGGAGATGAATTAGCAGCCAGGTCAGACTGCCTTCGAGTAACCCCGCAGCGAAAGCTTGGATCTCATCTGGATAATTCGGAGAGGTCTCGATTTCTAGGATCGACCAGCCGGTTTTGTGGGTTCGGTGTTTGAAATATGCCCGCGCTGTTCCCATGGGCAGTGACATCAGATCGTTATTTTGACCCCAGAAATCCACACGGTATCCACTTTTACGATTGTAGACAACTCTTGCTGAATATATTCCATCGTTCTCGACTCTGGACATACATTTTTAATAATTAGTTACTTATCTATTGTAGGTGGGTTATTTTTACTAATTACCTTTTGCCAAATTCACTTAGAATGATTGCACCAACGCCAATTGTCGCAACGGTAGCGATAATGTAAGTGGAGATGCGAGTTTGTAGCCACGAGGCGCCGACAACTTTCAACATTTTCTCTGCTCATCTGTAAGCTACGTCGTTGATAATCTTCTTCCTTCTCTTCTTCCACCTATCCCGATATTTTTTTTCATCCGTATAAATTTGAGATTATTAATTGATCCTATTGAGGGACAATAATTAACTAAAAACGTTCTCAACCCATCGATTACAGATTTTTTTAATTTGGGCGCGTCTGCTTTTTATTTTATTATGCGGGCCGTCTTCTTGATTTCTGTCTTACGAAAATTACCACTCAGTGTCTGAAAATATTGAAAAAAAAAATCGAAGATTTAAATCTCGGTCTACAAAAACAGTTTATATTAAAGTGCGCATGACTTTCGTCTGTACCTTTGATTTAAAAAATTAGCATAATGTATTTTTAAAAATAATTAGATCTGCATAAAGAAAATTTAAAGTCAACAAGCTCAGGTCAATCATTCAAATAAAACTCCAGTTGATTATATATTAGATAATACATTTAAATACCCACGTCCATTAGCTTTGTAAATTATTTTAAATAAATTTTATTTCATAGAAAAAAATTATTGAGTCTAATTCCCGCGGAAATTTTTTTTGAAAGTTTAAATTTTTAAATTTATTTTACCCGCTCGTTGACTAAAACTAAAAACGTCTATATCTTTTTAAATATCGATCCCTCGATTACTTTACTCCAGACCTTTTTTGTAGAGAATTAAATTCCCTACAAATTACTTTTCATACTTTTTTTTGTAACTTCAATATTTAAGAAATTACAACCAGTACTTTGAAAAAAGCCATAGATTTTTTTTTCTGTTGTAAAAAAAATTTTTTTAATTAATTTATGGCCGGATAAATTTATGAAATAAATGAAGAGCTCGTCTTTAAATTTATTTTCAAGTAAAATAAAAATATATTTTATGCAACTAGTCAATTATTATCAAGCTAATTTCCAATTTAGCCTTAAGCGAAAATAACACCGCAATCAATCTTAATAAATTAATAGCAAGTTAGCAATCTCGTCTAGCAAGTAGTTGATGATAATATCTAAATAATTATCACTTAATTAATCATATTCTCAGGTAGGATCGAAGGCTCTTTACACATCGTATTAACTCGCGCCAATAATTTACGTAATAAAGTGTAACAATAATCTGTGATGATTTATATTTTCCATTACATTTAAAAAATTCCTTACCAGGAATGTAGATTCATTTGCATAAATAATATAAATAAAATAAATAATACCGCGTAATAGGTATCAATTTCAAAAATATATTTACACAAATGAATCTATTGTTTGCACTCATCATCATGACGTATCATCAAGTTAATCTATAAATATCCATTTATTGTTGATTTTTTAAACTTTAATAATATTTATCAGCTTGAAAGTCAAATTTTTTTTTTTAAATTATCGCGTAAAATATTTTATAAATAAATTTTTTTATTTCTTTAAAAATAAACTCCGAAAACTAAAAAAAATATTTACATTTTCATTGAAAAAAAATTTATCTATTTATAATTTAAATATATATATATATATCTAATATTAATTAATATATCAATGGCGTGTGTGAATGTAAAGAGCCACGCTATCAAAATGTGTTTAAAATAATTCAATAAAAAATTACCCGATTATAATTTTTTTCAAACGGTAAATTAATTAAATTTTTTTTTTTTAGAAATTACCGAGGGGTAAAAATGCAGAGGAAATGGAGCAATGAGTAATAATTAATAAATAATGAGTAATAAGTAATGAGTAATTGATAATGAGTACATATGTAAGTAAATATAAATAAATAAAATAAAAAATAATAAAAAAACTTACAATAAAACGATAATATATTTTGCATTTGACAGGTAACAACCAAGAGGATAGCATAGAGATTACATTACTTATTAAATTTATAAAATAGTGCAAGTGCTGTGGACCAGTTGCTCCGACACTGAAGTCCACGCGATGGTTAAACGTTTTGTTCTGTCTGATCTGGCTCGCTTGGGTGCCACGATAAACTAAACCCGCTCTGCTGCTAAAGCGATTCATCGTTGGTGGAAGTTTCTGGTGATGGAACAGTAACATTAAAACTTTACTTGTATTCGTATTTGTCGTGTATGTACAGTAGAGAGAGACAGACGAGTAAAATGTATGAATAGATATGTACAGAAATATATATTTATATGTATATTTTATGTATATATGAGTAGGTATTAGAGAGGGGATGTCAAATTTTTAAGGAGAGGGAACCCGAGTTTTAAACGGCAGCTCAGGTATTCAATTTTACCTGAATGATATCCGACTAAATACTCAAATTTTATCTATTGAGTTTTATTTTAAGTACAGGGATTCAGATGCAATTAGCTCCCAAGTGATAATTAGTTTTTTATCCCTTTGAATAATAAAGGAATTTTTTTTTTTTAATATTATGTATATATTTAATATATTCTAATAATTTTACAGGCAATATTTTAAAAATTTTATGTAGAGAAATAAAATTTATTTTGTACTCTAGTATTTATTTACTATCAATTATTTTACTTAAGTGGAAATCCCCCGACTGGGAAATATTTTTCGCAAAAATTAATAGAGATAAATTTTTTTAACTACAGAGGAAAATGACTAATTACGTAAGCGTTTTTATTTTTTAAATAAATATCTGCAGTGAGAAACGAAAATAATTTTTTATGCCTGCACTTTTTTAAAGAAAACATTTAAATTTAAATTTAAATAAAATCTGTTTGAAATTAAAAAAAAAATGGCGGCAATTTATAAATAATTATTTAAATAACTAAAATATAAAAGTTAAAAGCTTAAGGTCAAATTCTAAAACTAAAGATTAAATAATTTTATATAAAAAACATCCAGCTGTCTTAGAATTAATAAAACTCTTATCTTGTTATCAAAGTAATTAAAGACAATGATAAGAGTTATGTCGAAAAAATTTACCGCAGAGAAAGTTCGAGTTAATAAATTAAATAATAAAAGAAAAAAGAAAAAAAAACTGAATAAAGCGATCAAAGTACTAGGAGTCAATTGGAATTAATCGAGGCTGATTCACAGTTGGACAACAAATTTATTGAATTGCTCGAAATTATTCTACACTTACAATGTATGAGAAACAAATTATTTTTTTTTTATGAAAGATCAATTATTTGAATATATCCCAAGACGTAAAAGAATTTTTTTGTATTAATCCATTTTTTTATCATCATACAAATGGCAGCATCCCCTTGATTATCTTGTGCGAGATCGACATTCTTCACGTCCCTCTTCTTTATACTAAATACCAAATGGAGTTGAGGAATTCAATATTATACGCCGTCATCTCGTGGTTCGCATACTTTTGTGTGCTCTACTTTCAGTCTATTGTCGAATGCTCACATTTTATTATTCTGTATAATAAATTTAATAAACAAATAAATTTATTAATGAAAAATTATTTTTTTATCAGCAATTTTATATATTTACTAAATATTTTTTGACACTAATCATATTCTAACTTTATTATTAAATTTTTTATAAATTTATGTATTCAATTTTATCACATGGCGCAACTTTTAAATGACGCATTTTATAATCATAAGAGCGCTATTTTTATCAGCTTTTAAATAAATTTCGTCTGTTGTTTATGTCAACTATTTGGTAGATTTTGAAAAATTTGTTTATTAGTTTACAAATGGTGGCAATTTTTAATTTTTAAATAATTATGGTTGCAGAGAATTAAATTACAGCAAAAAAATTTTAATTAAATTTTATTTTTTTTATAAAAATTTGATATCAGTTTTGAGAATCAAAAATTTTTCAAAAATTTATTTTTTATTTTGACAGATGAAATTTTTTTATAGCAAACAAAAATTTTTTGAAATTTTCTTTTATTAATTTTCCAATACCTTTTTTCTCAAATGTAATTTTCAAATAAAAATTATAAGAATTTATGACGTTTACTATTTTTAGTCTAATAATTTTTTTTGCTGCTTTGATTTTATTTAAACCCCAAAATTAAATTTATAAATAGAAAGTAATTGCAAAAATTTTTAATTAACAGCTAAATTGACACCATGAAATGTAATAATAAATAAATGTAATATTAATAAATGAAAGCGTAAGATTGTTGGTAAAAACAATAAGAAAGTTTTTAAAAATCAAAGGGAGAGTTTGCGCGTGCTCTCAAATTCTTCGCGTATGCGCTTTTCGTTTTGCGGCAATTTTATATCTGGTCTAGGTCTAGAATCCCTCTGATGATTATGAAATAGTCCTGCCAAGTCTTTGCACCAGGATTAAGATCCTCAGTCTCAGTCATAAACATTTAAAAATGAAACTAGTAATCGTAACATTAATAATTATCGGTCTGAATTCGGCTTACGGAAATAAAGTCAATGAATTACCGATTCATTCAGTAGCTCTCGGGTCGCAAGCAACACTTTACTGGAGGTATTTAAACATTTCATTACTTTACAGTAAATAAACTCATGCTCGTCTTAAGTAAGTGAAATTTATTTATTTGTTTTTTTTTTTTAAATTAGAGTTGAGCCAACAAAGGAGGTCATACAATTTGAAATTCATTTTACTGCTGAAGAACGCGCGTGGTTCGCGTTAGGATTTTCAGACCGTGGAGAAATAACGCCTGCTGATTATTGCATTTTATGGAGTGATTGGCATCTTAAAGTTCACTTTCAAGTAATAAAAGTTCAAATAAATAATAAATTACATTGTTATCATATCTTTTGTGATATTTATATGAATGATATTTATAATAAACAATTTACAATAACAAAAATTTTCCTTAATATTCAAAGAAAATTACTTGCAGTTACAAATAAATTCAAATCAGTCTTTAATTATGACTTTTTTTTTATAAATCTTTAAATTTTCAAGTGATAAATTCCATAAAAATTAAAATTACAATATATTTTACTTTTATTTTTTAAATAATTGATTTTTTATTGGCCATAAGTAAATTAATTTTAAGGAAAATTAATTTTAAAGCTGATAGTTATTTTTAAAATTCGAATTTTGTTTACAAATTTTTTTTTATACAATTAATTTTTAAATACTCGGAATTTCATAGCAAGACTTCAATAAACTCAAAATTATAAAAAAAAAAAAATATTATTTATCAGAATTAATTAGAAATTATCATAGAAAATTTTTATTTGTCGAGAACAAATCGATATGTAAAATAAATAAAATTTATAAAATTTCCTTGACAATAATTTTTGAAAATCAGAAATGAAAATAAAAATTTTTTCTTAGGTCTAAAAAAAGTTTTTTAGCGCAAGAAATTTTTTCTTCGTTCAAAAAAATTTTTCTCCCGCCCCGAAAATTTTCGTTTTCAATCCACAGTACAAAAAATTTCCAGGGCAAGTAAAAATCTTTTTTTATGTGTATATGTAATATTTATATTATTTTAGGATGCATGGTCAGACGGTAAAGGAACAATCGAAGTTGATGACCACCAAGACTGCAAAGATTTTGTCTGGAAGCGATCAAATGTCGGGAACATGACGAAATTTTCATTTACTCGTAAATTTGACACATGCGACGATAGCGATTATATTATCGAGGCACGTACTATATATTTATATATTTATATCAAATTACTGATTAGTGATATATTTATAGATATAGATGTAATATGTATATTGTTTGTAAAATATTGAATGTAACACCAAGACGGTCTGTTACAGAGAGGAACCACCCACATTGTTTGGTCTAAAGGTACCGGACCGCTTTCATCTCTCAACGGATTGAATGTCGTCAACAACGCAATCTCCTCGGGAATGTCACGGACTGAATTACTTCGTATGGTAGCTTATCAGCGGCCCAAATTCCCCCCAGACACATGGAAGTACCAGTTGCTAGCCGACCATGTGAATGTTCTTGATGTAGAAACTACTTATTGGTGTCGGGTTGAGAAACTTCCCAAAGCTCTCAGGCAAAAGTTAGCGGTCAATTTATTTTATATAATTTTTTTTTAAATAATAATCATAAATAAATTCACAGGCATCATGTATTGCAATTCGGGCCAGTTATACAGAGTGGCAATGAACACTTGGTCCATCATATGGAAGTGTTTCATTGCGCTGGACCACCAAATTCTATTATCCCTTTTTACAATGGCCCCTGTGACGCTAAAGATCGTCCTCAGGCAACTCAGGTATTATTTAAAATAGAGAACGCGGGAATGGATAGTAGATTTTTTATTTGAATAATTTATTTATTTAGATCTGTAAAAAAGTATTGGCGGCATGGGCAATGGGCGCGGATGCGTTCATTTACCCAAAGGAAGCTGGTCTATCAGTTGGCGGGGAACTTTTCAATCAGTATATAATGCTCGAGGTTCATTACAATAACCCGGAACGCATTAAGGGGACAGTTGATTCCTCGGGAATTGAATTTTATCTCACTAAGACACTGAGGAAATATGACGCGGGTGTTATTGAACTTGGGCTTGAGTATACCGATAAAATGGCCATTCCCCCTCATCAAGTAATTTAATTATCTATTGAGCGCGTGGTTTTCAAATCGGATATGAGATTTTTTGAACTGTCAGAAATTTTTTGGCACATTAAATATTTTTAAATAGAAATTAATTTTCAAAAAATTGATGATAAGTAGAAATTTCAGTTCGTACCCAGATTTGAAATTCTGATTAAATTTTTTTAATTTTAAAAAGAAATTAATTTCTGTCACTTAAATGGGAAAAAAAAATTTTACAAAATTACACTCATAGAAATTTATTTCCTGATAAAATTCTCTAAAATTTTTATATTTTTCATGTCCGCTTTTGAAACTAAGCCTCGAAAATTCTTTAATTATCAATTGTCCTTAATAACTAATCAATTAGATCGTATTAATTAATTATTTAGGAATTATTTGAATTATCTGGACACTGTGTAACAGAATGTACTGGTATTGGATTACCACAAAACGGTATCTTTGTATTTGGATCACAACTACATACTCATTTAACTGGGACAGCAGTACGTACACGTCATATACGTGACGGTAATGAATTATCACCTCTTAATTATGACAATCATTACTCAACACATTTTCAAGAGATAAGATTACTTCCTGAACCAGTACACATCTTACCGGTATAGTATCACCTAGACATTTAAAAATTAATTTATTTATCATACATCATATATAATATACACATTTCATTACTCATATATATGTGCATATGTAAAATTATCCCAATGAGAGAGAGTACCTCGGGTATATTCCATTTTTTCTCCCACTCTGGGTCTTCTATGTACGAAATTTTCTCCCACTTCTTCTTGCGCATGCGCCGATTTGAAATAATCTGTAGTGGGGGTGATCTGAAGTTCATTCTCTCTCCGGGACAAGTTCAGTCAGTTACTGAGTAATAAAAATGATAAAAAATTTATGATAATCCAGGGCGACTCGCTGATTACCACCTGCACTTACAATACCATGGAAAGAACCAACGTGACCCTCGGTGGATTTGCTATTTCTGATGAAATGTGCGTTAATTACATCCATTATTATCCTAACGCGAGATTAGAAGTTTGCAAAAGTGCAATCAGTGACGACGCACTGCGCACTTACTTCAGATATATGAGGGAATGGGAAAATCAGAAGACAGATTTTGATGCTGCAGTGTCTAGTAGCTACCAAAATATTGAATGGACAAAAGTACGCGTTGCAGCTCTGCATGATCTTTATCAAGCCGCACCTCTGGGTAAATTAATTAATTAATTGATTTATTGGTAATTTATTCATTACATGGAAAATTAATTGATTAATTAATTGATGCAGGAATGCAATGTAATGGCTCAGATGGATCACGTTTACCTGGACTTTGGAATAATGTTGCTGCTACTCAAGTTAAATTGCCACTTGCTCCGCCTGCTAGAGATTGTCAGTCTTTGGTTAATAATAATTACATAGATCTTGATGGTTTTATGTAATTTTTAATTATTCAGTCATTATTTTTAAAAATTGAGGTAGAGATTTTTAAAAGGACCCATGGCTTTTACTTGATAATTTTTTTTTCATGTTAATTAATGTAAATATTATTACTTTCATGAAAATTAATTAATTATATTAATTTGAAAGTAATAATTTATACTTTTATTAGACTTCAGGCGCAGCCTTCCATCTTACAGCAATAGATAATTTAAATTATTATTTTTAAATTGAAAAATTAAATGAATTTGAAAACCTTCAAAGTTAGTCTTTTAATTAGAGAAAATATGCCGCCTTCCATCTTACGGCAATACATAAATTAAATTTAAAATTAATTATATACGCGAGTCTTAAAGAATCAAAAGTTAGTATTTTAATTAGAACTTAAAAATCGCCTGTCCATCTTACGGCAATAGATGAATTAAATTATTAGTTTCAATGAAAAATTTCATTACGTGAATTCGGAAACATTTAAAGTTATCACTTTTATTAAATTCTAGACAGTCGTCCATCTTACGGCTATAAATACATGCAATGTAAAATAAAATATTTATAGTAATTTGGAATCATTTAAATCATGTGTTTTACGTAGACCCTTAAAATATCGTCCATCTTACGGCAATAAATTAATTCTTTGACTATCTTTCAGTAGATTGTTAATCATTTACATTAATTTGATGGCATTCAAAATTAGTACTTTAGTTAGACCTCCAAGATGTCACCCATCTTACGGCAATAAAGAAATCACAGTTTCTAATAAAAAATATTATTTTTCAAAAGCTAGTGGTCCTCGTAAAAATTTGAAATTTAAAACCTTTTAATAAAAAAATCTAATTAATAATAATAGTACTTTTATTGTGATGTTACGGATACAATAATAAATGACCGTGTACGTAAAAAAAAAGTTACGATAATTAAAATATAAATTGAACAAAAATCAGTATATTTGAATACAGTAAATTTACAAAAGAAACATTATCCTGGCAGCTGGACTGTCGCATTAATTGTTAATAATATTAATAAGTAAAAGTATTATTTAGTTTTTTTGTTCAGTATTCTCTTTATATTATTGTTCTTATCATCACTGATGATTCATAATTATCATTTATCATATCTGAAATACTATGTATAGTATATATAATACACATGTCCGTCGTGTGATGGACGGTTAACTTGCTCCACCAAAGCCTCTTATAATAATTTATAAATTTATAATTAACGTACATACATCCTGTTCATTAAATAAATAATCACCCCAAAAAGATTATCCTAAAATTAAACGCTTTTGGCCAATATCTCACTAATTTATTATGCTAATTACTTTAGTCATATAAGTCACGATGTGAATTTCATTTTTTAAAATTTAAATTAAAAAATCTCAACATTTAATTTTAGGATAATCCTAAAAAATTTTCACAAATGCAATTTTAAATGTTTGGCACTACGTCATTTTTTTATGTCAAAATAGTCATGAAACCCCGGTCTTTTAGTGTAAAAATATCGAGTATATATATTTATATATATAAATATATATCATAAAAAAATCCATACCATGGATTATTATTTTAAAAAAAAAATCATTACAGTACTGGCTTATCAGTCTCTTATCATTAAATGAGTACGTTTATATTTATGCATTAAGCACTCGAGTAAACGCTGATATATTTTTTTATATATATTTATATTTATCATTATATATAATAAATAATAAATATATATAAAAAACAAGCCCATATTAAAGAAAAATATGAAGCATTCGCATGCTTGTCACTGGTCTCATATTTTTTTCAAGTACACTTGACATTATTATTATTATTATTATTATTATTATTATTATTAGTTTTATTATTATATTATTGTTATTATATTATATATTTATAAAAAAAAAGATTATATTAAAATAGTGTATGAATGATTTAAAAATGATCGTGTTGATTTAAATATCGACTAGATTAAAGCGATTGATTGTTTTCCCGCGTAATAATATTATTTTGTTGTAGAAAATAATAGAGTATCCCAGCTTGTGCCATCACGTCAACGGTACCGGCAGCCAGTGGGTCCCGACTCTTGGGATCATTGCGAGAGTTATTGGTACCGGGACGCAGTAATGTCGGCCCAAATACTGTCGCCAAATTATGCAATGACATTTTGTTCTGTGTCTCATTTTTGTTTACCCGCTTCAAGTGCGCAAGTAGGAAATCAATCACCGCCTTGTTGACGGACGGCAAGTTTTCATAGACACGGCGCAGTGCCGAGCCTCGGGCCAGGTCCCCGGTTTGAAAGGCCTCCAAAAATGACGGGTACAGTGCGTCGGTAAATAAAGCTTCTGGCATTTCGCGCAGATAAAGTTTCAAGACTCCTGTTACTGAATGGACATCAACCTGGAGATTTAAAAAATATATAGATTATTACTTTATTTTATTTATGAATATATTTTTAAATTACTACCTCTTTTAAAAGTTGCTCAGCTTCATACGAATTACTTTCAAATGATTTCCGTAATTTAGTGACATCTGATGCTGAACCTGACACTCGATAAAGTCCAACTTCATTCATACCGCGACGTTCAACTTCTCTGACACAAGCTGTTATTATAAATGGAACATCACGTTTTTCTCGTCTGTAAAAATAATTAAATAATTAAATAAAAATAATTTATTTAAAAAAAAAAAAAAAAAAAAAACTTACTTGCAAACTTGTTGAATTTTAGCACCAAAAAGCCCTTGAGGTTTTGCGGAAGGAACTCGTCTCAAAGTAACTTCAGAAGGGACGAATTTCAACCCGACATCCAAACTAGTAGGTCCCAGATTAAGAGATCTTTCAATGGGATCTGATTGCAACCAGGATCGACTCAAACGCTGCGTGCACTTGCCTCTGAGTACCGATCTGCCGGCGCACTCCTCGTACAGCAGAATCCTGAGATTCTGACTGCCCTCGAGCTCAACAACGAAAGTCTCTCCCCAAGTGGGAGCCTGTCCCCGCACAACGCGGCTCTTTGCGCGCTTGAAATAATGCCCGTAGCTGTCGACCTCCACGACGATGTACAAATCCCCAGGTCTGTCTAGTCCCGGAGGGGTGAGTCCTAGTAACGTCAGATGTAAATCCCCTAGCAGGAGACTTTCATCGCGGCCAGAGCGCATCAAGTAACTTCCCATGTCGGTTTGCAGGTAAGTCCGACACGCGGTGACCCAGGCCTGGAGCTCGTACATAGACAGAGGCAAAGACCCCGGAGGTTGTCCTCCCTGCTGAAGCGCCTCCACTGCCTCGATCCACTGCGAGCGCTCGAATTCGCTGGACAAAAAGAAAGTGTAGCAGCTGCTTTGCGCGCGATGTTGATTTTTATGCGAAACTCTTAGCAGTAAATTTGGTGACGCGAGGACTAATTGGGCTTCTAACTCAGCCAACTTTTTTCTATTCTTCTCTGAACATCTGCCGAGACGATTTTTCTTCTCATCATTACGCTCTTCCCACAGTATTTGATCTCTCACAGTACAAGCCTGCGATCTCAAGGCAACAACATTTGCAGGACTCGCTTCCCGCGGTTCCACACCATCTTCCATCACAATAGCCTCGGCTACAGGAACATACCATTTCAATTCAAAGGTAAATTTATCCCTGCCCGAGGCCTTGTACTTGGCGCAAGCAATAACGTCATTGAATAAAAATAAGTGCCTTAATTTACGATGTCCATCAGCTAACTCGACAATGAACGAATTTTTAACCAGCCGTCTCTGCGCGCGATCATGACTCGGAAACATTGATTTTGTTTGAATAATATTAAATTCATCAAGAAAATGTCTCGTCATTGCCAGTGCTTCCGATAACGGAACATGATCCGCATGACTCGTGGGCGTATGCTTCAAGAGGTCATGCAGTACCAGCGCATTCTTTTGTACTCTAGCAACAGGTTTGTGCAGCAAATCTTCCAGCGACAATCCAGGACCTTTCGGGTTCCCGCGCAGTCTTATGTCACGCGTTATGTCGCCAAATTGGGCCGAATTTGTCGAGCATCTTCGTACCGTGTCAGTAGCGCGGGCATAATTATGCAAAAATGCTCCATACAAATTAATATTACTCGCCATTGCTTTGAACTGTTCACCAATAGACGTTTTGGTGTCCCATTTATCGAGCTTGCCGCGCAACTCGTCCAGAAAATTCTGATGCAGAGCATGAAGTTCTGGTATTTTATAGAACATGGTACCGAACTCTTCCTCCGAAATAACCGGCTGGGAAGTCGTCAGAGTCGCTCGTATCGCTTTCATGTACTGCAGCATGACAGTGAGACACTCAACGTAAACAGTCTCGCTCTCGACAACTGAATTAACGATACATTTAACCATAGAAACTCTGTCATCCTCATGGTCTTTGGGTTGCCTCCGAGGAGTCGTGGGTGTAGGAGACTCGAGGCTGCCTTCACTGAGGCTCAGAGGTTCTGCGTCGCTGCTTCCCGTCTCGTTATCGGTACTCAGAGCCCGCAGAAGTATCGCCGGCGCGGAATTCGCGGCTTCTTCGTCCTCGCTGTCAATCGCAACCCGGTGCTGTATAAAGTAATCGATATTAACATAATTACTACGATTACCCGGGGAGTCTGGCAATGAAGGAGGTCTTCTAGCATTGCGGTCATTATTTATAATCGGAATCCGTGCGTCAATGTAAACGTACTCTCCAGTTTGGTCCAGCGCCACCGAATCATAGTACGGCTCTTCTTCCGAAGCTTCTGCATCACCGTCTTCAGCGTCATCACTGTTCTTGGTCTTATCATTTCCTTTAAACTCGTCGGTGTTCTTGGTACTGCTGTCCTTCTTGCTGCTGCCAGTAACTTCAATCACAGTGACGTAATTACTCGGAATATCAGGATCGCTGTTTCTTCTGACAGCATCAGCTGTTTTTATCGGACTCTTTGGGATTTCGCTCTTGGGTCTGCGTGACGAATTCAGCGAGCAGCTCAACTCGGACACGCACTTGTCCTGGAGTTTACTGATGTCCTTGCGAACCGGCAACGAAGGCGGTGTCTTAACAGGATTTTCATCAGCAGATTCACTTATTTTGTGAGACCGTTTATTTTTTGTACCCGTGGGTGAAACATTTACAGATCCAGAGTTTGAATTGGCAGCTAACTTGCGGTGGTGCTCAACATCAGCAAGCAGCCTCTCTAAATACTCGACATAAAATTCTTCCTTCTCAAGTTCTTCTCTCAACGTCGCGACCTAATTGATCAATCATGTATTATTAATTATAAAACGATTAATAAATCAATACTTGACCCAGTATTTATAAAAATAATAATAATAATAATAATAATACCAGCAAATATTTAAAAATATAAATACCTTTTGCTTGTGTTTTATTAAATTAGCACGAACGTCTTCTTCCCAGGCAGCGGGTAACGCACTGTCGGGAAATCTTTCGACCCAGACACGTTGGAAATCACCAAATACACTCATCTCTAATTAATAATCCTTAATTATATTATTTAAAACAACAATCAGGTTGTGTACATCGCAACTTTCTACTTCTTTGTCTCTCAGTCCTCAATATCCTGGACCCAAACTTACAACTGATGATTATTTATATTAAAAAAAATATATTATTATTTTAAAAAACCATTTCTCACTTTACAATCTGTAAACACTCGTGCGTTATAAATATATATTTTAAAAATATAGTTTTTGAAATTTGAATTATGAAAATTTATATTATTAATAAATATGTGCGTATAAAAATGATATATATTTTTTTATAGCAAAGGGCGGTTACACACTTGATTAGTTGGCTCTGCGGTACTTTAATTAAATTATCTTTAAACTTGCAAATGTCTTATCTTGTGGATGTCTCACTGTGTCCTATGTCCTGTGTCTGTCTGTGTCTGTGTTATAAAATAGTACGAGTACGAGCACTTGGTACATATACTGTAGGATGCTATAAACTGTCTAACCGCATATATATGTATAGATATATGTTAATATATAAGTGGATATATCCAGGCGTTTAATGTAACACACAAAAGATAATATACAGGAAAAGAAAAGTTATTTTACTCTACTGACTTTACTCTACATGCTCTCTTTCTCTACATGAACACCAACAGCATTAACTGATCAGAGATACACGAACGTGGACCCTGGCGCCCATGCGGCCATTGTTTGAATTAAATTTATTTTTATAAACATAAATTTGGATTTTTTATATGATAGTAAAATTGGGACATCTGACAATTTTTAAAACTTTTGAAATAATAAATTCAAAATTCAGTACATGCATTTTTTTGAATTTTATCATTTGTTTTTTGTATGTAATTTAAAAATTGTATGGCTGCTATATTTACATTCGTAATTTTCGTAATAATTAGAATTTTTTAAGGGCATTTTGAGAGTGCCCCCCATTTTTGAAAAATTTGAAAAAAAAATTACAGTTGTTATTAATTAGAAGTTAAAAGAAATTTGGCAAGTAAATTTTAGCCCGCAAAATTTGAAAATTCGAATTATAAAATTGACATGATGATTTCCTTTTAAAAGTTGCTGTGAAAAAATGGAAATTTCGGGTAAACTGTGATAGATATGACAAAAATGGTGAGGATCAATTTGATAGCTAATTAAATTCTCTACAAAAAAGATGTAATTACATTTTTATGTACGACTAATTATTTTGGCGTAATTATAATTTAAAGTAGGAAACTAAATTTCATTATATTTTTAAATTAAATGATTTTTTATTCATTTTTGCTATAACTTTTAAATTATTTAAGATACGGGCATAAGTCTCGGGATCTTTTTTGTAGAAAATTTTATTTCCTACAACTTTTGTTTCAAACATTTTTTTCTAAAACCCACAGTTTCGTTAAAAATTTTATCAGAAAATAAATTCGCTTTGTATTGACGTTTAGTTAATTAATTAATTAAATTAAAATTATTTATCTATTAACAATCAATTTAATTATTTAAAAATAAAAAAGTGTCAGCTTTATACTCTGCTTATATTATAATTACTCATTACTCATTATAATTGCTTACAATAAAATATTTTGAATAATTTTGCTGACTTACTTTTTGTTTTTAATTCTATTGTTTATTTATTGTATGACAAATATATACATATATATATTTTTCAGTCATTTTCTCTTTAAGCTGACATATGATAATAATAATTTATCATAATTATTATTGCAAAGATTTTAAAAACAATAAAAATCACCCGCATAATTTTGAAATTATTGGCGCGAGTTTTAAACTGACATTTAAAAAATAAAACTAATATTTATTTAAAATAATTGCATAATTAGCAATTAAATAATCAAATTTATCTATTATTTAAAATTATACTATGAAAAATATATCAAATAAAATATATCGATAAATTAAAAAAAATAAAATCTACATTACCGACATAAAATATTTTTTGTTGCCATAAAATGTATGATCGACTGATTTGATCAGCTGGTACTTGACTATAGTACATACAAATTTACAAGGACTAAAGGTATGTAAACTTATATATATTTATTAAACAACAAAATAACTTTTAAAAAATAAAATAACTCCTAAAATAGTAAGACCGTCAATAATAATAACGAATTTATTTATAGGAGCCCGAGTTTCAATATTTCAAATACTTTAAATCAGTGGAAATAAAATAAAGGAGGGGGTAGACATTGCCGACCAAACTGTACACAATTTCGTAATTTATTATAATAATAATAGTAATTATATAGATAATAAGAAGAGCGTAAATACACAAAGAGCGATATGACATGACGATGAATTTGAAATGGATTAATGGCAGATTGTCAAGTTATCTTTACACACGATGACAACCTGCTGATGATGTTGATGATCGAGCTCCTTTAATGTCTTACTGCAAAGATGTCAAGAAAAAGCAATAATAAATTAGCAATTGTCTCAGAATTGTCTGGACACATCGGCGCTGGTTCCAAGACTGGAATTCTCGCTTCACTCACAGCAATTAAAAATGACTCGAAAACATTCGAGTTATTTATTGCCGATGCTGGTCTAGATATCGTTATTAAATTACTGAAGTACCAAAGCTCAAAAGTACTCGACACTGCATTGAGTATTCTAGCAAATGCATTTCTTAAGGGCAGCGTCCGGGAACAGGTCAATATTTTATATTTTTTTTTTATTTCTTTATTTATTAATTTATATATTTATTTATTTACTTATAAATATGTAAAGGTGCGGGAGTCGATGATTGCGAACAACGTAGTCTGGATAATAAAGAACTTGGGCCCTGGTTTGACTCTTCACTGCCGAGCATGCAGACTTATTGGCAATATGGCAGACTCTAAACGTCATACAAAAGCGCTTTGTAAAGCTGGAGTTATTCCGGCTCTCAATGGAATTATTTCTGATGCTAAAACAAATACTCCGACACTGCTGATGGCCATACGAGCTATCAGGTAAGCAGGAGAGATCACCAGTACCAGTATTTGAACACCACTTTTGTAAATAACTAACAAATTTACGGTTTGTTTCAGAAATATTTGGAGTATTTACGAGCAAAGTCATTCGGAAATTATAAATTTGAATATGATCAAGAGTATCACCGATATTTTGGTGACTTCAAAGTCAAAGCAACAGGACACCAGTTCGAATAAATACAAAGATCTTATAGAAACGTGTCTGAAAGCTCTGAGGTCTTTTGCTGATACATCAAATCCAAGACCTGGTGAACAAATGCGAGGAAAAGATTTACGCGGCTATCAATGCATCGTCGAGTTGTGTAAAACTAACAGCAGAATATCATTTCAATTGCTGTACAAACTCTGCCGTGTTGCCAATCACCGACCCGGGTTGGGCTCAGTCGGGGTCGTCGAATGTCTGATTGATTTTTTGAAGATTAAGAGAACGAATTCAACGGCCTCATCATTTTCACGGGAAGTTATTGCGAGCTTCTGTTTACTCTCCCGGGAAGCAGTCAACAGGCTGAGGATCCGCGATGAAGGAGGACTGGAATTGATGCTCAATTTACTAGCGGACATTGATAACGAAGCTTATCACCCGGCGTTGCTGCACGCGCTCACGCAGTTCGTCTTCGATGAGAACAGTATTTCTATAATGATTAAAAATGGGATCGTCCCGGTTCTGGTGGATCGATTGAGACGCATGGCTCTGGACGTGCGGCTGGAAAGCAGCAGCAGCAGCTCTGCAGACAATACCAGTGACAGCGGGTCAACATCTAGGAAACGCAGCGCGCGATCGCCTCCACGTAAAAATAATTCAAGTGAAGTCAAGTACAATCGCATCAGCAGCGGAAGATTTAGTTTAGATTTTCCAAGTCAGTGGAGTCCTTGTAGTTCAACATCATCGCCGAATAGCTCACCACCTCTACCTGACTATGAACACGACAATCCGACTGATGAAGACAACTACAGTCCAGTGTGCAGCGACAATGAAGACTGGAACGACGAAGACAATCCAACTAATCTCGAAGAAGCTGATTCTCTAAAGAGTTTCGCTTCCGTTGGCGGCAAAGACGAGATGGCTGACGTTGACGAAGACCAAGAAAATGACCTGGTGATGGAGACTCCTGAAGTAAATCTGTCCCACATGTGGACGCTGATTCTCTTGACCGAATTGTCGCTGTGGAATGATCCCATTGAAGGACTTGCCGACTCTGCGACAATCCAAGCGCTCACTGCCTACATGGAGACGTCGAAAAACTTCCGCGCGCCCTCGATACTAAACAGAATTATCAAGAATCATGTCTACTTTCTTCCATTGCTCCTCCAGGGTTTCGTGTTCGAGGCACAGCTGCTAGATAACTCCCAAGACTACTTGAAGATCCTCTGCAATATTGCCGAGTCTGGGGGAGCTTTTGGTGATCTCGCTGCTACTCTTCTTCGTGGTCGGGAAGCAGACAAACATATCGTCGCAGTCTCGGTACCGTTTCTTGTTAAATCTCGGGACAAACTTCGCCTACTTCTCGATAGCTACGGAGGACTGGAGCTGATATTCAAATTATTGACTGATCGGAAGCATCTGCTGAATGACAACGCCGTGTTGTCGATCTGTCAGCTGGCTAACGCGCTTGGTATCGAACCCGAGACTATTGAAAAACGTTCGTTTGCTGATAAGGACAACAGAGACAGCAGCGTACCCATGGATCAAGATGAAATCATTGTTAAAAACAACGTTACCTTCGAATTAGATGACGGCGGGACCGTTGACGCTTGTAGGCATTTACTGTGCATTAAATCGCAAGTTTTCTCGGCGATGCTTGACGGTAATTTTTATGAGGGCGGCAAGAAGAGAGTTAGATTACAAAATGTATCAAAAGATGGCTTCATTATGTTATATTTAGCAGCAAGTGGTCACGAATTTAGCAATAATGATGATGATGATGATGATGATGATGACGACAATAAATTTAAAATTGAAGCTCTACTGGATGCGGTCCTTCTCGCTGATCGTTTCCTGATGATAAATGAACTGGATAAATTGACAGAGACTTCATTGATGCGTATAAGTTACGGTAATTTAAATCGTGCTTGGAACTGGGCGCGTGATAATGACTGCGGTGAATTTAAAACCTACTGCGTAACTAATTTTTTAACTAAAAAATTATCACGGCAACACAGACTCAGTGCATTTAGTGATTTTATTGGGGATAAAAATTTTAATGAGTTTTTGGAAGACGTCAAAAAAATCGTAACATCACAATTATTAGATAGACATTAATATTATTTTAATTGTAATTGTAATTAATATTGCGATAATTAATCAACATTTATTTAATAAAAATTGTAGAAAAAATAATAAATTTATATCATTTGTTGATTGTATATTAATTAACTGTAATTAATAATTATAATATTAAATTATGTTACTGAACTTTTTATATTGATCTAGTCTAGGTGTATACGGTATTAATTTTTTTTTTTTTCTATTTAACAATGATAATTTCATTTTTATCAAATTGTATATTTTCTTGTATTATAAATAATTATAATATAAAATACATACGAATAAATATTTGAATTTTCATTTAATTAATAAGTTTTTTTTTACACTAATTACATATTTTATTATTTAAAAAATTATAGGCTTCGTCACTTTGTCTTGATCCGAGAGCTCCGGGTTCTGTTCCCGGTGCCGGAAAATTTATTTGAATTTTTAAATCCACAGTAAATATTTTTTAAGTAAATCTAATATTTATATATAGAAAAATAGAATTTTTTGGCGCGAGAAAAATTTTTCAGTATGAAATGAATAAAAAAATTTTCTTAAGACTAAAAAAAATAAAATTAATATCCATTAATTTATGATCCTGCAGTTAGCAGACAATTAACAATTTTTGAATTTTTTTTTAAATAATTGAATTAAAAAAAAAAAATATGCACATGTAGAAAATTAAAAAAACTAAATGTGCAATTTTTAAAAATATTTTTTTTCTTCAAATTTATCGTTTTTTAAAAAATTCAAAAATTAATAGACGTCGGTTAACTTTAGTATCATGTTAATTTTAAACTCTGATCCTCTGAGTTAATTGCAGTTTAATTGGTTCAGACGGCACCGATATCATGTGTAATTTCAATTTTATATTTTCTTTATTTAAACAATTTATTTTAAAATTTTTAACGAGCTAAAAAAAATTAAAAATTTGAATTATTCTTTCAAAAAAATTATTAATAAATAAATTTTTTTATTACCTCACTCAAAGTCATGATCATTTGAGTTTCCGAAATTTTTCTACCAACACAACTTCTTACTCCCAACGCAAATGGAATAGTAGCAAATGGATTCAATACATTGTCATAACTACCCTTCGTATTTCTGATCCACCTTTCCGGTAAAAATTCATTTGGTCTAGAAAAATTATTAGGATCCCTACCGCTCGAGTACAAGGACATGATTATTAATTCCTAAAATATAAAAACAATTTATTTAAATTATTAATTACTAATTATCAGTCTCAATAAATATTTACACCACGTGGGACCAAATGACCAGCAATCAAACAGTCATCTGGTAAAATTCTCGTTAAAAATGGAGCAGTTGGATACAATCTCAGTGATTCTTTGATAATTCCTTTAATATAAGGACTTTTTATAGTTTCTTCTAATTCTAAATTACTAGAAATCTCAGCAAATTTATTTTGAACATCCTCATTACTCCCCAATAAAAATAATGCCCATTGAGTTGAAAATGCAGTCTGCAATTTTAAAAAATTAACAAACAAATTCCCCGACACTATTGATTTTAAAAATGACAATTAAAAATTTACAGTATCACCAGCAGCTAAAATAAGATCAGCAACTATTCTGGTGACATCTTGCTCAGACATTCCTTCATTGATCATCAAGGAAAGCAGACCATCTCCCTGGAACTTTATCATCTTTGGCACCAAAGTGCTAACAAGTTCCAGTGCTTCATCGACAACTTGGACAAATCTTCTCCAAACAGGTAAATTTAATTTAACCACATACTTTACTGGCAGTAACGATAGTTTTGCACTGAGTACAAATATCTTGTGAAGATTCTTGGCTAGTTTATCAGACTCTCCATCAGCGATAGTATCTCTATATTTATTCCAAGCAGATCCCAGTAAACTTGCCATCATAACTACAAGTTTTATTTTTAAAAATTCAAATAGTTGCTGTTTGTTATTTTTAAAACAAGAATATAATCAATACAAAGAAAACTCACCCTCAATAGACCATTTATATAAACGAGTTTCTAACTCAGGTATAACGCATCCGTTTTTTAATTTTTTATACTCTTCGGTTAATGTTACAGCAGCATCTTGACAGGAATTCATCACTATTTTTTTAGCATCGTACGGTTGCAACAGTAATTTATTTATTATTCTTCGAAAACTCAGCCATTCTTCTCCGTTCCTTAATAATTATATTAATAAATTTTATAAATTAAATCAAAATTTGAGTATGATACTGAAAGTAGTCGACATTTCAAAATTTTAATGTTTTTAATTACAAAGTTAATTGTCATCATAAAATTAAAAAAAATTATCTACAATAAAATTTTGTAACAGACGAGACAATTTATAAATTTAAAATAAATAAATAAATTAATGAAAATAATGAAATTTAAAAAAATGCGCGTACTAATTTTTCAAATTTCTAAATACTGTCAGCTCACATTCACACTCTTATTCACTAGTACTCAAATTTTATTAAAACTTTTTTTTTTAAATAAAAATGAGTATAAGAGTAACAAATATGAAATAATTCATAAATTTTAAATAAATTATTTGAAACAATGAAATTCAAAAAAATGCGCGAACTAATTTTTCATTTATTTAAATACGAATTTTAAAAATTTTTCCCTGTCAGTATTTACTTTGTTTATGGAAAATGAATAAATTTTTTTAATGACTACTACTGTCAGCATCTTAATAACAAAATGATACTCCAATTAGCCAACGTGTAATAATTAGATTTTTTTTCAAAACGATATTATAAAAAAACAAAATTGCACCTACAGTTTTTAAAATTTTCTACATGTGCATATTTTTAGTTTTTTAAAATCGATCGTTTTAAGAAAAATATTCGAAAATCGTTGACTGTCTGTCAGTTTTAGGATCATAAAATAATCAGTAAGTACTTACATGAAAAGTAAACCACGTGGACATTTTCTAAAATTATTATAAATAAGCCAAGCTTCAGGAAGGAAGTGCATGGGCATGGGTCCTTCGTTTTTAAAAACTTTCCTGTAATCTTCTGGTGAATTTAAAAAAAATGCAGTTACCGGGCCGACGTGATCTTTATAAATGGGACCTAGTTCTCGATGTTTATTATCAACAATTTCATGTAATTTCATTGCTTTATCATAATTAACTAGTGATTTTATTGATTCAAATATTCCCGGTCTCGGACACTCGGGAATGGGTTTTGTATTTAAATATTTTTCACTTATGATATTGTTATTATTTGAATTTGAATTATTTTTTTTTTTTACAACCGCGTTATTAAATAGTTGCGTAAGTAGTTTGTTGTTATTATTTTTATTAAAAAACATTATTTGTTTAGTTTTAAATATTTTATTTAGTATATAATGTATCAGGAGAGAATGAGACGCAAGAAGATCAAGATTACGTTTTAAGGAGAACTCTGTTCTGTTGGAGTGAACGGTTTGAAG